>JAJAGP010000895.1:0-44411 GCA_025084515.1 Ancistrus triradiatus | reverse complement strand
GCAGTGACAGATAGAGCACACATACGACTTTCAAAAATAAGATATAAAGGCAATAAACCAATGAACTAAGGTTGAGACCCTTCAAGGTCTCCCAAATTCAAATAAATGTTATGTTTACTGTTTTCTTCCTACAACTATAAACATGATGATTTCTGTTAGATCAGATAACTGCTAATACTTATCATTGGTTTGATTTGTCGAAGACTTACCAACTCTCCATCCTCAGCCCTCCTCTGGATCCGCAGGATCAAAGAAACACGCTGAAACAGAGTCAGTAAAAAGTGAATCAGTGACTCATTTAATAATACAAATTCAGAACTTATATAGAAAAACAGGGCAGCCTTCAATAGAAAATCATATGAAGGATGATTATACACAACCTGACTTTAAGAAAGGAAAGAAAACGGGAAGGTTCTACTGTGCCTTCAGCAAGAAAACAAAGATGAGATAGTGTGTTCATTTCTGGATGAGCTATTCCACATTTACCTTCAAAGTATGTCACACTGTTTTCTATTTATCAGACACAACATCAGATAAAACAAGGTCTGTAGTGTGTTGTTTTCATACTCACTCCCTGTTCTGTTTATGTTTTGTCTTGTTCGGTCAGAGGTGACTCGGTAATCTGGTCTTATGCTGTCTTCCAGTCTGAAGGTTATATTTACAAGTGAATGAGAGCTTTTAAAGTATATTAAAGTATATTCATAATTTATCTAACAAAGAATACCTAATGATTTCTTTAATTTCATTAAACCTCTTTCTTTCCCAGCTCTCTGCTTTCAGAGCCTTCCACTTTTTATAAATTCTCCTGTATCGACTTAGTTTGTCTATTCAGCTCTTTTCACTTAACTTTTTTTTGTATTTTCCTTTAAAAGGTCTCACTAATTCAGACTTCTTTTATTTTCTGTTCACTTCTTGGAGCTTCTTTTTGATTTCCTTTCCAGGCTTCATCGTTATAAACTCCTCTGTATTTCATTTAACTTTTCCCACAAATACATATAGAGACACAAACAATTACTGTTACTGTTGGTGTGTAGTGTAGTTTCATATACTAGACTGCTCTACACTACGCTACACACCAACATTTGGTATGTGGAAATGTCCCAGAGGTGTCCCACCCTAAATTGCACCACCTCTGCTGCCCCCTGCTATTGGCACTCATCATCTATTGAGTCAAATATTAAGAAATAAAGAGAAGCTGTGATGAACTTGTCTGGAAGAGAAACCAAGTACATTGTGCACATACTTAAAATGGGAGGGAAACAAACAAGGGAAACAAACAAGGATCATTGTTGGAGATTTGCAGAAGATGGCAAATCTCCAAATCTTTAATTACAGATGCGACCTCCATGCCAACAAACAGTTCACAAAGCATGGCAGAATAAAACCTTTTCTTTTCTTCTAACCACAACTATAAGCACCTAGAGTTCACTAAATACTATTCTTTCACTAAGTTCTGTGGTCAGATGTGATAAAAACGGTGCTAATGTCTTCTTTGTCTTCATCTGTCTCTCTTCATGTTCCATGTCCTCCTTCTGTCTGGCCATTCCTTTGTTCTCTTTCCACTCTTCCTTTCAGCTATGGAGACATGGTGCCCAAGACGATTGCAGGGAAGATTTTCGGCTCCATCTGCTCCCTGAGTGGGGTTTTGGTAATAGCCTTGCCTGTGCCTGTCATCGTGTCCAACTTTAGCCGAATATATCACCAGAACCAGAGAGCAGACAAGCGGCGTGCTCAGAAGGTACAGGTGAACACCTTTAGCTAGTCGCTGAGTTTTGCCACACTAACTGGGGGACAAAGGCTGAGCACTGTCTGTGGATGCATAAGTGAGTGTGTGTATATTTGAAATCGAGACAGAAAGAGAGAAAAATATGGTGCACCTTTGCCCCCACCTGCCTCAGCCGAGTGACTAACACCTGGTATGCGCTGCACAGCTGAGACTGGCACAGTGGACCACAGCATGTCCTTGGACTGACCAGCAATACACCACCAAATGGTTGTTCATTCAAAGGTTCATTAGCTTAATGGTGATGGCAGATTTAATGAGTGATGGCCTCTTTTCGTTAAGGGGAGACGGGACTGATCACAGGCTTTCAGCACTTTCAGCAGAGCTTTTCTCCTAGTGACAAATGAGGCCTTTGCTCATTAACAGCTTACAGGTGTGTGCACGGTTGACACACCAATTACTAACTTTATTCATTTCAAAAACTGCATGAATTTCAGCCTTTCGCTTTGATTGCTATACTCTTATGTACAACCTCAAATCTGAAATAGTTTAGACGGTATAGAAAATGCAAATAATAATAATTTTAAAAAAAACGCAGTGCATCTTACTTTGAGTGCATTTACTTTGACTTATTTCAATGCAGAAAAGTATGAACCAAATATATTTCATGTTTTTGTCTGTTCAACTTCATTTCATGTGTTAATAAACATCAGTTCCTGCATTTCTGGCCTGCAACACATTCCAAAAAAGTTGAGACAGGGGAAATTTAGGGCTAGTAATGAGGTAAAAAAAACTAATTAAGGATGTGATTTCAAACAGGTGATGCCAACAGGTGACTGTAAGCATGATTTGGTACAAAGCAGCATCCACAAAAGGTCTTTGATGAGCAAAGATGGGCAGAGGATCTCCAGTTTGTCAACAAATGCATGAGAAACTCATTGAAATGTTTAATGTTCCTCAAAAGATTGGAAATTTGGCTTGTTTTGCATTGTCTTGTTGAAAAATGCATGGACGTCCCTGGAAAAGGTGTCGTCTGGAAGGCAGTTTTATTTGCATTTTCCATACCATAGACATTTGGGGTTGTATATTGAATTCAGCCATTCGATATTTGAATGGCCATTCGTCGCATTATTTATTCACTCTTTGTAAGTATAGCTTTATTTGCAAGCCAGAGCTTAATTATGTTAAATAACGCTATTGCATTTTGTTAAAGAACATGTATACAGCTTGTGCTTGTAAATAAGGAATTAATTGAGTGCTTTTCGATTAAGAAAAGTTACGTTTCATAGTTACTGATGATTTAAGATAAGAAAACCTCATCTGTTTTACTGTGTGATTGACATGCTCTGTTTGGCATATTCTCTAAAGCCCTGAAAAGGTGCTGCATAATGCAACAATATGCATTAGCTAGAGGTTCCAAAGTTTGTGTCTTGAGCATTTTGTTATAGTTCCTGCAGAATCTAATTATTTCAATGAGACATTTGGTCCAATAAAACCCTGTATTGTGCTATTCCCCAGAGTATGTATACTGAATAAATAGACCGTGTGGTTCCCAGTAAGTGTATTTATGTTCCCATTTATCCGGAGTAATATAAATAGTAATAAGGCTCCATAGTAATATGGCTTCATTTTTTGTCCCCTGTTGTCTCTGTAACCCCCTAGCAGATACTGAACCTGCTCACCTTATTCTTAAATAACCCCAAATGTTGCAGAGAGAGAGAGAGAGAGAGAGAGAGAGAGTATATGACAGAATTTACTTTTTAAGAGATTCAAAGAGAGCAGTGGTGGATCTGAACTTCTGAAAGAGAGAAAGGTAAAGAGAATAAGAAGGTCACTAACTGTGTTTGAGACACTAGTTCTTAATAGTGCTCGTTCACCATAAATAGCTTTTGACCGTTCCTTGTTGACCTTCCTGATTGTTGGCAAATCAGGAGGCATTTATTCAATGTACCCTTCACACCTGGTAGTGCTTAAGATTCACACATCTCTTCCACATTACAAAAAAAAAAACAACATTTGACAGGTCCTGTTCATTCAGACTTTATTAAGCTTCTTAAACAAAGGCAGTATGTTGAGTTTTATGCAATACATTAGGCAGCATAAGCCCTTGCTACCTGTAAGATTAGGAATGTTTTCCTTTTCAACGTTTCCAATTTTTTATACAGGTGCGCCATTTAACAACAGGACACTGACCAGACGTTACCATAGTCACATAGCTTTAGGCTTTAGATGTGTTCCTTTGTTTTGCACAATTACTGTTATCCCAACAAACAAGTACAATATCAATATGACATAAAGGTAAATGACAAAATAAACATTAGCACCACTTTTAACCACGAAATGTAATGCCTAGTGTCAATAATACTGAATCTGGACATCAGAAAATCATTGACCACTAACAGTCAATCGTGGGGCTCTGCCTTATTATCAAAGTGAGATGAACATCTCTTCTTTCTTTTACAGATACATTTACCCTTCTGCATTCCCTGAATAATGTTGGGTATATTCCAATGCCCGGTAGTAAACCATTTGGGGCTTCTGCATTTGAAAACATATTCAGCAAATATCTCTTCATCTTTTTCCCTTTACCACTCTCAGTCAGGGGTTGAGTTTTGCTCACCAATGGTTTTTTTTTTTTTCTTGCTAAATTATTAGCTAAGTACTCTTACACGACAACTGGCTTTTTTATTGCTGCCTAAATCACAGAGCCAATTTGCTGGACCAGTGAGGAGGCTGATTGTAGGCATGCTCTCCATGAGCAGAGTGCAGAGGCTTCTATAAATGTAGCATCAGTAATGCTGGAGCAAAGTCAAGAGCATCAATGTTAGAGATGCAGGGCACATAGGGTGAAGCACCAGGGAACGAGAACAAGTGAGACAGCAAACAAAGAGTAAGAGCAAGAACAGAGGTATTTCAAGGACTACTTGTGGAGGACAGCAATGTGGACAAGTGGCCCAGCTTTACAATTAATATCTCACAGCGTAGATACAGTGGGGCAAAAAAAGTATTTAGTCAGCCACTGATTGTGCAAGTTCTCCTACTTGTAAAGATGAGAGAGGTCTGCAATTTTCATCATAGGTACACTTCAACTATGACAGACAAAATGAGAAAAAAAATCCAGGAAATCACATTGTAGATTTTTTAAGAATTATTGTAAATCATGGTGGAAAATAAGTATTTGGCCAATAACAAAAAGTTCAACTCAATCTTGTACATAATTTTGTTTTTGGCAATGACAGAGGTCAAACTTTCTGTAAAGTCCTTCACCAGGTTGGCACACACTGTAGCTGGTATTTGGCCCATTCCTCCATGCAGATCTCCTCTAGAGCAGTGATGTTTTTTGAGCTGTACTGGGCAACATGGACTTTTCACCTCCCTCCACACTTTTTCCTATGGGTTTGAGATCTGGAGACTGGCTAGTGCCACTCCAGGACCTTGAAATGCTTTTTACGAGCCACCCTTTCGTTGCCCGAGCAGTGTAATTTGGTGACCATTGTCATGCTGGAAGACCCAGCCACGTTCCCATCTTCAATGCTGTCACTGATGTGAAGAGGTTTTGCTTAAAATCTCACGATACAATGTCCCCCGTTCATTCTTCCTCACACGGATCAGTCGTCCTGTCCCCTCTGCAGACCAACAGCCCAAAGCATGATGTATTCTACCCCCATGCTTCACATAATTATTGGGTTCTTGGATGCACTCAGCCATTCTCTCTTCCTCCAAACACGGCGAGTTTGAGTTTTTTTACCAAAAAGTTCTGATATTATACCACCACATGGCATTCTCCTAATCCTCTTCTGGATCATCCATATGCTTTCTGGCAAACTTTAGACAGGCCTGGACATGTACTGGCTTAAGCAGGGGGCACGCCTGGCACTGCAGGATCTGAGTCCCTCTCGGCGTAGTGTGTTACTGATGGTAGCCTTTGTTACTTTGGTCCCAGCTCTCTGCAGGTCATTCATCAGGTCCCTCCGTGTAGTTCTGAGATTTTTGCTCACCGTTCTCATGATCAATTTGACCCCATGGGATGAGATCTTGCGTGGAGCCCCAGATCGAGGGAGATTATCAGTGGTCTTGTATGTCTTCCATTTTCTTACAGTTGCTCCCACAGTTGATTTATTCACACCAACCTGCTTGCCTATTGTAGATTCACTCTTCCCAGCCTGGTGCAGGTCTACAGCTCTTTGGTCTTGGCCATGGTTGAGTTTGGAGTCTGACTGCTATTATGAAAATTACAGACCTCTCTCAGGAGAACTTGTACAATCAGTGGCTGACTAAATACTTTTTTCCCCATTGTATATTGTGATAGAATTGCATATATGAGATTAAATTGCTTTTAAGGTATTTCAGTTTTTTTCACCAAATCAAATGGAACTAGTGTAAATATTGTCAGTACATTATGCATTGTTTAACATCCACATTATATTCTGTAAAACAGGACATTGACCGAAGTGGAAAATACCGTAGACAGATAGTCTTTATAAGCTACTGTAATGTAATAAAGGCTTTTTTCACAAGAAAACTGCATGCAAACTTCACATAAATATGTCAGAGAATATGCTGAAAACACAAATGGAATCCTAACATCTGGACAGCATCCCTAATGTCACTGCATTTTTAATTCATGGAAATTCACATTGATTATAGAAAATACAATAATGTACTGTTACAACTCTGTGTAGGTGAAAGCCATAATACTTAAGATGATGGTATGATGGACCTGATACTTTTGTTTGACAGAAGCTAAAAACTCACTGATATGCAGTGTTGTGAACAGTCTGGAAGGTCAGCCAGATGGAACAGAGACCCAATGAGTGAATGTGGGGAGATACTCTTAGGCATGCTTGCACTTACAAACAACATTTACAGCTTGTTATAAATAAGTAGCAGAAAGACATTCACAAAAAAAGAGCTACCGAGCAAGTCAGCACATGACTGGTAAGTGAGTTTTTGAGTGATTGACAGACTTCTGTTGTTTAACTCCCACCTCTGCTCATGGATCTGCAGTGTTGACTGGCTGTTGAGGTGACCAGCTGGTTATAGCCACAACGTCCAGAGTTAAAAAACCGAATTTTATTTCCTATTATAATTTTTAAGACCTTGTTCGTTAAATAGAACGGATGTATGGATGCATACCTGTAACTTAAAAGATGCATCAACATCAATACTGGTACCATGGGTCACCATTCAGACTTGTACTCAAAACCAACATCCAATGCCATGTGATAAAATGTGACATCAAATTTAAGTTTCAGGAAGTGCTGACTCATGTAGCATTTAGATGTGGAGTTTATTTGCTATGGGTTGTAAATTAATAGAAGTACAGTAATTCTATGACTGAATAAACCAAGCAATGGCAGATGAATCTGAGAAAACACACTTAAGGGCCTAACAGTATCAGCTTGGCAGTGATGGTGCTTGAACCTTGGATCTTCTGATCCATAGTCTAGTACCTTAACCACTGTGCCACCAAGCCCATTTCCTGCACCACAGTTCATCTGTTTCCATACCTGAAAAATGTTTATCAGAGTGACATTATATTAAGGTTGCATAACATTTCTCAATTTTGTAATGCCTGTGTGTGTACCTTAGGCACAGGCACATTTTGGGTGGGTAGGTATTTTGTATTTCCTGCAGACAGTATAATATATCTTAGCAGCTCAGTAATATTCAGGAAATGTCTCAGCTGTAATTGAAATCATATGACAGTCTCAAATGAGTCTCCGGCAACAGTTCCATTTAGCTCAATTACATACATAATGTGTGTTTTCACATTGTTCTGTTCTCTTATGGCAATCTGAAAGGTAAAAATGACTACTTTCTCTGTGCATTAGTACACACAGACAGGTGGCATCACTCAATATCTTTCAGAAATAAGCCATTTCTCAACATTAAATGGCTTCTCTAATGCATGCCATCCCTTGGGAGTGAAGCCCTATACACATCTATGAAGAAAATATATTTGCGCAGCTGCAAAAGTGTGTGGCTGAGTGACAAGAGTTTAAGACATGACTCTCACCTTGAATGAGAGGAAAGCACTTAATTCTTATCTCTGGCACATTTCAGGATCTATTATTTTCTCATCCATTTCTTCCATCACCTGCCATTCTCTTTTCATTCTGGCTCCAGATGTTTCGATCACACCACTTGCTTACAGTTTGGCCATGATGCAGTAAAAACCAACATGCCTGCTAAAACGAAGGTCATACTGACTTTATTTCATGTAACAATGGCTTCTAGAGACACAGTACGAGTACCAGACTTTATATTAGAGAAATGTTCAGTATTATAATCACAGTCATCTAGGCCATTAAGTACATACTACAGCAAATGTTTCACATTTATATACGATAAAAACTTAAAATCTCCCAGCCAGAATGTCCATTTGCTGAAGAAGTTTCGGCATCTTATGATGAAAGTTTGGTTTAGTCTGTTAATCATTTGAAAGTTGCAGTTCCTTATTAATGGTTCAAATGCATGCAACTTGATATGCAGTTTACTGTCCCATTTGTGTTACAATAGTATATACAGTAATACAGTGGTGCTTGAAAGTTTGTGAACCCTTTAGAATTTCCTATATTTCTGCATAAATATTTTTCAGACAGGTCCTAAAAGTAGATAAAGAGAACCCAGTTAAACAAATGAGACAAAATATTATACTTGGTCATTTATTTATTGAGGAAAATGATCCAATATTACATATTAGTGAGTGGCAAAAGTATGTGAGCCTTTGCTTTCAGTATCTGGTTGGACCCCCCTGTGCAGCAATAACTGCCCAACTACAACTGTTTTCCTGTACCCCCCTGTGCAGCAATAACTGCAACTAAAAAAACGTTCCTGTAGCTGTTGATCAGTCCTGCACACCGGCTTGGAGGAATTTTTTAGCCCATTCCTCTGTACAGAACAGCTTCCAGCTCTGGGATGTTGGTGGGTTTTTCCTGACATTAGCTGCTCACTTCAGGTCCTTCCACAACATTTCCATTGGCCATTAAGGTCAGGACTTTGACTTGGCCATTCCACAACAGATGAACTTTATTCTTCTTTAACCATTCTTTGGTAGAACAGCTTGTGTGCTTAGGGTCGTTGTCTTGCTGCATGACCCACCTTCTCTTGAGATTCAGTTCATGGACAGATGTCCTGACATTTTGTTTTAGAATTCTCTGATATAATTCAGAATTCATTATTCCATCAATGATGGCAAGCCGTCCTGGTCCAGATGCAGAAAAACAGGCCCAAACCATGATACTACCACCACCATGTTTCACAGATGGGATAAGGTTCTTATGCTGGAATGCAGTGTTTTCCTTTCTCCAAACATAACGCTTTTCTTTTAAATAAAAAAGTTATATTTTGGCCTCATCCATCCACAAAACATTCTTCCAATAGCCTTCTGGCTCGTCCACGTGATCTTTAGCAAACTGCAGACGAGCAGCAATGTTCATCTCCTTGCAACCCTGCTATGCACACCATTGTTGTTCAGTGTTCTTCTGATGGTGGACTCATGAACATTAACATTAGCCAATCTGAGAGAGGCCTTCAGTTGCTTAGAAGTTACCCTGGTGTCCTTTGTGACCTTGCCAACTATTACATGCCTTGATCTTGGAGTGATCTTTGTTGGTCGACCACTCCTGGGGAGGGTTACAATGGTCTTGAATTTCCTCCATTTGTACACAATCTGTCTGACTGTGGATTGGTGGAGTCCAAACTCTTTAGAGATGACTTAGTAACCTTTTCCAGCCTGATGAGCATCAACAACTCTTTTTCTGGGGTCCTCAGAAATCTCCTTTGTTCGTACCATGATGCACTTCCCCAAACATGTGTTGTGAAGAGCAGACTTTGATAGATCCCTGTTCTTTGAATAAAACAGGGTGCCCACTCACACCTGATTGCCATCCCATTGATTGATTGGTGTGACAAGTATCTTGTCACACCAGATACTGAAAGCAAAGCTTCACATACTTTTGCCACTCACTAATATGCAATATTGGATCATTTTCCTCAATAAATAAATGACCAAGTATAATATTTTTGTCTCATTTTTTTAACTGGGTTCTCTTTATCTACTTTTAGGACTTAAAATCTGATTATGTTTTAGGTCATATTTATGCAGAACTATAGACAATTCTAAAGGGTTCACAAACTTTCAAGCACCAGTGAAGCTCATCACTAATTTGTTCCAGAAGGTTTGTCGAGAACTGAAAACGACGATTACTGAGGAAATTGTTCCCATAAGGAATAATGTAAACTGAATGAATCCGTTCCAGACCCCCAGAAAGTCCACACTGTATAAGGCATTATCTGCATTAATGGAGATGTATTGTACAGGTGCTCCCTGATTTATGAAGGGGATATGTTCTGACAAATCCATCATAAGTTAAATGTATCCTGAACTGATGAGTTTAATATAATCTAAACTGTATCATAGCGGAGCCTACAGTTGGCCATAATGATTAACACAAAGCTTATTTTATAATAAAGTGTTGAAAAATCTCAAGTAATTTAGTGAGTAATAGATTGAAAGTGAAAAGTAAAAGAAAAACACTTACTTCATTGGCGAACTCTGGCACTAGGATAGCTTGCTGACTGCAGACTGTGTTTTGGAGGATTCAGTTCCTGTTTTTTACGTTCATAATTAACCCTTTTAGCAACCATGGCGGCTTAGTTGCACTAAGAATAAGTAATATTACTATTATGAATCTGAATCACTGAATCACTGTGTATTGGATTGTGAATCATGAATCGAGTTTCAGCTGAAACCAGTAGCGCAGCTTGGTTCATCATACAAGTTTAAACAAGTGCATCAAACGACGAGAACTGAGACAAATTTTCTGACTGAATTGAAAACTGAATTCGACGAGTTCAATAGTGGTCGAGAACCGAGGTACCATTTGTGTAATCATTTTCTGGAATGCATTTGTCTGTGGGATTGGTCACATACTTATTATATCTTCAGCTGATGTCCCACCCTTTCAGTCTGTCCACATGCTTTAATTAAAATTGAATTTAAGACTATTATCTCTACTCGTTATGTCCGTTTTGGCCAAGTATTTTCCACTGTCATATGTTGTCTCTGTTGTGTGACTGGCAAATGTCTGCAAGACAATGTATATAAATACATAAATTAATGATAGCTGGTTTAATTGACTTCTAGGCAATCTGCTCACATAGGTAACATCTACACTGTTCAGGTCAGATCTAACCAGCCAGTGAAAATTAATGAGCTTAAAAAGGACATGCAAATCTTGTGACAGATCTGATCTGACCTTTGAGGTCTGACTGCCAGACCTTTTAGATCAGTGAGCTGAAGA
Organism: Ancistrus triradiatus; assembly: GCA_025084515.1. Classification (NCBI taxonomy): domain Eukaryota; kingdom Metazoa; phylum Chordata; class Actinopteri; order Siluriformes; family Loricariidae; genus Ancistrus; species Ancistrus triradiatus. The sequence goes on along the minus strand of JAJAGP010000895.1, from coordinate 33,380 downwards.
CAGTTATGGCACAGCGGTTAAACTACTGGTCTACTGAAGGTCCCGGATTTAAAGTACCAGCACTGCTAATTTGCCATTGTCATAAAAAATTAATGGAATTAAAGAAAGAATTGTCATAGTAGTAATAAAGTGATTACACTTAAATCTATGAGAAATTATCTTGCTATTTTACTGTCTACTAATTTTTACTGTGAACTAAAAGATGTTCGCCTATCTAGAACATTTTACAATAGCAAGTTTTAACAAACAGTGATTCTACAAGAGGACAAAACTACCAGCAGAAGCTAACGTATACAGTGCTAACTCAAACAGACAGTGCTAGTAACACCACTAGACAATATGCTAATGCAGGCCATGCTAATACAAACAGGAGTGTTAATACAAAAATATAATGGTTATTAAACAGGAATGTTAATACAAAAGATAATGCTAAAATGATACTTGAGACAGAACAGAATACAAACACAGATTCTAACACTAATGGAAAGCCAAGAGCTAACAACATAGAGTAATACACATGAATTGTACAGGTACATATGTGTGCGCTTTATTGACTTTAGAGGACATAGTGCGAACGCAGTGAGGACTGAAATGCTAGGGTGCTATGCTAACACTAAGACAATGAAGCTAGCAAACAGTGATGCTACAAGGACAAGACTAACCAGCAGAAGCTAACATACACAGAACTAATACAAAAACAGGGATATTACAAACAGAAGTGCTAACACCAGCACTAGATGATGTGCTAATGCAGACAAACCATGCTACCACAAACAGACAATGGTAAAGTTATAATTGAGACGGAACAGAATACAAACAGAGACGCTAACATTAATGGAAAAGCTAATAGGTAATTACAGCCTGCTGTGGAAGGAGAAAAGGGTCAGAGTGGTGCTGCATAGGCTGATGCGGCTCTCCAGTCCACATCATTCTGACACAAGTGTTACATTATCCAACCTAAGCAACAGTGAGTTAAGGGCTTTGTACTTCGTATTTTAACCACTGGAGCCACCAATGCCCCACTATTTTCCATATCTGCATTAAAAATCATTCTCACCAGGCAACAAAACAAGACTAAGATTGTAAATAAACTGGTCCACTGTTTAGTTGCAAACGTTTCCATGTGATGATGAGTGTAGTTAGCTAACTGTGCAACAACATTAGGGTAGTGTAACGGCCTACTCTTGGTATGAGGTGTGATGCAGGGCTGAGGTAGTTGATGGAAAGCCACAGACAATTCATTACTCTTCCCACCAGCTGTCTGACACTAGACCTCTCTGCCCACACAGAAAGCTCGCCTGGCCCGAATAAGAATAGCCAAGAAGGGCAGCTCCAACGCCTACCTGCAGAGCAAGCGCAATGGCCGACTGAACAAGCTACTGGATCTGACTGTGAGTCCCTATTTACCTTACACAAATCTTTCATACTTTGAAAAAGTGTCAAATACTCGTATTCTGTATACGTTAGGGTGCCAGTGAAGATACTTATTTCTTATGCCTCACCCTCTCAAACTGTTCCATTTAACAAGTGGTGGTGCAGCAGTTACGATACTGGACTTTGGCCAGGATGTCCTCCTAGATTTAAGCCCCAGAACTGGCAAGCTGCAGCAGTTGGGTATTGGGCAAGGCCCTTAACCTACAGTCACATGGACTGTACTAAGTTAATTAACTCCCTAAATTGCCCTAGTGTGACTGTTTGAGGAGTACAGCTGTAACCACACCCCTGTAATGAATATAGCCACTGATGCTGGCATGATAGGAAATAAACAAGTATCTGCTGGAAAATGTCTTTCCACACACACACAAAAACTGAGTTGCCGGACTGAAGGTGGTGAATGACTTGGCAGAATGGGGAGTTGATATGGGGACATTCAACGTGATACGATCAAGAGGAACAGCAAGTTCCTCTGACCTCATGTTTGCATGTACATTAGGTGTAGGTTTACCACACTAAATTGCCCCAGTTATTCCCTCGCTTCTGTCACAAATAGCCATTGATGCCAGTGTGATGTTAAATAAGTAAGTCCTTCATTCGGCAAAAAATCTGCATCTGTAAAATGAAGCTATAACCTGTATGGTATTACTGCCCGAACCCACAGTCTCTTTACTCTACAGTCTCTACACTTTGTAAGCCACCAGTAAAATGAATTGCTCAGCAACACATTTTTATGTAAAATAGCCTTACACTCAAAGGAGGGGGGGGGAGGGGGGTTGTAAACATCATTTTTTCACTGACAAACTTGTATGCAATAGTATGCAATACAGTCCTATACTAAACACAAAATACTACAGTTGTGCAGTGTACTACTCGGCAGAGTACTACTGTCATTACCACTGCATTCCCTTCAGCAGTCAGAGCTGGCACTTTTTGTTCCATTCTGAAGCTGTTATATATTTTGAGGGTCCTTATTTTGAAGAAGAAAAAAAAAGTATTGCTTTCTCAGGAAAGGCAATTCCATAGTTCTGTTCAGTGGATAAAACTTTCAGAAAAGTTTCACAAATAATAAAGGTTTGGTTAATATACTCTGGCAGGAAAGGTGAAATTGTTTTTTTTTTTATTAGACATTGTGATAAAATCTTAAATGATTATGCATTTTAATAAGGAAAGTAATAGGCCTATATGGGTATGCGCCCATTTAACATGCACCCACCCAGCTTCCATTTAAGGGCTTAAAAATTATAATAGGATAGAAAAATCTGTCTCTATACGTTCATATCTGATACTAATTCATACAAGTAGTACGAGCAAACCCTTGTGACACTTGCTAACATAAAAACTAGTGATTGACTATGGAAGTCTCCAGTCAGCTTCCTGTTTCACAGGGAGCATTTATACAATTACACATTATTAAACAGCACTAGCTTAACTTTCTGACTAAACTGAATTGTTGCTGATCTTTTAAGGCTACACCCTTTTTTTCATCAATTTCTTTGCTGGATATATTTGTAAATAAAATACAGTGTCATATACACAATAGCTACTCATTGTATATTTGTATATGGGCCAACCATCTACTTTTAAAATGTATTAAAAATGTATATAAAGCAAGTCTTAACAGTGTGAACAGAAAATACAGGCGTGGGATGTGTATCAAATTAACAGTGATTTTATTGTTTATTATAATAACATCTTATTTCTTTTATTGGGTTTATCACATTATGTCGTCACAGACCTTTGTATTTCAAGTATAGTCAAAAAGTCTTAGAACTGCCAACAACTGAGAAATTAGGAGGACGATTCAGAAATGTATTATAAAGTCCTATATTTCTTCACTCATCTTGAAACCTCTTGCACTTTCTGCGGCACTGAGTAATCTCACCGTTACTCGTAGCCTTATACCGACCAAGAACTACTTGTGTTTATACCCAGTTTACACCAATTAACTCCTAGTGTGACTTTTACTTGTGTTGCACTGAACATTTTTGCATATCTATTGTACTCCAAGAATTTAACTATAATGTGGAATGTCAACCAAAGGATGATGGCTTCCCTTTTTGAACCTGGCTCTTCACAACTTTTTTATTATTACGCTTTTTCAGGAACTTTTCCCTTTCCACTCTCACCTCGTCTCTGGTCTAGATTCAGCTCTCTGTAAAGTCCTAAATTCTGGGCTGTTGACATTGCCATGTGCCAGGTGTTTTCCCTCCCTTTGCAGTGTACAACAACTTAAACCATCCAATGTAACGTTGTTTTCAATTGTGCACTAATTTGTACCAGGGTCATCCTGAATGTAAATGTATATTCTTATAGCACACAAAGTAAATAAAAAAAATAAGTAAACAAGTACATACGGGTAAGTCACAATGACTGTATAAGACATATATAAGAGTATACCAGGTACTTGTGCTGTGGTAAGTATTTTTATTCCAGCCCTAATGTGCCTTTGACACCATTTTATTGTACTTAGTTAATGCTCCCATCCGGAGTAAAGTCAGGATGATTGCTAATTAAATCAGGCCTGATTTAATTCACTCTTGCCTTCCTCCCTAATTACAAGCAGTGCCGACTTATGATGAGTCTAAATGGAAATCTCTCAGAATCAGCAATTTGCTCTGACCCCAAATACCTTTTATTTTTTGCAAGTGTCATTCAGGATTAAAGCCACAGACAAGAGTTGCTCCAATTATATCCATTAGCATCCGTTTACAAACTGTCATCTTCAGACCTCAGTGTCAAGCTTTCAGTGTTTGTTTTATTCCTGTGACGTCTCCTACAGTTTGGAATGGCAGATAGTCATGGACGCTGTGTTCCTTGCCATTATCAGGCTGTGTGTCACACGGTATGGCATTCTGAAGATGTTCTCAAGAGACAGCTATTCCCTCAGTCCCTGTTTTCTAGGTGATTTCGTGTAATGAAGCTGTCAGGGATTTGACACTTAGAATTACAGGCATGCCAGTCTTGCCTCTCAGAGGGACTCACGATAGGTAAGGTGTAAGGGGATGCTGTGGGGGTGGACTGCAGGAAGGACCTTCTTTATAATTATGAGTATCTATATATAAATTATATGTTTAATAGAAGTGTCCACATACACACATAAAGGTAATATAAAGAGTCTGTGTTGATTATACTGAGTGGGGTTCAATCCAGGAAGTCATGTATAAGGGATGTGTGCTCTATCAGCCTCGGGCAGAACAACAAGCCATCATCAAACAGTTAAGTAATTATAAGAGGTTCCCATTTCAAAAATTGGAAGTAAAGGAATAAACCAACGAACCAAGGCTGAGATCTTTGAAGCAGTGGGTTTTCCCATGTGGTAAGAGGAGACTTGGGCCTGGCCAAGAGTTCGCATGGGGTCCGTTCTGCTCTTGCGGAGGGAGGGATCAGGTTCAATCATGACTGGCTAGGGCTAATGCATTAGGCATACCCAGTAAAGTTGGAGCACAGTGTGCTGTGTACAGTATTAATTTGATCTTCAACTTGTCAAACAAGTAAACATGTTTAAAGGAATTATGAACAAGCCACTAACAAGCCTGAAGACCCAAACTGAAGACAGAATATTCTAGAGAAACAGGATATAAAAATCTGTCTCTTTACAGCTACAGTACTTCACGTCTGAATGACAGAAAACTAGTAAGAGCAAACCCTTGTGCCAAGTGTTTTCCCTCCCATTGCAATGTACAACAAGTTAGACCATCCAATGTAGCGTTGTTTTAAATTGTGCACTGGTTTGTATGGGAGTGTCCAGTCAGCTTCCTGTTTCACAGAACGTAATGTGGACATGAAACAGTGCGTATATAAAATTACTGTATATAAAATTACTATTAAATTTGGAGTATGTGTACAATTACACATTATTAAACAGCACTAGCTTCATTTTCTGGCTAAACGGAATTGTTGCTGATCTTTTAAGGCTACAGCCTTTTTGTTCATAAACTTCTTTGCTGACCACACTGGCAGTATACACTATAGCTAGTCATTGTATATTTGTATATGGGCCAGCCATTTATTTTAATAAAAAAATTATATAAAGCAAGCCTTAACAGTGTGAACAGAAATACAAGTGTGGGCTGTGTATCAAATTAACAGCGGTTATTGTTTATTATAATAAAATTTTATTTATTTTATTGGGTTTATTAGATTATTATGTCACAGACCTTTTCATTTCAAGTAGAGTCAAAGACCCAAATTGAAGACAGAATATTCTGGAGAAACTCTATCCATATGGTCAGAATGAACTTGATAGAACTTAATAATAAAGAATGATACCATAGTACAATCAATGCACGTGTAAATAATTGATTGTGTGTTCCCCAGGGCTCAGAGGAGGATGAGCAGCGCATGAATAAAACCTCATCATTACTGGAAAGCCAACACCACCATCTACTGCACTGCCTGGAGAAGACCACTGTGAGTGAACGCACACGTAAAAAAAAAAAAGAGTCTATTCCAAATCCACTGGCATATATCCAGTTACAGATATTCTGTAAAGCAGGTAAATTTCAAACACTCTAACAGCAGTGAGTCAAGGCAACTGGATTATTATACTGAAGACAATCAACCCAAGGAATTTCATGTATTCAACTAAGTGCTGAGAAATTCAGTGGGGTATAAATCACTGAAGGCGATTTACATTCCATGAAGCACTCACACTCACTCAGCCATTATGCCCATCAAATGAATTTCAGTCAAACTAATAAAAAACTGATATCTCAAATAGTGCCCTTTGCAATTTATGTGACCTTTTGAAGGATTAACTGTATTTTTATCCCCGTTTTCCTTGCAGGCTCACGAGTTTGTAGATGAACAGCTATATGAGCAGAACTGTGTGGACGCGGCGCCACAGCTACAAAACTTCCCCTCACACAGCCCCTCCGTGTCGAGCCAGGAAGGCTTCACAGGCACCTGCTGCACCCGCCGTTCACGCAAGAGGCTCGCCCTGCCCAATGCCAGCCTGTCCACCACTCACACGCACGCACATATGCAGGACTTGCAGGAGATCAGCGCCATCCACATCCAGTCTGGAGAACATCCAGGCCTTGGCACAAGGTGAGCAACAGGGGGCAGTATTAGAAAAACATTCTCAGATTGTTAAAGTGAGCTCAATTAACAGCTTAACATTACTGGCTTGGAGGGTCGAACCCTGGCTGGAATTGCAATGAGAAGGTCTGATGGTGTGGTTATGTAACCCTTTAATGGACTGGTGTCCTGTCTGGGGTGTACCTGTGCATGCACCCAGTGAATTCTAGATAGCCACCCCAATAACAATGACCAAGATAAATGGTATGCCTTGCATTTACTTAACATTACAGTACTCAAACAGTACAAACAGAGAAATGGTACGCTTTATCATCTATCATGTGGATGGTTTATAAATAGGTTCATGAACATAACTCAGTTTCACAGGTATTTTATGAACAGAAATAAAAGCAATATCTATTTCACAAACTGAAACACCTTTCAGAGGCAAACAAGGTAAATATTCATGTACAGTTTTGCAAGGACTTGGGCTTTAAGACTCAAAGACTCGAGAGCCTTCACAAACCCATTTTATAACAATTTATTTCCAATTGTTAAAATAATATTGCATCACTTAACTGAGCCTTTTGTATTGCTTGCATGGTGCTGTATCACTCTTATGCTGTATGCTATCTGTAACCTAGCAACAAGGAATTCTGCAGCCAGTCACAGGAAACTTTAGGGGGCGCCAGTGTTGAGGTTAGTGCAGAATAAAAACATGCTGCCAAAAAGAATCCGTTTCAAATACACTGCTCAAAAAAATAAAGGGAACACTTAAACAACACAATATAACTACAAGTAAATCAAACTTCTGTGAAATCAAAATGTCCACTTAGGAAGCAACACTGATTGACAATCAGTTTCACATGCTGTTATGCAAATGGAATAGACAACAGGTGGAAATTATTGGCAATTAGCAAGACACACTCAATAAAGGAGTGGTTCTGCATGTGGGGACCACAGACCACTTCTCAGTGTCCATGCTTTCTGGCTGGTGTTTTGGTCACTTTTGAATGTTGGTGGTGCTTTCACACTCGTGGTAGCATGAGACGGACTCTACAACCCACACAAGTGGCTCAGGTAGTGCAGCTCATCCATGATGGCACATCAATGTGAGCTGTGGCAAGAAGGTTTGCTGTGTCTGTCAGCGTAGTGTCCAGAGGCTGGAGGTGCTACCAGGAGACAGGCCAGTACACCAGGAGACGTGGAGGAGGCTGTAGGAGGGCAACAACCCAGCAGCAGGACAGCTACCTCCCTCCGCCTTTGTGCAAGGAAAAACAGGAGGAGCACTGCCAGAGCTCTGCAAAATGACCTCCAACAGGCCACAAATCTGCATGTGTCTGCACAAACTGGGGCTGCAACAATGAATCAATAAAATTGATAATAATCGATTATTAAAAGTGTTGGCAACGAGTTTCATTAGCGATTTGTTGTGTCGTATTATTTATGTGTCCCCCGGACTTATCATATCTGCTTACATTACTTGCGGCACTTCGTCAACATTGGAAAAAAAAAAATGAGCGATTGAACGGAGCCGGCGCGGACGCGGAATCTTCAAAATAAGTTAGCATTAAGAATGAAATAAATTCTACAAATGAAACATGACCGACGCAGAGAAGAAAGTTCGCCTTAAGTCCTCAAAAGTGTCCGAGCACTTCACGCTTCACACAACTGAAAAATGTGTGTAAACATGCAAGCTTTGCAAAAGTGATCTGACCTGGCACGGGAGCACCCCGGTGCTGATACAGCCCTCGAAACTGAAACATGTTTGGGAGTCACCGATGAGGATGAAGGGAGCTCAACAACAGCGTAAGTCACCACAATATCCCGAGTTTGTTCCGTTGTGAATTGAGGAAACGTAACGGCGCCCTCACACTATGCGAACAGACATAGCACGGTTGATCTGGATTTAGCTTGTTAGCTGGATAATCAGTGATGGAGTTAACAGAGACAGATATCCTATATTGGACAGGCCAGCCAAAGTCCTATTTATGCATTCCTGCTACTTCAACACCGTCTGAGCGTTTATTTTCTGCGGCAGGAAATATAGTCTCTAAAAAAGAGAGCCCAGCTTTAGCCAGGAAGCATGTTGACATGCTAACATTTTTGAAGTTCCTAAAGAAAGGGAGTGAATGAGTTTGTACGTAGTGTTTGCATCAGAGATGCACTTATTTTTTTAATTATTTAATTATTGAAATTTATTAATAAAATTTAATTTAAGTTATTATTATTCATTATTGTAAGCACTTATTTGCTCTGTTATTCAATGTTATATTTCTGAATAAAGACACAGAATTTTTTTTTTTTTTTTTTTACCCGATTCATCAATTAATCGGAAAAAATAATCGACCGATTAATTGATTATTAAAATGATCGTTAGTTGCCAGCCCTAGCACAAACGGTTAGAAACCGACTCCAGTATGGTATGAGGGCCCGACGTCCACAGATGGGGGTTGTGCTCATAGCCCAACACCATGCAGGACGCTTGCATTTGCCAGAGAACACCAGGATTGGCAGATTCACCACTGGTGCCCTGTGCTCTTCACAGATGAAAGCATTTTTCACACTGAGCACATGTGGACAGACGTTGACAGAGTCTGGAGACGCCGTGGAGAGCGATCTGCTGCCTGCAACATCCTTCAGCATGACCGGGTTTGGGCAGTGGGTCAGTAATGGTGTGGGGGTGGCATTTCTTTGGAGGGGCCGCACAGCCCTCTATGTGCTCACCAGAGGTAGCCTGACTGCCATTAGGGTTACCGAGATGAGATCCTCAGATCCCTTGTGAGACCATATGCTGGTGCGGTTTGGGCCCTGGGTTCCTCCTAATGCAGGACAATGCTAGACCTCATGTGGCTGGAGTGTGTCAGCAGTTCCTGCAAGATGAAGGCACTGAAGCTATGGACTGGCCCCCCCGTTCCCCATCCGATTGAGCACATCTGGGACATCATGTCCTCGCTCCATCCACAGCGTCACGTTTGCACCACAGACTGTCCAGGAGTTGGCGGATGCTTTAGGAGGAGATCCCTCAGGAGACCATCCACCACCTCATCAGGAGCATGCCCAGGCGTTGTAGGGAGGTCATACAGGACACGTGGAGGCCACACACAATACTGAGCCTCATTTTCACTTGTTTTAAGGACATTACATTAAAGTTGGATCAGCCTGTAGTGTGTTTTTCCACTTTAATTTTGTGTGTGACTCCAAATCCAGGCCTCCATTGGTTAATAAATTTGATTTCCATTAATGATTTTTGTGTGATTTTGTTGTCAGCACATTCAACTTTGTACTTATATTACTATTTGTACTTATATTTCATTCATTCAGATTATTTGAGTGTTCCCTTTATTTTTTTGAGCAGTGTATAAGACTGTATTTCAAATATAAAGAATAAGTGAGTGAAGATCAAAGATGGAGATGAAGCAACATTGAACTTTGTTAGACATTTGAGCCTACGCAAAGAACGATACATCTGTGCTTATATAGTTTATAAACTATTTAGCTAGCTAGTTAGCTAACTGCACCACCCAATCTTCATTTTGTATGCCCAGTCCAGAGCTTGAACCCAGATCCCTAGGAACTGCTGTGTCCAGCAGCTGGCTCTTTTGTTTGAGCCACAGTAGCTGCACCACCCAGTGCTCTCATTAAAAACCTGCATGATCCCTGAAAATACTAAAAAAATATGTTTTTGTAACGTGCGGTATGCCAAACTAGCAATGCAAAAATAATTATTCAATTGTTTCACATTACTAGAGGATTGCAAGGACATTCAGTTTCAGTGCATATTTGTTTCCTCTTTACCTTGACATTTTTAGCCATAGGGATAAATTGTCTAATTTTTCAAAAGAAGACATTGGATAGAAAATTGCTTAACTATCACCAAGTAGGATTATGCCAGCAGAGCTGGATGCCAGAAATTCACTTGGCAGCAATCACAATACTGTCTTTTGGAGGTATTTTTGCATTGACATGAGACACATGTGAAACAGGATTTTTTGAAGTAATTAAAACACCTTCAGAATGAATCACGTTCAGTTTAAGGATTGTCGCGTGATTTCTGAGGTTCCGATCTGTTGTTAATATTAACATTTTCCTAGCACCATAAACCACATGAATAAAAAGTATATAAAAGAATTCAACTGGGTCATTTTTTCTTTATTTCTTGAAGACCTCTGTCCCTGGTTCAGTCTTCTCTTTGCACAGCTCTTCATGGTACTTTTAATTGAATGTCCTTCCTCTGGAAATCTGGAAAATCTCCACATACCTTCTAAGCAAATAGTAGAGATATGTGCCGTTTAATGTCCATCCGATCAATGTCCGTTCTCTTTAACAGCCGAGGTCTTATGAATTATAATAGGAAACAAAAGAACCTGTCTTAATCTTATTAAGATCTGAAAGACAGAAAGATAGTACGAGTGAACCCTTGCAACACCTGCTGACAGAAAAGAGAATCACAGTCTTGAAACACCATTCGACACTTAGTTTCCGTTATCGGTCAAGTCAAGCCAGATTTATTTATATAGCGCTTTTTACAATGGAGCATTTCAAAAAGCAACTTTACAAGTTTGGATTACATTCTAATATCTATAGCCAATCCCAAACTGAGGAAGCCTAGGGCGACAGTGGCAAGGTAAAACTCCCTGAGTGTTATAGGAAGAAACCTTGGAAGGACCAAGACTCAAATAGGGACCCAACCTCCTTGGGTGGCGTAGATGATAAATCTAATATTTAAACTAATTTATCTAATCAAATAAATCTATAGTGATAGTTCAAATAAAATAAGATAAAAATATGATGATAAAAATATGTAGTCCTATACATAGAGTCACTCTAGGATCTTGAGTCCTCGGCAGAAAATTCGTTGGGAGCACGTCGTCCCCAGCCAACCGGAGGATGGAGAGAGTGTAGCAGGGTATGGAGGGGCTGGAGCTGATGACGGAAACAACTTGAGTGAAGCTGAACCAGATGAACATCTTACTGTGTGGAGCTGGAACTGGTACCAGAACACAAGTTCAGAGAGAAAACAGAAAATGTAGTTAGTTATTGATTAAGAGCATAGAGTCTATTAACAATCACTGATGCCATGTAAGTGTTTCAAGTTTTATAAAATATACAGCAATAAGCATGACTGTATTGTATAGGACTTGTACTAAATGTTTTCATACTGTGTTTTAATTAATATTATAGTTTAAAATAAGACACGATAAACAATATGTGCAAAGTATCTAAACTACTGTGTGACTATGGTAATGTCTGCTCAGTATCCATTTCGGTCAAAGTCCGGTTTCACAGAACGTAATGCGTGCATTAAACAGCACTTATCTGTACAATACAATGCCGATAGAAAAATCATCCTACTCCTGTGAAAGTTTTACTTTGTCTTACAGCTGAAAATCTAAACCCATTCAAAATATTTTTTTAGGAAGTATCGAGACAATAAGGCAAATGTCGTTAAAATTAAGTTTTAAAAAACTAGAATAATATGGTTGGAAAAGTGATCAGTCTTCTGATGTAATACTGTGTAGATCCACCTTCTGCTTTAAGTGCTGCCACCAGTCTGTTTGGATATGTCTCTACAATTATTGGCAATTCTCCCTTGTAGAATTGTTCAAGTTCAGCCACATTTTTACGTCCATCCCTAGATTTTCTATTGGATTTAGGCCAGGGCTCTGACTTGGCCACTCACCCTTACATGCTTAAGCTGCTGTGTTATTTGTTTTGGGTGGGTTTTTTGGTAATGTGTTTAAGGTCATAGTCACACAGGAAGGTGAAACACTTGCCATTGTTGGCTAGGAGAGAGCTGCAGATTTTCCTGGGTGTAGTTGGCAGCATCCATTTTCCCTTCACTCCTAACCAACTGCCTAATTCCTGCTGAAAACACCCCCACATCATGCTTCACACTGGTGTGGTGTGTTTGTTTTTTGCCAAACAGTGCTTGGACTGACCATAAAACCTTTTGCCACATAGCACCAGAAGGTAAATGAGACTCAGTGGCACTTTTTCAGAACAGGCCACCCTGCCATACAGGCTTGTTTTATAGAAAGCTTGTAAAATCACAAACCAGCCAATCTCAGTCAGAAAGACTTACAAGTCCTTCAAAATGGCCTTTTTCCTTTTTTTTTCCATTCAGTTTGTAAGGACGTCCCAATGTACACTTTCCACTTCATAGTAATGCTCTGAACTTAGAGGGATGGTTGACGTCTCGGAAGTCTTTTTGTATCCTTCTCCTAACTTGTGCCTTTCCACAACTTTATCACGGAGCCCATTTGAATGCACCTTTCCAACCATGGTGAATTCTGTGTCACTGTGCACTAATAGCAGTGGAAATATCAAGAAACAGCCTGTTAAAGTATTCTAAAGTATTGTAAGTGTATGTATAAAGTATTCAAGACCACGTATCTATATATACCCATATATACATATTCTTTGGTGGTTCCAGACCATTTGAGGTGGGGGGGCCAGGCTGAGGCTAGTGGCTATGTTAGAGGGGCCAATTACTGTCTACCTAAATGTGATTTGTGGTCATTAAGAGGATTAATTAATTAAATCACTCCTCATTTATGGGGACCAAGCTTGTGGTCACTGGACACCACTGCCCCCTAGAATATACTCCACTGCTCCCTGTATATTTTTAGCATAAACACACAAAAAGGTCCAAAACTTCTATATTGCTGATGATCACTCAATTAAAGCACAGGTATGCACTATTTAATGACTGTCTTACGTTCTGTGAAACAGATCACTGACCAAAATGGACGTTGACCAGACAGTATCATAGTCACAATCCTTGTATGCTACTGTAAAGGGTATTTTCAAAAGAAAAATGTGTGCAAACTATACATAAACGCATCAGAGATACTGCTGAAAACACAAGTGACTGATGAGCGATTGAAACGACTGATACTTTTGTTTGACTGAAGCCAATGGCGCATTGATAGACAGTATTACGAACAACATGGAAGATCAGCCAGATGACACAGCGGCTCAATGAGTGAGAATGAATCAGAATCCCTCCCAGATAACTACGTTACATTACAAGTAAAAGTGCCCTCTAAGGGATCAGCTAAACAATTCCAATAATTACAGATTCAGTTCCACTACGACGGCATTTAGACCTTGTTACAAATACAGATTATTTTCTATTATAAGTTATTATAATTAAGACCTTGTTTGTTAGACAGACGTTAAATGGCACATACCTGTTCTGAAATTCAACTCACAGTTAGCATGAATTCCAATTTCTAAAGCATCTTTTGTGTTCAGAGATTTTTTGTTGTTATAGTTGAAATTATTTTTGTCTTAAAAAATAAGCCACATTCATTATTGTTTCTTTTAGGTTAATTCAGGTTCAAATCTTATTAACCTTAAACCTTCTTTACCGTGTTTAGCAGTCGCTCCAGTCTCAACATGAAGTCCTTGCAGAGTACCACAGCCATGATCAGCCTGCCCTCACCAAGTTTGTTCAGTCCAGATGGAGACTCTTCCATAGCCCCCATCATCAACACCACTTCTACCACCGGTGTGGTGAAGGTCTCAGCCTTGTGAGTGGAGATGAAGAACTTTGGGAGTGTTTTGGGAGAGTTGAGAGCCTCTGTGAGAGCTAAATCTGTCTATCAGACACTGTGGAATTAAGAAAATGGTCAAGGACAGTAGTTAAAAGACCTTACTGGCAGCTTTGTGGACTGGGAATATCCACGCCCGAATTCTGGTTTCTAAGGCAAATTCCAAATTTTTGTGTTCTCATGACCTTGTAGACGTTGGAAAGTAGACCAGAGACCTTTTGGGACTGACATAAGGAGATTAGATGATTGTGGTTTATGATACAGGGCAATTAGTGTAAAACATCTCTTTTCAATTTGGTAGGAGCACAGTATATAGAGAAATCAAAAAGTGGTGTCCATAGCCTGTGATATTTACAAATTCTAGTGGAATCTGTTAGAGTATGATTGTGCAAAGTGCTGCATTTGGTTGAGATCACACTGTTCTTTCACACACGGTCAAGCAAATGGAACTGTGCGAAGAGAGACATCCATCTCAGAAAGGCTATTTAGGCTTCTTCTTGCTTTCTCTGAGTAGCTTTATAGTCTGCAATTTTGCTGGTTTCTCACCATTTTTGTTCTTCCTCACATTCTTTTTCTCTATCTAACTCTCTTCTTGACAGCCTGGTTTCTGTAGCCTTTAATAAGTCAATCATACCGTGAATACAAATCTCGCCGAGTTCAGTATTACCAATAATAAATAACCTCCTAGGAACTCGCAGGTCGTCATAGCCCTGTTTAATGTGAATGTTTTATTCTGTGCATCGTGACTGTTAGGTGACTCAAACATGACTACAGGACAGCAGAAAGTGAGGCCTTGATTTCAAAGTGGTATTTTAACAATGAACAATGAACAAGCATTTTGAAAAGTTTTGTCAACAATGATTTACCTGTTAGTGATCTACTATTCTTTAATGTCTGAAATGTTTGTTGATTTTTTTTTGCATGCAGCAGCATGCTTTGGTGTCCGTGGGTTTCAATTTTCCAACCCTTTATGTTTCAATTTGTACCTTTGTGTAAATGTTTAACTGTGTTTTACTTACTTATTTTTAAGGTAAACTGCTATTTTGAAAGGATAAACAGTTTTTCCACACAAATCAGAGAATAGGCACAACAAGAACATGAAGTTAATCAAAACCATGCATCTGTGAAAATGTTTTTCATTACACTCCTGCTCTCTCGCTCTCTGTCTCTCACATTTTTCTGTTCTTTGGAACACGTTTTTGATGTCTGTTGTGAATATTCTGTAAGCCGTAATTTGTCCTGTGACGTCTGATAAAAGCCTTACTGAAGTTTAACTTGTCTTAAGTTATTTTGATGCTTTAAATGGAACAATGGTGCTTGAAAGTTAGTGAAAACTATAGAATTTTCTCTATAAATATGGCTTATAGCCATCAGATCTTCACACAAAGCCTACATGTAGATAAAAGGAAAATGATGCCATACTACATATCTGTGAGTGGCAAAAGTATACAAAAAAATCTACGATTAGCAGTTAATTAGCATATGTACATCTATGATTAGCAGAAGGTGAAATTAGAGACAGGTGTTGTCAATCAAATGAGATAACAGTCAGGTGTGAGTTGCTGCCATGCTGTATTTAAAGAACATAGACCTGGTCTGATCTTCACAACACGTTTGTGGAAGTGTATCATGGCACCAACAAAAGACATTTCCGAGGACAAATAGAGTGGATGCTATCAACCTGGAAAAGTTTATAGAACCACCTCTAAAGAGTTTGGAATCCACTAATCCTCAGCCAGACAGATTATGTACAAATTGTGGCCATTCAAGACCATTCTTACCATTCCAAAGATTCATAGATGAACAAAGTTCACTCGAAGAGAAAGTAATGTAATTGTCATCTAAGCATTTAATGGCCTCTCTAACATTGGCTAATGTCAGTATCCGTGCAAGAACAAAGTCAATACCCACCGATATGAACATTGCTGCACATCTGTACTTTGCTAAAGATCACATAGACATGGCACAACACAACTGGAAAAAAAACATTTAGTGGATAGATGAGTACAAAACAGAATTTGTTGTTAGAAATGAGAATCATTATGTTTTAAAAAGAATCACTGCAGTTCCAGGATAGGAACGTTATTCAGTCTGTGAAACGTGGTGGTGGGAGTATCTAGCATGGCACCACTGATAAGGATAACACTTATAAGGAGTGGAAAGGCCCCAAAAAATTAAGACCTGATCACAAAGTGGCACATGCCAGCAACAAGGTACTCAAATGTCTTCTACAACTTCCTTGTTTCAAAATGGAGGATATAAAGAGGATCATCAAACTAAGGCTGGGGTCATCTTTGATTTCCTAAAAACTCAAATTAGGTTTATGTTTCTTATTTTTTTCCCACAACTAAGAACTTAATTAATTCTTGACCTTTTAATTATCTTTCATTCCCAGCTCTCTCCTTTCAGAGCATCTCCACAGCTTTCTCAGCAAACTTCACTTTATTATCAGTTGTATTTCACTTTGTCAACCCTCTATTCACCTTCTGTAACTTATCTTTTGTCAGAAATATTCTCGTTTATGACTTGCCTAGATGAATTTTCAGATTTTCTTTCCATATACTGTATATGGAAGAATATAAAATCCCTTTTCATTCCTTTTCACACACATGCACACAATCAAATCATTTACCAGCAGCATCTCATAGAAAGAAGCCATGCTGCTGCTGGCTCTTGGCCAGCTGAAAGAGCACATCAGCCAAGTGCAGCTCGTAAAGGGTTAAGTGCAGCCTGTTAATGCTGAACGTCCTAGCCCATCTGACTGTACCATGGCTTCTGTGGGGTGTAGTTCACATGGCTGCCTTCTTAAACTGTACAGAGCGCCTCTGCTGCCCTCTGGTGGTGCCTACGGATGCCGCTGCCACTCTGCCATAACTATAATGTATCTACAAATGGGTGAACATACTCCTAAGTCAATATTTAGAACTGATCAGCAGATACCAGCATCATTTAGTTACGGGTATTGATGAAAGGGGGGTCACACCAGTTAATGAAAGGAAAGGTTTACATACTTTTGCCACTCACAGAAAGGTAATTTTGGATCATTTTCCTCAATAAATAAATGACTAAGTATAATTTTGCTGTCTCATTCTTATTATCCAAGTTTAGGCTTGTGTGAAATCTGATGATGTTTTAGGTCGTGTCTATCTAGAAATAAAAGAAAGGGTTCACAAACTTTCAAGCACCTCTGTATGTGTGTAGTTTCATATATTAAAAGTGAGTATTAATTGTACAGAATTCTTTGAGAAAAACAATAATATGTTAAAGACTTTTAATAATGACTAATTCATCCGTCAGAAAACTGACAGAAAACTCCTGGAGAGCCAAAGGATAGAAAGTTTATTTAGTCATTAAATTCCCTTTCCTTTTGTAATGATGCAGCATTATTCATATAAAATATGTTTACCATATTTAATGGACGAAAAATGCTTGCTCAATTTGCATCATGACATTTAGTAAGTTAATGCATTTTCTTACTATATAACTCTATGAATTTACTCTTTATGGAAAATGCAGTTTACTACTCAGCAATTGACAAGTGGTCTTTAAGAAATAAAACTGAATAATATAAATCTAAAGAAAACTGAAGTTCATATATGGCACTTCTGATGGAAGGCACGTTTTATAGCTACAAAGCAGTGGCGGCAGGTGCTAAAGAAAACTAAAAACAAAGCCACACACTGTAATGCTGCCTAAACACTGGCCAGTAGAAATACTTGAACATAATATTTTCCCTCCTTTTCTTCTGGCCTTTATGCTTCGGTTCCAGCACTTTGACACAACAAACAGGGAAAGCAAAATGCATTACTGTACTTACATTGACCGCGGTCAAGCTATCCGCGCTTTAAATCCGAATGCGCCTTTATACGCAATATTACGGTATGCCGCTGCTCGCTAAAACTGACGCTGTTTAGGCAGAGACTAGCATTTTTTGGCAGTTTTGACAGACTTTTGCATTCCTTTTTTTGAAGAGTTTTGGTGTAGAAACTCACTTTTACTAAATATATAAGCACGAAATATATTTTCATAATTGAACTAGTTTACTTGCATTATTACATTAAAAACAATTATATATTTAAATAGCTTAACCAGCACTGTGTAAATGGTTTTCATATATAATGTTTCTCATAAGAAAATCGAAATTGAAATCCTTTTCATTTTAAATGGTGTTTAATGCCCATTTCTTTCAGAGAAATTTATTTATTTTCTGAAATTTCCCATGATGCCAAAACCATTTCACTGCCACCCAAGACTGGTACCTTAGCTATCAGCAATGCAAGTTTGGACAGATTCCACTGTACCATTTCTTCATAAATCCAAGCTAAACTTGTACCACCTGTTTAAAAAACATATTTTGGTTATCTGTTTCTCAAAAATTTCCCATAATGTCAAAACCATTCCACGCCCAACCAAGACTGGTACCTCTTAGCTATCATCAGTGCAAGATAGGACAGATTCCACGGTACCATTTCTTCATAAATCCAAGTTAAACTTGTATGCCATAAAAGACTGGTACCACCTTAGCTATCACCATTGCAAGTCTGGACAAATTTCACTGTACCATTTCTTCATAAATTCAAGTTAAAATTGTACAACCTGTAGGCAACTAAATATACTCATTACATATAGGCTCTGGGTTTTCCCATAATCCCAAAACATTGCCATTACCACATAACAGTGGTAGCTTTTAGCTATCAACAGTGCAAGTTTGTGGACTTTTTACCACACCATTTTTTACAAAGCTATTTTAAAATTCTATAATATTAATTTATTAATAACAACATATTACAACTGCATCTGCATTTACTGAAGGAACTACAACAGTGCTTGAAATGTGGCAAACAGAAGAATGGTGTCGCTAGATGGTTGCTAATGTATCCCAGGTGGTTGCTAAGGTGTTGCTAGGTGTTTGCTAGGTGGTTGCTAGGCGCTTGGTATGGTGTCCCACGTGGTTGTCATGGTGCTGCTAGGTGATTGCTATGCATTAGAAGATGGTGGCGCCCTGTATGGCAGCGGTTACTCCGGCTCCCATTAGCAATGTGCGTTTTATGTTAAATGTACTCTCTTTTCCGACACAGTCGAATACGAGACTAGTCTATAGTCGTAGTACCTTACTCAGACTTTGTGACATCCAGCAACCTCCCCAGCGGTTTACTGGCTTTGAAACTCACTCCGCGAACTGGGTATTCTACACCAACAAAACCCAGAGGCCTGTACAGCAGACAACCACCGACTGCCACAGGAAGCGACACAAGTGATGTGAGAGATCACGCAAACGTGGAACTCGAGCGGGCATCAGCGCTAGGCTAAAGGCTAACCCCACAGACCCACGCTTCCATCTGTTCTGCTGTCTAATTGTCTCAAGCCACTGTTCAGAAGATATAGAGCTTCTCATGCTAAAATGTCGACCATTTTACCTGCCAAGAGAATTCACAACCATCAACATCACAGCTGTTTACATTCCCCCCAGTGCAAACACAAAAAATACACTCTCCACTCTGTACCAATCTGTCAGCATGATGCAAAATGCCAACCCTGACTGTTTCTACATTATTGTTAGAGACTTTCATCAGGCCAACCTGAGGACAGTACTTCCACATTACTACCAGCATGTGGATTTTCCAGCCGGGGGAGAGGACACAGTAGACAAGGTTTACACCAACATCAACCGCCCCCACCTTGGGAACTCTAACCATCTCTCTGTTATGCTAATACCAGCATACAGGCCACTGCTAACCAGAAACAAGCCATCAGTGAAACAGATCAGGACCTGGCCAGATGGAGCAGTTTCAGCACTCCAGGACTGTTTTGAATACACAGACTGGAATGTGTTCAGAGAGGCTGCCACTGTAAACCAGCAAATCATTCTGGAGGAGTATGCTGAGTCTGTGACAGGATTTATATCAAAGTGTGTGGAAGATGTAACCATAACAAAGAATATCACCATACCTGCCAACCAGAAACCCTGGATTACCAGAGAGGTGCATGTGCTCCTGAAAGCACATTATGCTGCCTTGAAGTCTGGGGACAAAGACGCTCTTAAATCTGCAAGAGCTAACTTGAACCGGAGCGTGAGGTCAGCAAAGAGGGCTCATGGACAGAAAATCCTGAGTTACTTCACCAACTCTAAAGATTCCAAGCGCTTGTGGCAAGGCATCAAGTCCATCACAGATTACAAGTCCTCCCCACCACCCAGTGATGACAATAACAACTTCCTCAACACACTCAACACCTACTTCAGTTGGTGTGATGAAAAAAATACTACCACAATAACAAAAGACCCTCTCAGTCTGGACAATGAAGTACTCCGCCTTGACCCAGCTGATGTCCGGAAGACCTTACAGAGAGTCAACCAACAAAAAGCTGCAGGTCCTTACAACATACCAGGGTATGCACTCAGGGAATGTGCTGACCAACTGACGCATGTTCTCACAGACATCTACAACATATCCCCGGGTCAAGCCTTAGTTCCCCAGTGCTTCAAAGCCACCACCATCATACCACTGCCAAAGAAGTAATCTGTATCATATCAATGACTACTGCCGCATAGCACTCGCTCCAATCATGACGAAGTGCTTTGAAAGGCTGGTCAAAGACCACATTACATCTAGACTCCCTGCTACATTTGACCCACTCCAGTTTGCATATCCCCCTAACCACTCCACTGATGATGCCATATCAGCAGCACTCCACCTGAGCCTGGCGCATCTGGAAAATAAAAACAGTTACGTGCGGATGCTCTTCATCAATTTCAGCTCCACCTTCAATACAGTTAGCCCTCAGCATTTGGTAAGGAAAGTGGGTTCACTAGGTATCAACACTCCACTGTGCAACTGTTTGTTAGCTTCCTTACAGACAGACCCCAGAATGAATTGGAGGAAATGTCTCTAAAACAGTCATCATGAACACTGGAGTCCCCCAGGGCTGTGTTCTGAGACCTCTGGGGTTCACTCTGATGACTTATGACTGTTGTGCCAAATACGACTCCAATAACATCATAAAGTTTGCTGACGACACATCGATGATGGGTCTTATCAGCAATGATGATGACTCGGCCTACAGAAAGAAAGTAAACCAACTCGTCATCTGTTGCGACAATAACAACCTGTCACTGAAAGTCGACAAGATGAAGGAACTTATTTTTGACTTCAGTAGGAAGCACATGGTACATACTACACTCACAGACAATATCTCATGGACTACACACACCACCTCCATTGTCAAGAAGGCACAGCAGCGCCTTCACTTCCTATGGTGGATGAGGAGAGCAAACCTACCCCCTCATATCCTCAAAACCTTCTACAGAAGCACTACAGAGAACATCCTCATGAGCAGCCTCCATGTCTGGTATGGCAGCTGCACCACCTCAGAACAAAAGTCACTCCAGAGAGTGGTTAAGACGGCAGAGAAAATCATCAGAATCCCACTCACTTCAATAAAAGATCTATACCTGTTACACTGCCTCAACAGGGCCACCAATATCGTCAGAGACCCCACCCACCCTGCCCGCGAACTGTTCAGCCTCCTACCCTCCGGCAAACGCTACCGTAGCATGCAGTGTAAGACTGGGAGATTCATCAAAAGCTTCTTCCCACAAGCCATTAGACGACTGAACTCCATCTGACATCAAAATATGCGTGTCTATGAGACTGCTAACTCTCGGTACTCACACACAGTATTCACACACAGAACGTCAGACTGCTCTGACCCTCCTACTACCCACCACCCACAGAGACTGTCCAAACACAGCCTGTTAGTGCAATATTCAATATTCAACACTCATCACTGGTGCACTATTAGTTTTACATTTCGGTCACACAGTACTATAATCATTAATACTGTGAACTGTGGAAATTGTGTAATAGCATTCATTCTTCTATTCAATGTGCAATATACATTTCTATTTAACATACCTCAATATTTTAATTGTGTATATGTGCATAAGCACGTTGTGTATATATTTCTATACGCGATTGTGTACATTTTGTATTTTTATTTATTTATTTTATTTTATTTTTTTCTCTTATTTATGTGTATGTATGTACAGTATATATGTGCGTATATGTATATGTCTCATGTCTTTGTATACTCTTGTTATTCTTGCACATCTGAGACTGGAGAAACGCAATTTCCTTCAGATTTACGCTCCCTGCTGTATACAATAAACTTCACTTTGACTTTGACTTTGATGCAGTTGCTATGGTGTTCCAGGTGGTTGCTATGCAGTTGCTATGGTGTCCCAGGTGGTTGCTATATTGTTGCTAGGTGGTAACTATGGTATCCCAGGTTGTTGGCTAAAGTGTTGCTAGGTGGTTGCTATGTTGTCCCAATATTTTTGGCTGCATGTAGGGCCGTATCCTAATACTTTTTGCCACGTCCGGGAGCATGTCCAAATACTTTTGGTTGCATGCGGGGCTATATCCCAATACTTTTGGCCGCGTTCAAATACTTTTTGTCTGCATGCAGGGGTGTGTCCTAATACTTTTACATGTTTATCTACCAGTAGATGTAATAACAGGTCACTGAGTCTCACTGAGTGCTCTGTGGTGACATCATCAATTGCAGTTTGAATTTTGTCTGTTAGGATTTCAATCTGAACATTCCGTCAATGCATTTCTATGGGAGATTTTTAATTTTTAAACTTAAATCTATTATAAACGATAAATCGGATCGACTTCAAAAGATATAGCACACCAGACAGAGTAATTATCTACATAAGTGTTTGAACTGTGTCTGTGCATTAAGTAGTTTGAGCTGTATTAATCACAGAAAAGTAGGATTGCAAAAAATAAAAAGTATGAGAGATAACATTATCAGTGCTTTTCAAGCACTGTGTAATAAGAAAAAGTATGAGATGACTGGCTGAATTATAGTCATTGCCCTGCCAAGGACCTCAAGGGCCCCAAGGACATCACATGTCACCTCAGATTGCACCCGGGACCAAACCTGCCAAAATTTGTGGTCATGTGACAAAAACTGAGTTACAGTCAATGCCATGCCAGGGGCCCCAGTGACCAGCCAGGGACGTCAGGGGCCCCAAGGGCATCACATGTCACCTCAAGGTGCACCCGGGATCAAACCTGACAAATTTCGTGGCAGTGGGTCAAAAAGTGCCTGAGTTACAGTCAATGCCTTGCCAGGGGCCCCAGTGACCAGCCAGGGATGTCAGGGGCCCCAAGGGCATCACATGTCACCTCAAGGTGCACCCGGGACCAAACCTGACAAATTTCGTGGCAGGGTGTCAAAAAGTGACTGAGTTAAAGTTAATGCCTTGCCAGGGGCCCCAGTGACCAGCCAGGGATGTCAATTTCATGGATGTACAGTATGCTGTTTATATCTAGTTAAAATATTAAAATTATAGAATTTTAAAATAGCTCACTGTTATGTGATAATGGCAATGTTTTGGGATTATAGGAAAACCCAAACCCAATTGATACAGTCCAAGCAATTGTGGGTTAAGGGTCTTGCTCAAGGACCCAACAGTGGCAGCTTGGCTGAGATGAGATTTGAACCCTCGACCTTCTGGTCCAGAGTCCAGTACCTTAACCACTAGGCTACCACAGCCGAGCAACAAACAGAAGAAACCCGTGACGTACTCCTCACCCCCCCCAACGGAACCAGAGTCACTCGCACGGACGCCCTCAGCACAGTCCTTTTGCACGTACGCCCTTGGCACAGGCACTGTAACTGACACCCTCGGCAGCACTGGAACAGGCATCCTCGGCACAGGAGCAGGCACTGGAACAGACGTCCCCGGGGCTGGCACAGGAACAGACGCCCACAGCGCTGGCACGGGAACAGGAACAGACGCCCTCGGCACTGGGATGGGAACAGGAACATACGCCCTTGACGCTGGTACGAGAACAGGTACATACGCCCTTGGCGCTGGCACAGGAACAGGAACAGACATCCTTGGTGCTGGCATGGGAACAGATGATCTCTGCGCTGTCACGGGAACAGACGACTTCGGCGCTGGCACGGGAACAGACGACTTCAGTGCTGGCACGGGAGCTGTCGTCCTTGGCACCAATGTCCGAAGCACAGGGGACGTAGCAAACATCCGCGGTGCAGGGGTCGGCGTTAATGTCCGTGGCGCAGGGGTTGGCGCCAATGTCTGTGGCGCTGGGGTCGGCGCAACTTGCTCCAATAACTTACAAAGGTCATGTCTTGCTTGAGTACATAACTAGGTGGCACATCGTCCTCAGGTACAGAACTACAAGACACGGTGTGCTCGGAAGCAATGCTAACGTGATTAGGTAAGAAACTACAAGGTGCGACAAACTCAGACACGGAACATAGTTGTGCTTCCGATTCAGGTACGGGGCAAAGTTGCGTGACGGGTTCAGGTACGGAATCAACGAACTCAAGGTCAGAGCTAACATGCTTGACAGTGGAACCAGAAGGCACGGCGCGCTTGAATACGGAACTATACGATGCTAACGATTCAGACACAGAATCAACTAACTCAGGATCGGAGCTATCATGCTCGACTACAGAACCAGAGGGCATGGTGCGCTCGGATACGGAACTATAAGACGCTAACGACTCAACAATCAACAAGCTCAGGTACAGCATCAACATGCTTGGATACAAAACCAGAGGTCGTGACGCGCTCAGATACAGAACTATACGATGCTAATGATTCAAACACAATCAACAAACTCAGGATTGGAGCTATCATGCTCAATTATGGAACCAGAGGACGCGGCACACTCGGATACGGAACTAAACGAGGCTAACAATGCAGACACAGAACCAACAAATTCAGGTACAGCACCAACATGCTCTGATACGGAACTAAAAGGCGAGGCGGGCTCAGATACAGAGCCAAGTGGCGCTTCGGATCTCTGTACTGAGCACAGCTCTTCGACAGCGGCTCTTCGACAAAGCTAACAGGTGTGACGTGCACAGATACGTGGCTAGTGTACTCAGATGCAGGGCTATATTAGTTAAACGGGGCTTGGACTGCACTTCCCGACTGCTGGTGAGCTGGGGATCCAGAAATTTACCAGCAAACCTGGACAAATGTGGGTGGTTGGAGGACTCGTCTTCAGCAGGGAGACTGTACCTCTCCCACAGCTTCTCTACAAGCCTCGACCAGTTCGTATCCTCCCAGTGGCGTGGTTCGCCTGTGAGGTGCCAGTTATAAAATACCAGGCTGTCAAAATCAGTGTAATCGGGGAACTGGCAATGGGTAACTGGGTAAGCTGAGCAATGGCGGAAAAACTCACCGCATTGACGGGGGTTACCGTCAAAAATTTCCGGCAGCTTAGCCCACGTTGTCCCAACTGGGGTAGCATGAGAACCTGCCGTCTCCATTGTTCGGCGGGGATTTCTGTAATGGCAGGGCCTAACAGGAGGAACGGAGGCGTTCAACATAAATAAGCATGCTTTATTTTAAACAAAGGGAAGCCACAGGACAGACATCAATCAAACAAATAACACTGCGTACAAGAGCGGGCTATAAAAATAACGCACAGCAGGAAACGTAAGCGGGCTTATAGCAACACAATGCACATACACGAGCTTACCACAATGCAATTAATATAAGTGGGCTTACCACAAAGTGAGTCGAAGCGTGAGCATGTGGAAATAGTCCAGAACATAAGCGAACAAAAGCGAACATAAGCAAACAAAAGCGATCATCAACCGCAAAACGCCACCACAGTCAGGTCTTAAACCAGAACAAATCCCCACCTATGTTTTTTTAATATACAGGAAGCACAAGTTTAACTTGGATTTATGAAGAAATGGTACAGTGGAATCTGGCCAAACTTGCATTGGTGATGGCTAAGGGGTACCCGTCTTCGTTGGCAGTGGAATGGTTTTGGCATTAAGGGAAATGTCAGAAAAATAGGTAACTGAATGATATGGGCATTTAAACACCATTTAAAATTTAAATTATTTCAGTTTGGATTTTGTTATATATGAAACATTTTGAAAAAGATTTTTGAAACAAGTGATATCAGGACTAGCCGCATAATAGACTATGATTAAATCGTTTCCTACTTATTTTGCAATATAGCTATAATTATTATTTTCAACATGTTTGTATCACTTGTTATATATTCTTTAACATGTATCTTGGCGAGCCGACACTGCTACAAAAACTGAAAATCATTCACTGTGAGAGCAGGGGGTAACTGGGTCGTATCACCTTCCAACAAACCTGCGCATAGCCAGTAAACTGTAGTTTAGCGGTTGCCTTTTCACCACTAGATGGAGCAATTATTGCTAAGTTAATAAAAGGAAAAAACGCTCAGTTGCACAAAATGCAAAACTAGCAGTTAACGATTTAATGGCAGATAAAAAAAAATCAGAAAACAGTTTGATTATATGATATGATATTTAACTCTATATGATATTTGGCTACGTTGGAGCCAATATGCAGAAAACATTAACATATGTTCTTCATATATAATATAATACAATATAATTTTATATAAAATCTTTTAATGGAGTGGATAGAGTAACTCTTCAACACCTATACAGCTAGTTTAACTAGCGTTTGTAATGTTAATGGCCCAGTGAAGAATGTTAAACTCACCTGAACATGTCTTTTACAGTCATTTACCCAACCACTGGCAATGGAGAAGTCACACAATGCAGCGAGTAGCATTGACATTATTTTACCTCCATCAAGCAGGGAAGCACTTTAATGTAATCTGAGGTGAAATATGTTTTATATTTAGCCTATATTTGAACTAAATTCATAGACAGTCAAAGTGCTGCCCACTGTGAATTCTTATCGGTGTACTAAAACCTAGCCGATCAGGATGCTCTTTTGGTCACCCCAATCATGTCTGCAATCATTGGATCATCGTAATAGTTGGTTTTATCATAATATTCCCAAGAAACGTAGAGCCAATGTAAAATAAACAGGATAAAAATGTGATCTGTCTAACATTGCCACTAGTGCACACTTTTAATCTACAGAATTTATTTGGTATGGTGATGAAGCAAGTATTGTTGGTACTCCACAACAGCATTGTTCTATCCTCCCACCTTTCCAAAATGTCAATGGGTGGATGACAGCTCTGTATAGCCTCTGTGTATGATTGAGTGTGCATGAGTGTAGGCACTCGGCATTCCCAGAAAATGTTTCAGGCCCACCACAACCCTGACCTGTTTTAATGACATTAATCTATCATCTATAATGAATATGAAGATTAACCCTCCTCTTGTGTTGGAATTAGTGTTTCATCCTCAGAGTTCGCAGTAAAATTTGGCCAGAACCATTAAAAACATTCATAAAAACATTTTTTATGACCAACTATTGGATTTCATCATTAAAGCAATGCATTTCTTTGTGATTACAACAGAAGTTGCACTTTCTTGTAAATTACATTTATGTTCTATGGCCATTGTCTATATGTTGCCATTGCCTCATGTCAGTGAAATGATACAGAAAACGTAGTTAGGATAAAGAAAATCTTTCCAAAATTAAACTGGTTAATTAGTCGAAACCAAACCCCAATCCATTGACGAAAAACATCAACCCACAGAAAAAGTTTTCGTTAACAACTGGTTATAAGAAACAAATGTATGGAAACTTTTGCTACATTTTGGTAAATATAAGTAAATATGTACTACAATTCAAATTCAATACTTTATGATGACCCACTTTTTTAACCATGCCAGTTATATATATAGCATGCTTTTAAGGCAGAATGTAGACAAACTGTGCTTAAAACAGGTCTTCATTTGTTTATAATTAGGAAAGAGCTGTAGGAAAGAGCTCTGGATGCACTAAAAACATGGTCAGTAGAATTGTTAAATGCACAAATCTAGAGCTCTGTGGTAACAAAATATCCTCAATGTTGCACTTGTTATTAAATCAATTGGAATAGCATTTAAAGGTAAACATAATAAATTTACAGTACTGTGCAAAAGTCTTAGACCACCATTAGAGTAGTAGGCTACAGTGGCAAGTATTTAGTGTGATCTCCTGTTATACAAAAGCAATAGCAATAGTCCGAAAAAGCTTGGTCGGGAATGGTTTTTTGGAAGGGTAGCAGCCAAGAATCCACTCTTTTTCAGGAGGGGAACAGGGTGAAAAGGCTAAGATATGCTAAAGCTCACAAAAAATTGGAGTGAGAAACCTACGTTTGAAATCTTTGGGTCCAACCATCAACAATATGATATATGGTTATTATTCCATTACTAAAACAACAAATCTAATGGTGGCCTTAGAATTTCGCACAGTACTGTATATACAGCTGTAATACAGGATAATTAATATTACACATTCATGCAAGCTCTTCTAGTTGACATTATGTCATATTATATTGCCACAGTTCAGAATATTACTTTGGTTACTGCTGGTTTACTGTGCTCGACAATGGCAACATTTACATTTACAGCATTTAGCAGACGCCCTTATCCAGAGCGACTTACAACTGATACAGTCTTACAATCCAAGCTATTGTGGGTTAAGGGCCTTACTCAAGGACCCAACAGTGGCAGCTTAGCAGAGGTGGGATTTGAACCCTGGACCTTCTGGTCCATAGCCCAGTACCTTAACCACTAGGCTACCACAGTCCCTGCTTTTAACCGCACTTCACCTGCTATTTACTAATTTTCTCATTAAAAGAAGAAAAATATGTAGTCTAACTTTAGATTCACACACTGAAAAGGTAAGTAAATGTTAAAACCCAGGTACACAACACATACACAACCATATTAGCCCAGAACAATCCCACTTGATGATGTACCAGAACTACTTCTTTGATCATAAAAAGCAAGACCATGTATAAACCACAATAATTTGTTCAACCAAGATCCTGCCATTGCGACAGCTGCGCCTCTCTGTTTTTCTCCATCTACAACCTCCACACGGTGCTATCTCTCAGATGTTTTATTAATGTTTGCTCTTTTATTAATATGCTGCTCTTTGCTATCGGAGCTTCTCTGACATTGCACAGCTGGAGAATACAAGGATAATACGACTCATTAAGATGGAATCAGGTCAGTAACCATACACAATGTTCTGGTCTGTTCATTTTCTGTAGTTACTGTTGAAGAGACAGACAATTAAAGACAGCTTTATTTTAACTTTAATTCATTATATCAGAATTCCAGTGGGTCAAAAGTTTACACCAAGTTAAAACCTGACCAGAAAAAGACTTCAATTTAAAAAAGTGTGTTACAAGAGCGTTACCAGAAAGGACTGCCAGTAAAACGGCATAAAATAAAAGTAACACCTTCCCTAACCGGCAGAGGGCAGTATGTAACATGGTCTAGAAATTAGGAGGGCAAAAGGAAAAGATCTTGTTCAGGAAATAATGCATGTCTAATGTGTACATATCTAAATTAACTTATGTTAGTTAGACTAAATGTGTTGTACTGAGAAGTACTGAGCAGACTGTTAAAGCTCCAACCCCAAAATGTTTTCTACCAACATCCGACCAAAACTGTCAGTAGTTTTTATTATTTATTCTCTCTTATTCAACTGTTCTCTTCATTTCCGTTGACAATTCACAATGTAATGGCATTTGACACACTAAGACCTGTGGGAGGCGCTGCTGGTCCAAAACATCCCTGAAACGATTATTGGATGTTTGAGCTGTGACGTACTATCTCTGCGTTACTAGTACTGCTTTACAGCTTTACTATCACTACTTTACTAGTAAAATACACAACACCATGTGTGAGGGAGAAGGTGTCTGTGTGAGTGGATGTTCCTGAAGGCGAGTGTAATTTTAACACAAAAATAAATATGTTATTTGGATGTGTGTTACAAACAAAGTTAGACGACTGAAGAAGCCAATTACAGTTTAATTTAAACATTGTAGTATTTAGGGCAGACATGAATGGGTGGCTTTTCCCTCTTGATTTTCTAACAGTATATTTTATAGATACCTGATACCTGATTTTATAGATGGATATATGAAACTTTTTTGTAACAGTATATTTTATAGAATACCTGATACCTGATTTTTATAGATGGATATATGAAACTTTTTTGTGTAATTGCAGCAGCATCGCCAATTGTCAGTCAGGTTGGAGGATTTCTACAGTTTAAATAAAACATTCTTCAAGTTTAATTGGCGTTTGATAAAAAAAAAATTTGTTAGTAAAGGCAGGAAAAGGAAATAAATAAGTTAAAACGATCTAGAAATAGTTTTCTCACGAAAGTTATTTGATGTATTTGCTGGATTTAAGAAATGCTTTAGTCTGCTAACAAAAATTTTATTTTAAAAGCTCACTTGGTTTTGGCCAGCCTTAGAACCATCAGTAGCTTTTTTTATGTTACACTTGGCATACACGTTCAGTTTATACACTCTGTCTTCTTAACATAACCTAACTACATATTATGCTTACTCTCCAAGTTGTCCTTCTGGGACCATGTCTAGTCCTTACATCTCTACTCAGACCATCAGAAGACCCTAACCCCCTCCCTGAATGTATCATTTTCATATAAAATCATTTGAGCATATTTATTGTCTCAATGTATCTACAGGACAAGAATATACCACTTGTCCTTAGTCACGCCTTGGTTCCAGCTTGACCACTGCCTCAGCCGAGCCTCCTCCTTTCATCGCTCCAACTCGCCAGCCTTTTCATCGTAGCCATTTCCCATTTTGTATTTATTAGTACATTGGTTGTAGTTCCCTATTTGCAACCTCTTTTGTTTGGCAAGCTTCACATCTTCAATCTGTGTTTCTGTCTGTTCTGCTATCTGCATGTTTTCCCGTGTTTAGATCTTGGCCTGTTTAGTCTGCCTGATCGTGTGATTTCCCGTGTTTGACCTTCTGCCTGGGTTGTGACCTTACCTTTGCACTTGACCCTGTCTGCTTAGATTTGTTGTGTGTTAATAAACTTCCTGAAATGACTTTGTGTGTGTGTGTGTGTGTGTGTGTGTGTGTGTGTGTGTGTCATATATGTATGAAAGCTTTGATTGGTATGGAAGCTTCATTGTGGTCATGGCTGCACTTTCCATCTTCCATCTTATAAGCTGATTGAGTGCTGGCCAG
Organism: Ancistrus triradiatus; assembly: GCA_025084515.1. Lineage (NCBI taxonomy): Eukaryota > Metazoa > Chordata > Actinopteri > Siluriformes > Loricariidae > Ancistrus > Ancistrus triradiatus. The sequence continues at coordinate 2,389 of JAJAGP010000895.1, read as the reverse complement.
AGATGGAGACACACACACACACACACACACACACACACACACACATTCCTCCTTACAGAACAGCTTCAGCTCTGGGATGTTGGTGGGTTTCATTAGCTGCTCGCTTCAGGTCCTTCCACAACATTTTGATTGGATTAAGGTCAGGACTTTGACTTCAAAACATGAACTTTATTCTTCTTTAACCATTCTTTGGTAGAACGGCTTGTGTGCTTAGGGTCGTTGTCTTGCTGCATGACCCACCTTCTCTTGAGATTCAGTTCATGGACAGATGTCCTGACATTTTCCTTTAGAATTCTCTGATATAATTCAGAATTCATTGTTGTATTAGGGGTCATGCTTTGGCCGCTCCGTCTCCTTCACAATCGGAGAATCTACATTCTCTTCCGTGATTGTGTGTTGAATAGGGACGCTGAGCTCTTGTTGAGTCTCTTTCCTTTTGCTTTAAATCCTCTCATTCACGCCACACCTCAACGGGCGCTTATTTGAGTGTTTTTGTGGTGCGCCGTGGACGCTCCGCTCGGGCTGTCTGTGCTTCTCGCATTGCTGACGTAGCGGATCCTCGTCGTAAACGTGTCCAAGAATAGCGCCGCGGTACGCTTACGACGTGGCTATCCTTTATTAGTTTATTTATTCCCTTTTTTTTGGTGAATCTTCAGTATCTTCCATTATTTTGGTTCACCCCTTCCATCTGGAGCTAACTGCATTTGGCACCTAAACAAAATAATATAAAATATTTATAACATATTTTATTTTCACGGTTCGCCATCCGTTTAAATATGGCAAACCTTAACAGAATGGTGCGACCAGTAAAAGGTCCCCAGTTGCTGTAGGTGGTGGGTTTCTTTACCCGGGTCACGGCTGGATATGGGGGGACCGTCCCATAACCCTGGCCAGGTCAGGGATGCAGTATGGCTACCTAACCCTCCCAAGCTACTCAACCCTTCCCGTCGTCACTGGCGTTGTCCACCTGGAGTTCAGATAATGCTTAATGTGTCCACTACTTACCTGTACCCCCAGTCACTCACGCTTGACCAGGGGTTCCCGACATCTTTGAGATTTGTCAGGGCTCCAGGGCAGTGGCGTGGCGGACTTTGTGGCGGAGTTCCATACTGCGGTTGAAGTCTCTGCCCTTAATGAGCCAGAGCTAATGGACCTATTTAGATTAGGTCTCGAACAGGAGGTGGACATTGCATTGTGTTTCCTCCCGCCCGCCTCTTCCCTTGATAAGCTGTTCGAACTGAGGCTGAGGCCCGCATTAAACAGCAGACTAGGAAGAGGACGGGCTTGATCTGCAGCACGTCATCCTCGTCCCGGCTGGAACGTCCCGTCACCAAACCATTGGCGTGGGCCGGTATTTGTGATATCTCCCAGGGGTCCAGGGCAGTTGCTGAATACGTGGGTGAGTTTCGTGAACTAGCCACAGTGACCGACTTTAATGACCATGGACATTTTTAAGGTTGGTCTTAGCAAGGAGGTTAGGGACAAGCTGTTCTTGCTTCCAGATCCCGCCTCCCCGGGAGAACCTTACAACTCATACTAGCCCCATACTGGGCATGTGGCACCCCCTGGCCTTGAACTGAGCACGCCGCCCCTGTAAGCTCCGAACCTGAGCAAGTAAGCTCCATTCCTGAGCAATTAGCGCCCCCTAGCTCCGTAAGTGAGCACGCCACGCCTTGCCTGTAAGCTCCGAACCTGAGCAAGTAAGCTCCGTTCCTGAGCAATTAACGCCCCCTAGCTCCGTACCTGAGCACGCCGTGCCTGTAAGCGCCAAACCTGAGCAAGTAAGCTCCGTTCCTGAGCAATTAGGCCCAGATGCAGCAAAACAGGCCCAAACCATGATACTACCACCACCATGTTTCACAGATGGGATAAGGTTCTTATGCTGGAATGCAGTGTTTTCCTTTCAAACATAACGCTTGTCTTTTAATCAAAAAAGTTCTGTTTTGGTCCCATCCGTCCACAAAACATTCTTCCAGTAGCCTTCTGGCTTGTCTATGTGATCTTTAGAAAACTGCAGACGAGCAGCAATGTTGTTTTTGGAGAGTAGTGGCTTTCTCTTTGCAGCTCTGCCATGCACACCATTGTTGTTCAGTGTTCTTCTGATAGTGGACTCATGAACATTAACATTAGCCAATGTGAGAGAGGCCTTTAGTTGCTTAGAAGTTACCCTGGTGTCCTTTGTGACCTCGCCAACTATTACACACCTTTCTCTTGGAGTGATCTTTGTTGGTCGACCACTCCTGGGGAGGGTAACAATGGTCTTGAATTTCCTCCATTTGTACACAATCTGTCTGACTGTGGATTGGTGGAGTCCAAACTTTTTAGAGATGGTTTTGTAACCTTTTCCAGCCTGATGAGCATCAACAACTATTTTTCTGAGGCCGTCAGA
>JAJAGP010000894.1:0-269316 GCA_025084515.1 Ancistrus triradiatus | reverse complement strand
CATTTGAGAGTTGTTTTGAGGCTCCCATGTTGCCACTCTTCAGAGAAGATGCAAAGAGGAGAAAAACTTCCAATTGGCCACCTTAACACTTTCTCATAGTTGGATTCACTTGTGTATGTAGATCAAGGGTCAATGAGCTTACAAAACAAATTTTGTGTTCCAATAATTAGTGATAAAGGTATTCAAATGACAAGGGTGCCCAAATTTATGCACCTGCCTAATTTTGTTTGAATAATTACTGCAAACTTTCTGTAAAACCTATAAACTTAATTTCAATTCTCAAATATCACTGTGTTCATCTGCTATATGATATATTTACCTGAAATTGCTGAGCTGGACAACCAATGATTTATAAAGAAAAATCATGAAAATTATCAGGGGTGCCCAAACTTTTTCATACCACTGTATATAAACCTCCAGCCACAATTCGTCTCTTTCCTTTATATCCACAACCGCATAGCTAAATATAAGCATAGGTCAACTTTAGTCTTCTACATTAATTAATTCACCATTCTTTACAACAACCTGTAAATATGAAGCTGTGTGGATAAAACTGATCCGAACACTTTCTAAAAACAACACTAAAAGCAGACAGATCAGATTGAGATCACACTGAGAACTGTAATAAAGTATATGTGTCTATTATGTGATTAATCTCTTAGATTTGCATGGCTATGAATTAACACTTAATGAGTTTCTGTCAGGTTTGCTTCTGTCATAAGTGTGGATATTGCACCTCTGCACAATTTTGGGCATATTTTAGGGCTGATATTATGGCAATTGTGAATTTATTTAGCATGCCATTTTAATAGTACATATAGTAGTAGTATTATAATTATAATGGTAATAGTAATTAGTCTATAGAATCACATTTTTAAATTGATTTTCTTTTTTTTCATCTAATTAATAATGAACTGATACTAATGCAAAGGCTTTTAGCAAAGTGTTAAAAAACACTGTTTGGATGTCATGAACATGTCACGCCTGCATTTCTCTACATGCATAACTCCCGCCAAGTCAATCCCTACGTCATAAACTCTGTCATCTTTACTCTTGACTTCTTTATTTTCCATGCCAGCTTCTAGTTTGCTCATTATTTTTATGGTTGTTTAAAAACACTTGCTGCAGATCAAAGTTTAAGCTCATTTTCAATCAGTTTGCACTGTTACATTATAACAGTAGTTATATTAAGTTTTACATATAGCAAAATGATCATTCAGGGCTTAAACTGAAGTGCACACTTGGGCCAGAATATTCATTTTTCTCCAGGCTTTTATTTTCATAATTTAGGTTCAATTTGAGATCATCAAATACAAAAGGAAATGTAAAAAACTAAGAAAAAATACTTTTTATTTATGGGGTTTATAATTTGTCTGTGGATTCTGGGGATAGAATGTTTCACCAGGGACAAAATTTGGAACAGATACCTTAAAGTATTTATAAGTGACACAGCTGTTTTAGTATTTGTCACCAAGAGTCTAAAAAATGTCCATAACTTCTAAAAATACAAAAAAGAAGCCTGTCACTATACATCAAGAGGTTGCAAGTTTCTTATGTCTTCTGTGATAGAACAAACCAATATGTCACATTTCAGAGTTATTTCACTATTTCTCTGAATAAACAGGCCTGAATAAATGAATAAAACTCAGCCTCTTGAGGCAGCTGTGGAATCTGACCTTTCACACTGTTCAGCAAGCCCATAGCAGGGCATGTGACTTCTCTTTGGAAAGCGCTATTTGTGTACTGTTGGCTGAAAGAGGTGTCAATCACACCTCACAGGAAACGGTAGAAGCTGATCTGCCTGGATACCCCTGATGTACTGTATTTCCACAGGGTGAGAAAAACCACTAAACCAATGAGAATATAAGGATTCCAGACCAGAAAATACCTCAGGATTTACAGCCGTAGCAGATTTACTTGAGTGAATTCTCCAAAGGCGATTAGATGGAATCTCACATTGTGCAGTCAATAACAGCTAAATAATGCTACGTTCCGGTTGCATTGAAAATGCATGTTTGCCAGACGGCATGAGCAAGTGAAAAAAGGATTTTACTGGCATTGTATCTGCCGTTTAGCAATGTCATGGAGTTACTTTGATGGTAAGAGAATTTTCTATGACAAAGTCAAAAGTTATTTTACATCCTAAGTATGTTTTAAAAGGCAAAATTGTTGGGGATGTCTGGTTGCATATGTAAACAATAATGGAGGACAGCTGTGTTCAGTATGAGATTTCTGGCAAATGGTTGCATGTAGATAGTTGAACATTGGTATGCAGGTAGTCATACTAGTACTAATAAATTTGAGCTGGTGTGTTCGACTGTGTGTTAAGAATATTTTACACTATTAAGAATTTAAATTTTAATGCCAGAATGGGCCTGCCCATGGGCCTGCTAGAGGGCGTTTCTGCTGTAAGAGGTTTTAAATGCTGCACAGTTTTTGTCTCTTTGTGACGTATGTTTATTTTTGCACTGAACACTACCCAGATTCCCAGCGCTACCCTGTATACCTGCTGCATGTATACCCTGCCTTTACCTTTAATATGCCCATATAGAAGTGGTTAATGTAAATTAGACTGTAAGCATTGTTACAGCAATTCACTTAGTACCAAGATCCCAATAAACAGTAATAAATAGCATATTGCAATTGGCTGTGCAGTGAGCAGACACAATTTGAGAAGCTGAATGAGATACCTTTACTGAAATGAAGTAGACACTGAAAGACCGAAAGACAGAAAGATACTCAAAATGTCCAACGGTCAAAAACCAAGGCCGGTATGTAGACAGACTGAAAATAGATAGGCTGAAGAATTATCAAGAACATGGCAGAGCTCAGTAACAATAATAACCAGAGATAGCAAACCAACATCTCAGCAATATACATTTGTATGGGACTTTGCAATGATGTAAACAGTGGGTCTAAATGTTCTGGGAATGGATGGCTGAATGAGGTGCACCTTTGTGGTGGTTAGAAGGCAATCCGGTGTCTTGGCTGTGCGTGTTTATGTTTGTGTATCTGTGCGTGCAAGATATTCTAGCAGTGGTTGTTCAGGATACTGAAAGCACCAGATGGATGCATGACACATGAATTTAATGGACTGTGCATTTGGTTAATGGCAGTGTTGTGGATTATTTACTAAGAGTAATTGTGCAAATAACAACAAGTACAAAGAGTGAAAGAAAAAGTATTTAAATGATTTCCTGTCAAAGAGGAGTTTAGATTAATGGTGAATTACTACTACTAGCTACTTACTAATTCTTTACAGAATAGATTTACAGGATTGCTTTTACATTAAGTTTTAAATTGGCATGTACTCTGCATTTGGCTAGTATATTTTAAATGAAAATGAGTAATGAAATATGAAAATGAAATATGCATGTGTGAGTTGTTAGCACAGTTAGAGCTACTTGCATAGTTCATTGGAACTCTGCAGAAAGAAAGTGGATTAAACATTTGACTGTAGATGGGGAAAGGGATAAATTATTTTGCCCACTGATTGTTAAGCAGTGTTGACCGTTTAGACAAATCAATTCTTAATGACTGTCTTGAACTGATTTTCCTTTACAACAGCCTCTGTATCATCATAATAACTGAATAGTGCAACATGACACATCAACAATCAAATTTTAAAAAGTGTATTTATCAGTTAACCTCAACCTACTGTATTAATTGTATTTATTAAAGTGCTTGTTTTGATGAAATATTAGAGCCATTTCAGAAAACAATAATAAATCTTCTGTAGGTTGTTCTATTATGCTTTACGGTTGGATGACAGCAGTGGCACCAAAATAGTGTATAATGGATTCTAGTACATAGTGTATCGCCAAATTCTGCAAGCCAGTGTCACAGACTGATTGAAGAGACGGAAGCTAAGGAGGTTGTATATTAAGGCCTACAACAAGACAAATGATCCAAGACATATGTACCTTAGTATCAACTCTGAACTTAGATCTTGTTCTCCCTATGCTGTCAAGCTGATCATTAACTCAGACCTTGGCAACTGCTGTAAACAATGTGCAGTATTTTATTTGTGATAGTAAGAGAAAAAAAAACTCAGCTCTATATATAGCAAGTTCATTCTTATTATATTTAAAAACAGGTGACATTATCTTAGGAACAGGATGTTTTAAAGCATTTTTAGGAGAACAGGACATTTTCTGTTTGAACCCAGGTGAGGAAGAAGAAGGATTTATAAGCTTATTTCTAAGAACAGATTTAATGATAGAACTTTTAATGTGTCTTTCTGTTTTATTTTCATCATGAGACTTTAAAAGCCTGCTGCTATGAGTTCCTAGATGGCAACTTTAACAGTTTATACCACGACACAGAATGAAAAACACTGCAGCTACAACTTTGCTGCTAAACATTTCTTATGGATTGTGCTAAAGGAGCACCATGGCATGAAGTGCAGAAGTCCTGTGTGTAATGATAACCCTTACGACCCATACCTGCTGTTGTAGAAATCACTACAATACATGATATAGAGCTGCTGAAATGAAACTGTGATGGCATCACTGAGTGACTTTTGATAACACTGTGATTTACTTTAAACAAACCACAGTAAATGCCACTGCTGAATTCCAATGTGGAAAGCAGTTCACACCATGTGACAATTTCTTGATCTCTCCCATTTTCACATACCTATCACTCTCATTTCTTCTCTCAGGTGTAGCAGTGCTCAGCCTTGCAAAACACTCGTTTATACAGCACTCACTCACATTTATGTATACAAACAGATGCAGTGCGATTTGCTTACACACTTGACATTCAGTTCATGTCTGTAGTCGAGTTTTGCCCTGCTTATACGATTTAACTATGTTAAAACACTGAGTGTCCATATAGTGCCCAATACTCCATATTGATAAGCCATAATTAAATGTACAAACTGTAATCCCACCCAGCCCAGATATTTACCTCTCATACCTGTTAATTGTCAAACATCAGTTCAGTAGACACAGATTTGCAAGTGTAAAGTCTATTTTAGAAAGGGAGAAAGAGGTGAAAATAAGGAAAATAGTAATTGGTGAGAAACTGAGCTCCAGATAATAAAAGGTATGTTATAATAGATATATTAGCTCCAGTTATTAAAAAATAAATAAATAAATAAATATATCTGTGAAATATAGCTGTAATTGAGCTCATGTCCATTCACTGTTTACAATTTATCATTGATTACCATTAATCAAACACATTTACACACTTTGCACTTTTTTCTAAAGTTTTTAATGGGAATACTGTACAGTAATCATGAACTCAACAAAGACTTTCTTTTTATTATATTTTTCAGTATGCTCAGTCCACTCTGCTATGTGGATCCATGTCTATCCCTATCTACAGGTAGGACACAAAACCTGGCCCTATAACTAAACAAATGACTCAATTCTTAAAATCACCCGAGATATACATATAAGTCTAAAGTTTAAAAGTTTAGAAAACATTGAAATATTTCCAATGGCTTAAAATATTAGTATAAACAATACAATTATTTTGCAATTGAATAATTAATGAGACTGTGGTTAAAATAGGATAAGTGCTTTGGGATGATGTAGCTCTCTGAAGTAAAGTATTGTAGAAGACTGGAGGCTACCTGATCTTTGTTTTTAAAAAAATCATGTTTATTAAAAAAGTTTATTATTAAACAGTCTTTTGGACAAGGTATTGGATAATGTAACATGTCTTCTGCATTTTTAAAGGTGAATTTCCACCACACCAGTAAATGCATTTTACATCTTCCATCATGATTGCTGCATTTGTCTTTGAGGTTAATGTCAGGCTTGGAGCCACTGCAGATGGATGAAGATAGACATCTAATGGCTGCTGGTGATGGAGGAATTGATGGGGCATCTCACTGGAATGGGGTGGTTGGCATGGAGCGTGACTATCTTTTCCATTTCCATCATCCTCTTTGCCCCTCCAGACTGAGGTATAAAGATGTGCCATGCCAGGAAGCAGGAAAGTCATTTACTTCCAATGTGTCTTCATGCCTTTGGCATGCAGGCTCCAATCCCGTATCTGTCGGCGACAAGCTCTGTGCAGACACTTCGATGGCAGTCTGCCATCCTTGCCTGGCTGGAGGTGATTGGTCATGCCTAGATTAGCGTAGGACATCAAAGGCAAAGGTCCAAGTCCAAATCGCCCCATCATTCCTAACCAAATCTCCTCATGATTGAGGACACACCATTGCAGCTGTCACTCATCAAGACCAAACTCTCTAAAAATGTCTGCAGTTGACAGTGATGCAAACTTAATATAGCCTCATGATTGCAAAGTTTGGAAGAATTTGCTGAATGATGCCTACATAAGCACTTTCTGACTACTGACATAAACCTACACAAAGTAAATATGTATAAATACTTATTACAAAGTGGTGTCAGCAAGAATAAATATTGCTTTCATCATTTTTGATATGCTGTCATGTCAAGTGAAAGACTTTTGTTGACACTTTCCAGGATGACCTACAATAAGTCTTCTTGACAGTTGACTGACTGTTAAGAGTGGCAGAGTGGTTAAGTAAAGGTTATGGGTTCAAATCTCAACTCTCAAACTGCCTCTGTTGGGCCCTTAAACTTCAACTGCTCCACTCAGTTGTAGGTAAGTACATCTATCTACTGCAAATATATGTAAATGAAAATAAAACAGAAATAATTACTTATTGTGGTATTATTTCAATCTATATTTCTAAATGTCTGTATAGAAGTTGTGTAACCATGTGAAAAATGCATTTCTTACATGTGAGTCAAGTCAAAAAAGTGTATAATTTTCATATGGGCATACAGTTAGCATGATGGTATAACTTTGTGTCCCTGTCATTGTAAACACAGGGTTGTCAATGTTAACACCTTTTCTCTCGAACGTCTTGGACATGGAACGGTCAGTTGGAATTTTTTGGCCCTCAAATTCGAACAAATATTCTGACTATGAACATGGATAGGCTAAATAAAATATTCAATGGTGCAATCTTCCAAAGGTGATTCGCGTAATCCAATCCAGTTGGTGGTGATAATGCAACAATATGGAATGCCAATCACCATAAAACTCAAAAGAAGAAGAAGAACTAGGGCACAATCATAGGAATACTGTATGATGTATATTATATTATATTATTTATTAGTATATTGTGTTTATGTGTATTATATCAGTGCAATTTCAGACACTGCATTTAAAACTGCATTTACCTCAGTGACTATCATTTGGCAGTCTGGAATGGATTAATCCTATAACTTCTTATGGGATGACTTTGATTTTGACAAATAGGAGTTTGATCAGCCTTCTACAACCAATCACATTCAAATTACCAGGTTCCAATGCACAACCTATATGAGCATGAACCAACAAACGTGTATAATGTTGGAGTACCCCTGGTCTGCTACATGCCCCACAGACCCAGCCCCCACCCTGAGGATAAAAGTGATGCGGGAACCCACCCCCTGCAAAGTGGGAGGTAATCTGGACAGAGAAACTTTCTGAGATCAGCAACAACCTGAACTAAACCACTGCCAGTGGACCGAGAGTTGATCCATATGTCTTTTGTGGCAACATACCATGACGTGGGCTGCCAAATAAAGCACAAGAGACTGACTCAGTGCAAATAGAAATTTGGCTGACCTGTCCACAGGGCGCAGGTGTGAGCATGCTCTCATTGGACATCCAGTGCATTGCAGTGGCAGTAGGGGTCCCCAGCGGTCTCCAGTGCCTGTGTATGATGCCCAACCCATTCTGAAAGTGCCACCAGGACTATTAGATTATTAGAATATACTTAAACTCTGCAATAATAACCAATTCATATTTATGCTGCAGTCTGCATTAAAGATCCATTCATGTGCTTGATCCAGTGCATTTCACAAGATGTAGACATGGTATATGCAACACCAAGACACACACTGTTAATTAACAAGTGCTTTGCAAAGGATATAAAACTGGCAAACTGAGGAAATGTAAGCTACAAATGGGAAAACCACTCAAATGTTACTTTTAATATAAGCCCATTAGACACATACTATTGATAATTACCTCACATCATTTACATTTGCAGCCCTTATCAGATGTCAGTATCTCAAGTGGCATATATAATTGATTTGTATTCTTTTTCGACATATGATTAACTCACTGTTGATAATATTTATTTTTTGTCTTTTTTGCAGTGTTTTCCTTTCTCCAAACATAATGCTTTTCTTTTAAAGCATAAAGTTCTAATTTGGTCTCATCCATCCACAAAAGATTCTTCCAATAGCTTGTCCATGTGATCTTTAGCAAACTGCAGACGAGCAGCAATGTTCTTTTTGGAGAGCAGTGGCTTTTTCCTTGCAACCCTGCCATGCACACCATTGTTGTTCTTCTGATGGTGGACTCATGAACATTAACATTAGCCAATGTGAGAGAGGCCTTCAGTTGCTTAGGAGTTACCCTGGGGTCCTTTGTGAACTCACCAACTATTACACGCCTTGCTCTTGGAGTGATCTTTGTTGGTTGACCACGCCTGAGGATTGTAACAATGGTCTTGCATTGTACACAATCTGTCTGACTGTGGATTGGCGGAGTTCAAACTCTTTAGAGATGGTTTTGTAACCTTTTCCAGCCTGATGAGCGTCAAGAACTCTTTTTCTGAAGGCCTCAGAAATCTCCTTTGTTTGTGCCATGATACACTTCCACAAACATGTCTTGTGAAGAGCAGACTTTGATAGATTGGTTTTCTTTAAATAAAACAGGGTGCCCACCTGATTGTCATCCCATTTATTGAAAACACCTGACACTAATTTCACCTTCAACTTAACTGCTAATCCTAGAGCTTCACGTAATTTTTTGCTACTCACTGATATGTAATATTCGATCATTTTCCTCAATAAATAGATTACCAAGTATAATATTTTTGTCTTATTTATTTAACTGGGTTCTCTTTATCTACTTTTCGGACTTGTATGAAAATCGAATGATATTTTAGGTCATTTTTATGCAGAAATACAGAAAATCTAAAGGGTTCACAAACTTTCAAGTACCACTATATTTGGTATGTTGCCCCTTTTGATAGCCCAGGTACTGGGGTGCACATGCCAGTGTATGCCTAGTGCCAGTCTCCAGCCTGGATTAATGAGGACTGTTTTATAATGAACGGCATTTGGCATAAAACCTGTGGCAATCATGCATATCATAAATCATATTATACATAAAATTTCCATTCCAGAATAGTTGAGGTCCAAGTTTCCAGTGACCGCCACTAGTACTGCTGGCCAGCAGAATACTAGTGGAAACTATGCTACTGTGAAAGAGCAGAAGGAGAGCAGGGAAACATGTTTGGAGGCATATAAACTCCTCCATCACACCCTCTGAAAATGCAAGAAACCTTGGAGTAATCATTGAAAACCAGCTTCTCTGCTCATATTATGAGACTTACCCTGCCATGCAGTAATCTCCTCTAAAACATCAGGAGAATTTGACCCATCCTTTCCAGGAAAGCCATCCAAGTGCTTGTCCAGTCCCTTGTTGTATCAATACTAAATTACAACAGTTCTCTTCTGGCTGCTCTTCCCATGAATATAATCAGACCCCTGGAACTAGTTCAGAATGTAGCAGCATGTCTACTTTTCACTTTACTCAAGTTTTCCCATGTCACCCCACTGCTAATCTTCATTGGCTCTCTGCAGCTGCCTATATCTGATTAAAAACCCTGATGCTCACCTATAAAGCCAAAAATGGTCCAGTGCCAAATCTCTAATCAAACCCCACTCTGTACCTCGTACCTCCTTGGCTCAACTGAACCCAACACTCAAGAATAAAGGACAAGCATCAAGATTCTGCTCTATACTGTCACCCAAGTGCTGGAACAAACTTCCACTGGAAGTCTGAATGGCTGACTCTCTTCAAACAGTGACTAGGACTCACCTTTTTGCTCAGCACTTAAGGGAAAACTGAACCCACACTTACATCTTTAATAATACTGTATATACACACTTTTAAATTGCTACTCTTTTTGATTGTTTGTGGATTTACCTACATGAAATCTCAACAGGATTTTAGTTGGATTGTGTTCTTGGACTATTTCTTATTTGTTCATGCATGAGTTTAAGTCTACTAAGAAGAATTCAAAGCACTTTCTGTAAGTTGCTGTGGATAAGGCCGCTAAATGCTAAATGTAAATGATAATGTTTGCTGTAACACTGCAAAATTGTTCAGGAATGGTTTGTGGAATATGACAAATAGTTCAATGTGTTGACTTGGTCTCCAAATTCCCTGATCCGTGGGATATGTTGGTCAAACAAATATGATCCATGGATAGCCCATCTTGCATCTTACTGGACTTACATCCATCTTAAAGGAAACCCTGCTAACCCCTTGACAAGTCAGAGAAATATTAGCCAGGCGGTTTAATTTTATGGCTGATCAATATAAGCTCTTTTAAGGGAAGTTTTCACAAATCAGACATCAGCACAAATCTGATGGAATGTTCATCTTAGATTATAAATTAAACATTTCTTAAATATCTGGGCTGTCAGTCACAGCTCTTTCCTATCTCCTTGCCAACCTCTCAAATGACTATTACATTGGATTACTGAAAAGCTGACTCAGATACTTTATACTTCACTTTACATAACTCAATGCATTACAAGCAAAAGGTATACGGGATACAAAGATTTATGCTTTTGCTAAATAGTGTGCACACGTTTACACAACAGAGAGAGCAATGCTCGATCTGGGATTGATTTATTTTGATTTATCCATGCTGGAAGTCATTGGGAGTCTGTGTTCATCGAGCTCTTCCCATTGTCGATAAAAAGAGGGCATCAGCTGCCTAATGAAATACTGAAGTGTGGCAAATCAGTGGCCCCGGCTTTCCCCTGGACACTCATTAATGTGTTGGCTTGTTCAATAACATCAAAAGCACTCTTTGCTGGTTAGAAAATGCCATATACTTTTTTCTGATCCTGTCCAATGTTTGTCCATTTATTTCCTGAATTGTTTTCCATTCATTCTTGCTGAATAAGTTTGTTGCAGAACCTTAACCACAGCAATGGCTGCGACTCCACAATCTTATTGAATATTGCAAATTTAATTAAAACCCCAAAGCGTGGGTCATTTTGAGTGAGTCTGTAATAGAATCAGATGTACTTACATTAAGAAGTGACAAGTACAATATCTAGTACTGTAAGAAGTAAGTAAAACACTTTACTAATATGTACAGTTACAATTAACCTTCATGAATACCACTGCTCTATCTTTGTATGACTACAACTGCTGCCTGCTCTGATATAGCCAGCTGCCATTTATTACTGATATTTCATATGATATAAACTCTTTTGTGTTCACTTTTATTTATATTTAGCAAAATATAGTATGAATTGATAAAAATATATGAAGAAGACTTAAAGGAAAATATTTTTAAGCAGCCTTTGTGTGTGCAGTACTTTAATATAGACCAGCTTTCCATTAGTTAAGGCTTCTAATCAGAATATTTTCAGTTCAAATCAAAGCTCTGCCACACTACCACTGTTGGGACTATATGAAAGGCCCTTAACAACCCTTAACTGCTGAAAGTTTTCCTTTAACTGGAATGGAGTTCCTTAAACAATATCATAAACTCGACCAAGAGACATAGAATTCTTCATAATTAAAGCAGCACATCAAGTCCACCATTAATAACATGATAGCAGACCCAAACATTACAACTGACCTTGAGAAAGTCCCTCAGATCAGTTGTATAACTCTGAAACATGGGGACACCTGTGGTCTGGTCATGTGAGAACAGAACACCCACTCCACACCTTAAAGAGCACTGAGATTCAGATGCCGAACCCTGGTGGCACAAGGTAATCTATCAAATCTAGAAACACTGTGACAGGAACTGTACGGATTAAAACAATCTGAACTTACTAGTACTAGGAATAACTTCAGACTGCAGGAGGATATTGATTTGGATTTTCAGTGTTAGGGAACCCCACTGGACTTTGGGTGTTGGTAACCTGTAACCAAAAGACCTCTCTTCACCAGAGTCTAGTATTGAACCTGAGTCACTTAGAGTATTGGTTCCTAATATTGAGCCTCTTTGCTTCAATTCCCATCCTCAGAACAGATCTCCTTGGGTGTGGGCTAGGTCTGTGGTTGTCATGTGACCAGACCAAAGGGAGCCCCATGCTAAAGACGCTCTGGATAACTGTTTAATGCTGTAAATGTGGATTACAAAGACATATGTTGCCAGGTAACAGACATGTTTCTTGTGTTTATTGCAGTCTATATGTGCAGATGCTAAAGACCTATTCTCAAAGGATACATTGCATGTTAGATGTGAATGGTGTGCAGTGATTTATCATGCAGTATATTCAAGGTGTTTCATCTTATTCACAAAAGGCTGCAGGTTTTCTTTCCAAACAAGCACAAGATACACCTGACTCCACATGCTTAATCACTTGGACTAGATTTTCAAATGATCGATGAATTATATCAGGTGTAGTTGCTATTGTTTAGAATAAAAAGGTGCAGGAAGACAAGGCCTGTGCACAATGCCCTAAACCATATATGCACCATAGGAACAGAATGATGGAAGAAATTCACAGTTTAAAGGAAGCAACAACTTTAATTTGTATGTTAAATGTATGTTAATACCTAACACATCATAAATACTATTTACAAGCTAAATAACTTGATTTATTGCAGTTCATTTCAAGTTACAGAGAGAAAAAAAATTCAGCCCAAGGGGCCAGAGGAAACTATGAGAAATAAGAGAAATGCTACAAAAATGCTAGAAAATATTTTAGGATATTGCAATATCAAAACACTACTCATTGCACATCGCCTGAAGGGGCCTTTAATGTTGTCCTGTTGCAAAATGGTTTAATGGCCAGAATAGGAATTAGTCAGAAAGTTATTAACTAAACACTGGTCTTACCAAGGGGTGTTTGTTCATTTTAGCTTGACTGTAAGCCAGCAGTTGAGAAATCCCTCTTTTCCTTCGTATACGTTTTCCTCTCTTTTCTCTTCCCAACGTTAGCGGGAAAAATAAAACTTCTTAGAACTATCTAAAAAGCAATGGGGAGTTCGTAGAAACAAAGACCTGAGCACAGAAGAGAATAGGAGTGAATTACAATACAAAGTGTTTTTGTTCACTCCACTCACTGCTGTTCCTCAGGGCAATTCCAGACCATCCACACATTTATTTGGAGCAGATCAAATTCACTTTTTTTTTCAACTTGACAGCAAAGCCTGACTTTGCCCACTGTAATATCACATTCTGCGGTACAGGCTCTAGCCAGCTCACTTTTGGCACATTCAATATTCGTCAATATAGACAGCATTACCTCTTGCTATCATGACATTTAAATGGTTTTGTTTTCATTCACATGTTCTATCCTGAAACACCCTGTATGGCAAACTTTCATAACAGGTTCATATTTCATAAAACATTGGCAAAGTCTTCAAAAGCTGATTTGATAGTCACTTGCCAAGACCAATCACTTGCCAGATGCAGAAGGAGCCCATTTTGTTTCTGCTATATGCTAAAGTTTCATGCAACCATGCTCACCATGGTTCCTGAAAAATACAATGGTGACCCATATGGCTGTCAGGGCTTCATCCTGCAATGCATGTTATTTGGTGAATCACCCAGCTAGCAGAGACTATGCCTGCAATGGGCTTTTCTTCTCCCTGCTAAACGGTCATGCCGTCACCTAGGCCAATGCTGTGTGTAATCGCCAGGTAGAGGAAATTCGCTACTATAATTGTGTCACGGAAATGTTCCCCACTGTCTTTGACCATTCTCGTGGTGATCATGGCAGAACAGAGCTTCTACCACATCTCTTACATGGACCTTGTCCTGCAGCAGATAATGTCTTGGAATTCCAGATGCTGACAGCAGCATGTGGGTGGAATGAGGCAGCTCTCATTACCCTGCTCTCACACAGGCCACAAGAGGACCTACCAGAAGCAGCTCCCTCAAGCAGCCTCATCAGCATCACCATATGCCTAGATCAGTACCTCTCTGCACACCATTGACCATGCCTGTATAGTCACAATATTCACACCCCAACTACAGTATCTGTATCTGCCTCACCCACCGCCGAGATCCCATGTAGGTCACCACCCATGCCCTGAAATTTGAGTGATGGCATTACTTCGTGGAGGGCCAGTGCTTCTACTGTGGCATCAGAGAGCATCTGATACTTACCTGTCAAGTCCGACCCAGCACACGTTGGACCAGGACCACTCCCTAGTGCCTGGGGTCCATATCCCATCTAGCTCAGGTTAGTGTGTCTTCCTTGTCAGTGTCCACACTTTCTTTTACTCTGCTCAAGAAATTATCCATTTCAGCCTTGACTCTGGAGTGAAAGGAACTTTCTGGATGTCAGTCTGGTCACGTTGCGGAGGTGGAAAGATGCTTGGCAGAATCAGTTATCATTTTCCACCAAACTCTACCTGTGAGCCTTTCTGTCACGGTGAGGGGATCTGGTTCTATCCTTTCTATGTTGCAGATCCACCCGTCATTCTAGGCTTACCTCGGCTTCACCAATACAACCTTTCCATCTCCTGGTACACATACAAAGTCACCACCTGGTCACTGTGCTATATCTCTCACTGTATTACTCTGTCCTTTATACAGCCTATCATATCTCCCAGTACTTCCTTTCCAGTAATGCGCTGACCCACTACACTGATCTTGCTTAGTTATTTAGTGAGCAAAGAGTCCGCGCTGCCCTGTGCATCTATCATACTCTATGATATTGAACTCCTGGAGGGAGTCATGCCTCCTCAATCACATATTTATGCTCTTTCCCTGGTTGAGACTCAGGCCATGCATGATTACAGATCGCAGAAGCCAACAACAATGGTTTATTTGTCTTCCCAGTTTCTGCTTTTTAGTCCAGATGAAGGGACATCAGTTTGAAGCCATTTACTGGCTGTCGATGACTCAATTAAATAAAACACAAATTTATATATCCACTCCCATTGATTCTGGCCACCTTAGAACAGTTCAAGTCTACACAGTTACTAAGATCAATCTCCATATCATCTACAACCTGGTGCAGATTCAAGAAGGGAGTTAGTAGAAGACTGCTTTCCTGAGCGACTCCAGACATTATGAGTATCTAATCATGCCCTTTGGTTTAACCAATGTCTCATTAGTGTTCTAGTCTTCTCCTCTCTATCATTGGAATCCCACATCCTCCATGTCTGTCAGATTCTGCAACATCTTCTGGAGCAAAAAGTGTGAATTCCATGTGCAATCCATCTTTTGGGGTAAATCATCTCTCTATCTGTCGTCACCATGAACAGCAATACGGGACAGTCCAGGAGTTGCACCAACCTACATCCATCAAGGAGCTTCAGCATTACCTGGGGCTCGCCAACTTCTACAGGCAATGCATTAAAAGCTTCAGTTCGATCCACTTCACAAAGCCCTGTATTTTCCACTTCACTCGCAAAGGCATCCAGGCTTTCCAGCATTTAAAGGAGGTATTTTCCTCATTCGCAGTTCTTAAACAACATGATCCCAACCTTCTGTTCGTCCTGGTGGTTGACACATCTGACAATGTGGTGGGTGCCATACTCTCACAGCAAAGTGAACTGCCCAAGTTGTTCCTGGTTGCTTGTTTCTTCCTCCCCTGTTGGAAATGCATTTGACTGGGAACTACTAGCAATTAATCCAGCCCTGGAGGAGTAGTGCCACTGGCTCAAGGGAGTAACAGCCCTTTGTGAGCAACACATAGTATCATAATCTTGAGTACCATTGGTCCACTAAGAGATTGAACCCCCGCCAAGCCCAGTGGTCCCTGTTCTTTTCTTAGTTGCAGTTCACCATCTCCTACCATCCAGGTTCCAAGGCCATCAAGGCTGATGCCCTTTCATATTTCACTCCTCCAAAAATGTTCAAGTTATTCCTGCCAGCTTCCTGCTTTGCCTGGGCTATCCACTGAAACTTTGATTAGGTCCTGGATACTGCCCTCCAACAGACTGTCACTTCAGCTTCCTAGCCAACCAAAACTTTTCTTCCGCACCTATCTGGGATCTTTTGATCACCTGGGCTCACTTGTTTCCATGTTCTGGACATCACACGGAATCCAGTACACTACAAAACCTGGCCAGTAAGAACTGGTGGAAAACCATGTCATCAGACATTCACCAAATCATTCCCTCCTGCTTTGTTTACACCCAATGTAAAGTTCTGAGAACTCTTTCTGCAGGAAAGCTCCAGCATCCCCAAGTCTCATAACACCAATGGTCTCATATAGCCACAGACATATGGCCATAGATTCCATAAAATTCATTCCACTGTGCCAACTGCTCTCAGACTACCAGACAGCAGATCTTTCTCTTTCTCTCTTAATTTTTTTTCCAGACAAAAGTTGTACATGAGGTTTTAAAAAAAATAAATAAATATACTAACTAAACAATTTATTATTATCTACATTGTACCTGTTTTATCTGGTCCATTTATGGTATATGTGGATTCTGTAGATATAATTATTTTATACCGACAAAGTTCATCTATAATCTATACTGTAAGATAGACAGGTGCACCGATGACGTGACGTTATTTGGAAGGTGCACTATTCTTAGCACAGCAGTAACAGTGAAATAGTAGTGGCATGATAACATGGTATCTTGCACAGCACTGTTGCTGAGTTAAAACCCTACCAAAACACTGGTCACTTTATTACAGTAGAGTTTGTAATAATGTGTTATTTGACATGTGGTAAATTCTGGGCTACAGGTTGCTGTTGATTGGATATGTTCTGTGCCCACCTACTTAAATAATATCTTATAAGTGGCAGTCTCTTTTAGCTTACGGAAAATTTGTGAATTTCCTTTAAGACTTGTATACCATGTGTACAAGAAACATTGGAAAATGTTGTTACTGATCCTTTGAGAATTGTTCATACCATATGGCAGCTTCTGTCAAATATGAGTAATAATATGCTTTCGTTATGCTGTCTCTCCATAAAACCAAGGTGTGGATTCAAGCTTCATGATGATGACTAGAGAACTCCAGTACAAATTCTAAGTTCAGTAATTAGGAACACCACTGGTTTGGTATTGCTTTACTAGACCTGTGAGTATTTGATGTCTAGAATGAAATGGCCCACATGAGGAATTACATTTTGTCAGCTTTATAAATCTGGACCAAACCTGATGCACAACACTGTGGCTGAATACATGCTAAAGCACAGAACACCTGTAGATAGAGAATTAAGAGTTTTACATCTCATAACATAATGAGAGAAATTAAAAACAAATTAACACAATATTAAAATAGTACACTTTGCAGTGATTAGTAGAATTAGACAAATCTAGTAACACAGTTTATGGATTCATTCAAGTCTTCTTTAGGGACTGCTTAGCTAACATGAGTAACAGCAGGCTGCATGCAATTTAGTAACACATTAATAACAAGATTGCTATCTGATTATTAGTTTTCAACTGTTACCAAATCATAAAAAAGCTAATGTTCTCATCATATTCTACAGGATGTGTACATTGTGACAGATGCAAGTGCTTGATTGAATTGTACTGGATATAAAACTGGAATGTGTAATTAGAAATGGTATGTTATTTTGTAATTCATAATGTCATCAGGTCTTAATGAGACTTTTAGGGCTTACCAAATTCTAATCTGAAAGACATGAAATGTTTATTTTCTTTCTGCTGTTATCGCTATTGTCATTAGGTTTTATTTATATCTATTTTGGTGCAGGTTGGACATTATTCAACATTTTATTGGCCGGGTTTGTAATTAGCCTAAACCTTTATTGTTAACTGTGTAATAGTTTTAAATTGGTATCTTACTGCAATTGTTTCAGGCATCATTATAAGTCTGATAAAACATCAAAGCAAAGAATTAGAAACTAAACCGAGACCATGTGGTGTCCATGATGTGCACTTGAATGCCGAAGTCTGCTAAATCTATTTGGTCAGCTCATTGCACCCACTTGGTCTTTCATTAGCCCTGTAGCCATGGTAATTGCATACAGTTTGCATAGGCAAATATAGGCTCTGTAAATATAAGTGCTCTGGCTTCTTTTAAATGAAGCTGTGGTTGTGGCTTAGGTTTATAAGCTTAATGTACAAACAGGCAAATACATGTAATTAAACCAACCCTAGCTCAAGCACTGCTTCATCTAACTAAATGCCATCTGATATGTCTGAAGTCTCAGATTTTCTTTTGTACAGAATGAGAAGAAAATCAAATGCATAGCCCCAAGCTTATTCAAAAAGTTCAGAATGCAAATAACTCTGAGAGTTAATTAGATTCTATGCAAATGAAATGGTAAAGAACTACACAAGAACATATCTGTATATTTCAGTCATATCCTGCTCCTGAAAAGGTTTTCTAGCTCACTGATCTACTAAGCTCTACCTCCGTCTGCTCATTATCTCATTTACCGGTGTATTTACGGTGACCTGTGTTAGGCTTCTTCACTAAAGATATGTTTTCCATCCTCATGGGAATTGGCAAACCAACCAGATGAACCTTTGTTTTGAGAGTGTCCTTACAATGCACTGAACATACCATCTGCCGTTCAAGTTGTAATCCACACCTGGGATTTCAAACCAGGCCCTCATGAATTGTTTCCATTCACCTGAAAGCTTGCAAAATCATTCTCAATCCTGGTTCTAGAGTATCTCTGCCTGCAAATATTAGTACCATACCTAATCCCAAAACATTTAATTTAACTCATTAGTTATTAATTAGCAAGGGCGGCACGGTGGCTCGGTGGGTAGCATCGCCGCCTCACAGCAAGAAGGTCCTGGGTTCAATCCCAGGGTGGAGCGGCCTGGGTCCTTTCTGTGTGGAGTCTGCATGTCCTCCCCGTGTCTGTGTCTGTCTGTCTCAGCTAGTGGGAAAATTTCCCTAATCTGCAAATCTGCATATTAAACTGATCACTGGTTGCATTGTTATGCGATGGTGCTGGTACCAGTCATTATGCAAATGTGCTGTATATAAGATTGGGGAAGTTATCCAACTAGCTGAGACTGAAGAAGTCACTTAGATGAGTGATGAAACGTTTCTCCAACAAAACCTTAAGTCCAGATGAACAGATTCAATTTATGGGATTTTCTTACCTGGATTATTGAGCATGCACCAAGACTAATACTTCATGCTTCATTTCAACAATAAATAATGATCAAAACTCATAAAACTTATTATTGTCTTTCTGCCATTTTTAAGATCTTTTTTCACATGATAAATGCATTTTTATTCTGTATTATATTATAAATAAGTATGCAAATATCAAACTGGCAAAATGACCTATAGCCATTCTTGTTACGTGGGGGTAGAATACCCACAGATAATTACTAAAGGAGCCGTAGATGCAATTCGGCAGACAGACCATGAACTACGACGTAATGGTTAAGAGTAGTTTATTGATAACCAGGTGTGAGTGAGAGAAGTGCAAGTTATGGGTGTGTGTGGAGTCGAGTCCAAGAGTCTAGCCGAAAAGGTAAGCAGAGCGGAAGCCAGATGATATGAGGGAGTGCGACGGTTGTCAGAGGTTGCTTCCACTGGTCTTGGGTTCAGAAGACGATGGGGTCTCTGGCCACAGAGAGGACAGCAGAGTTGGAGACCAGGTGGCTGTAGAAGGAAGAGAGATCCAGCATTCAGTTCCTTCAATACAGCAAAACAACAATGGTATGAGAACCATGAAAAAACAATTATGTACTTCTAGACTAGACTGAGTGTAGAGAGGCAAAATAACCAGAGTGAAGAGCGAGCTAATGCTAAGCTAATGCTAATGCTAACACTAATGCTAACAGCGAGTAGCAGAACGAGAGCCAGATACCGGGAGAATATGGAGACAGACTGGCAATGTCTGGGCGATGGATTGATGGTTAAGTAGTCGGTAGTTGATGAAATGATGGCGAACAGGTGAGAGGCAGGAGGAGGAGGGAGGAGACGTGACACCAATCAATCGCTGTGGAAGCAAACACAGGTCTGAGGATGTGACTGGTTTGAGTTGGGAAGCATGAAAGGTGGGGTGAATGTGCATGTGTTTAGGTAAATTTAGGTGAATGGAGGATGGGTTAATTACTTTTTCGACAGTGATAGGACCAAAATAACAGGGTGCCAGGTTCTTGGACTCAACCCGGAGGGGTATGTTGCACGCTGAGAGCCAGACACGTTGGCCGGAAGTGAAGACGGGCGGCGGTCTGTGGTGGTGGTTGGCAGAGCATTCAGCAGCACCACGGGCTTTGAGGAGAGCTGCCTTGGTGGTCCTCCAGGTCCTCCGACAGCAGCGTAGGTGATGGGAGACAGAGGGGACTGCTACAGATTCTGTCTGCACATTGGACTGGGGGTGGAACCCTGAGGTGAGGCTGACCTTGACCCCCAGCGCCTTGCATAAAGCCCTCCACAACTGGGAGATGAACTGGGGCCCTCGGTTGGAGACGATATCCACTGGGATGCCGTGAACCTTAAATACTTGGTCAAACAGGATCGTGAACATCTCTGACACCGATGGGAATTTGGGCAGGGCGATCAGTTGGACCGCCTTGGAAAAGCAGTCCACAACCGTCAGGATGACGGATTTGCCATCCAATTCAGGGAGACCAGTCACGAAGTCGACAGAGATATGTGACCAAAGGCATCCAGGCATGGGCAAGAGTTGTAGGAGACCCGCCAGTGGCTGGTGAGTAGCCTTGCTGCGGGCACAGGTGGTGCAGGTGGCCACAAACTCCTGAGGGTCCGCATCCATGGAGGGCCACCAAAAGTGATGCCAGAGGAGTTCCAGGGTGCGATGGTAGCCCGGGTGAGCGGCAAACCGACAGTCATAAGACCATTGAAGAGCCTTGGTGTGAACCGCCGCTGGAACATACAGGAAGTTGCGAGGTCCACCCCCAGGGTCCGGTTCGGCCCCCTGTGCCTCTCGAATGGCTTGCTGAATTTCACAGGTGAAGTGGGCGATCAGGCGTTCTGGTGTTAGGATGGCATCAGGCATCTCTTCTCGGTCCTCGGCATTGTACAGGCAAGACAGGGTGTCAGGCTTGATGTTATGGTATCCCGGCCTGTAAGTCAGAGAGAAGTTGAAACGCCCGAAGAATAGTGCCCACCTGGCTTGACGGGAATTGTGGCGTTTGGCTGACTAGATATACGGCAGGTTGCGGTGGTCGGTCCACACAATAAAGGGGTGTTCTGCTCCTTCCAGCCAGTGTCTCCATTCCTTGAGAGCTAACTTGACCACCAGGAGTTCCCGTTTACCCACATTGTAATTTTGCTCAGCGGGGGATAGGCACTTTGAGAAGAAGTCACAGGGGTGCAGGCGATTATCCGGGGCTAATCGCTGAGAGAGGACAGCCCCTATGCCGGTGTCCAAAGCGTCCACCTCCATGATAAATTGCCGGTTGGGTGAGCACCGGTGCGGTGGTGAACAGCTTCTTGAGGCGAAGGAAGGCCTGCTGGACCTTGGCCGACCATTTGAAAGGAACCTTGGTGGAGGTAAGCTGGGTGAGAGTGTCTCTCACACATTAACTTTACTTGCCATGAAAAAACTAAATTACTGTTTTTTTTCCTGATAATAAAAGTAATTAATAAATCGAGCAAGATGAAATTAGCTAAACTTAGATATTAGATGATGTATACAAGTGCAGCATATCGCATATTTGAAGAACTGAAACAATGTAGTGCATATGTACAACCTTAATGTCTTGAATTATTCAATGAGTGTGCTTTTTCATACAAAGCTTTTTAAATTGAAAGCATGGCCTCCTTGAACAACCTCATTGTGTTTGATTAATTGTGTAATTAAAGTTAAGGCATGGTTTGTCTTTAGGGTTAGTGAGGTTCAAGATCTCCCTGGTGATATCAGCCCACTCTCACACATTTCCAACTAATCAGTTTTATAATACCAACCCTTACATTTTATATTACAGTTATGAGTAAATTACAGTGATGAATAAATATGATTGTGCTCCCTACTGCCACTGGTGGATACACACTCATATGTAATGCTCTTAATTCACACAGTGTGCTGTTCACACTGTATTGTTTGTGAGAATACAGTGGTATCAATCCAACATGTGTATTTAAAAAAAAAAAAGGTTTCTTTGTTTGACCAGCTCTGCGTGTCCTCCATGACTCTTTGCCCGGCCATGCAGAAAAGTATGTCAGTGATGATGTGTGTTATGTTGTGGGCATGTTTTTTTTTTTTTTTTCAGTCAAATCCATCTTGATGATGCATGTACACTTGTTTAATATATTGTATGTCTATAGCACAAGCCAAGTACTGAAGTGATTTTTGTAATCAGATTCAAATGCATCTTGTGGTGCATTTTACAAATTGATTTTTATGTGGCTTAGGTCAATCCGGATACAATCCTGACACTAAAGATACATTATATAACCTATTGTAACTGGGGCTTTAGACTTTTTTGTCTTTTCTATTTATCATATCTGGAAGAAACGGCAGGCAGCTGCAGAAAGCCAGTTCCAGGACACTTTATTTAGTCACACAGGCAGAAGTGCCAAATAGCTGAGCAGGATTAGAGTCGTAAAACAGTCCAAAATACAAAATCAGAATGGCAACATAATCAGCCAACAGCCGGAACAAACAGTATATCTAGCAGGAAACCCATTATGCAATGAAACAGAGGCCAGGAAACGAGCAAGGTTCTTGTTAGAAAATCGGTAGACAGAGTAAAATGGATAATTCTCAGTGTCAAAGTCATGCAGAGTGCTGGAATGATGAAACTTTGCAAATAATGAATAGATGCGTGGCACTTATATGTCCATGAACAGTGATGAGCAAATGAGTGGATGACATGGTAGCAGTGAAGCGTGCTGGGAAATGTAGTCCAGGCATGACATGGTTATAACACTATTTGAATTCCTTTCAATCAATGGGATGACAATCAGATGTGAGTGGGCACCCTGTTTTATTTAAAGAACAGGGATCTATCAAAGTCTGCTCTTCACAACACATGTTTATGGGAGTGTATCATGGCACGAACAAAGGAGATTTCTGAGGATGTTACAAAACCAAAAGTTTGGACTCCATCAATCCACAGTCAGACAGATTGGGTACAAATGGAGGAAATTCAAGACCACTGTTACCCTCCCCAGGAGTTGGTTGACCAACAAAGATAACTCCAAGAGCAAGGCATGTAATAGTTGGCAAGGTCACAAAGGACCCCAGGGTAACTTCTAAGCAACTGAAGGCTTTTCTCACATTGGCTAATGTTAATGTTCACGAGTCTCCAATCAGAAAAACACTGAACAACAATGGTGTACATGGCAGGGTTGCAAAAAGCCACTGATCTCCAAAAAGAATATTGCTGTTCGTCTGCAGTTTGCATGGACAAGCTAGGAAGAAAGTTTTGGGGACAGATGAGAAGAAAAAACATCAAACTTTTTGGTTAAAAAAAAAATAATGTTATGTTTGGAGAAAGGAAAACACTGCATTCCAGCATAAGAACCTTATCCACACCAGATACTGAAAGCAAAGGTTCACATACTTTTGCCACTCGCTAACTTATTTATTCACCTCCGGGCTTCTATTTTCCTCACTTAAGCTCCATTTGGGAAGATTAAATACAGAAATAAATGTCAAAAAAACAAAAAAAGAATGCACATCTCCTGTTACATAGGAAATTAATGGATGTTTATGAGACGACATCAGCAAGCAAAAAAAGAACTTTACTGACATTTTATCTGCAGTTTAACAGTATCATGGAGTTGTTTAGACGGTAAGTGAATTTTCTATGACAAAATCAAAAATTAGACAGGATTGATCTGGAGAAGGCTACATGTGATGCACTGAAAGTTCCCAAGGGCACAATGGTCTCCATACCTCTTACACGGAAGAAGTTAGGAACAACCATCACTCTTCCTAGAGACTCTTTTATGTGGCCACTACACCAAACTAAGTAATAAGGGAAGACGAGCCTTCGTAAGAGAGGTGATTAAGAACCCAGTGGTCAAGCTGGTTGAGCTCCAAAGATCCTGTGTGCAGATGGGAGAAACTTTCAGAAGGTCTGGCAGAGTGGCCAGACAGAATCTTTTCCTGAGTGAAAAACATGAATGCTCACTTGGAGTTTGTAAAAAAACAAAAACACTTAAAAGACTCAGAGTGTGACAAAAGATTCTGTGGTCTGATGAAACCAAGATTGAACATTTTAGCCTCCATTAAAAGCTTAATGTATGGATTCATTCAGGCACTGCTCATCACCTTCCCAATACTATCCCTACAGTGAAGCATGGTGGTGAGACAGGGAGACTGGTCAGAGTTGAAGGAAAGCTAAATGGAGGAAAGTACAGGGATATTCCTAATGATATAGAGTGCTCAGGACCTCAGATTGGGCCTAAGGTTCACCTTCCAACAAGATAATAACCCTAACCACTTAGTGAAGACAACACAGAAGTGGCTTAGGGACAACTCTGTGAATGTCCTTGACAGGCACAGCCAGAGCCCTGACTTGAGCATTTCTGGAGAGACCTGAAAATGGCTGATCCACCGATGGTCCCCATCCAACCTGACAAAGCTTGAGGGGATCTGCACAGAAGAATGGCACAAAATCCTCAAATCCAGTTGTGCAAATCTTGTGACATCATACACAAGATGACTGGAGGCTGTAATTGCTGCCAAAGGTGCTTCAACTAATACTGAATAAAGGGTCTGAATACTAATGTCAATGCAGTATTTTAGTGTTTCCTTTTCAATAAATTTGGAAACATTTCTAAACTTCTGTTTCACTAGTCATTATGGCATCTTGAGCGCAGAATGTTGGAGAAAACCTGATTATTATTATTTTTTTATTATTTTATCACAAGGCTAAAATATATATTCCACTGTGCGATTGGCTCACAGCTTCAGAGACCACTGGTCCACATGAGTTTACTACAGGTACTCCTTTTTCCTCCCACTCTAAATTGGCCCAGTTTGATTGTGTCTAAATAGTATCAGTGCGAACTTGCTTCTGTAGTGCATAACCACTGATTTTGATCCAAGGTTAAATAAACAAACAAATAAATAAATAAACTATGAAATTATGATATAAGTTATTGGAGAAACCAAACGTTCAGCATGGTTAACAGTTGAACAACATTGCATTTGAACAACACATACGTTTTTCCCTCCAAAATCAGAAAAAGTCTATTGTGTAGATTAAAGTTTATAGTGTATAGCAGTGTGAATACCAATGTCCTCAATAAAGATTTGACATGTTTTCCATTGTGGAGACATTATGCTCTTCTCCACGAAAAAAAAAAAAAAAAAAAAAAAAAGACACCAAACAAAAAATAACTGGTACTCGAAATTTGTTCCATCTGGTTAATGAGGTTAAGGTTAGGGTTAGTGTTAGGTACAGGTGTGGCTACCAGTATGTCAATGGAAAGCATAACATAGGTTTAGAGACACTGTGTGTGTGTGTGTGTGTGTGTGTGTGTGTGTGTGTGTGTGTGTGTGTGTGTGAGAGAGAGAACGCAAAACTAATGCCCTGCCATAGGCTACTGTCTGGATTGATAGCTTATGCTTTAAATATAATGGCATTTGAGCTCTACATTTACTCAAGAGATTCTTTAAATCTCTTTTTAAAGAATCTCTACGAATTTCTAACACACCTCAGTGCCACTAAAATCAGTTCTCACTAATCAGATTAAATGTAATGCGTGTTTGTGTGCATGAGTGCGTATGTGCGTGAGGTATAATTTTACATTTTGTTTGCAATTTTGTTTTACTTTGTTTTTTTTTGTTTTTTTTCTTTTCGGGTAGGAGAGGGTGGTTACTTATACACTTTCACTTGACTTTCACACTACATTTTTCCCCCCTCTAGTTTTTTTAAGATCTGTGGCTTAATTGCAATAGTGTTCTGTTAGTCTTATAGATCCCTGTGTAGATTCTACGAAGTCATTTTGATAACCATATGTAGCAAGCAAATGTATTAGGGATATAATTATGGATGATTAAGGGCTATTTTCGTGATTAGCCAATATGTTTCACTCTGATGGCTTTGACAGTTTTAGGAGAAGTTGGTAACTTTATCAACCTAAAATAAAACCATGTGTGTGTTTGCATGTGATTATGTTAACAGAAATTCAATGAAATATATTGGAACAGTGGTGTTTGAAAGTTTGTGAACCCTTTAGAATTCTCTGTATTTCTGCATAAATATGACCTAAAACATCAGATTTTCACAGAAGTCTTACAAGTAGATAAAGAGAACCCAGTTCAACAAATTAGACAAAAATATTATACTTTTTCATTTGTTTATTGAGGAAAATGTTCCAATATTACATATTAGTGAGTGGCAAAAGTATGTGAACCTTTGCTTTCAGTATCTGGTGTGACCCTCTTGTGCAGCAATAACTGCAACTAAACATTTCCTGTAACTGTTAATAAGTCCTGCACACCAGCTTGGAAAAAAATAGCCCATTCCTTCATACAGAACAGCTTCAACTCTGGGTCCTTTGTGACCTCACCAACTATTACACGCCTTGCTCTTGGAGTGATCTTTGTTGGACGACCACTTCTGGGTAGGGTAACCTTGGTCTTGAATTTTTTCCATTTGTACACAATCTGTCTGAATGTAGATTGGTGGAGTCCAAACTCTTTATAGATGGTTTTGTAACCTTTTCCAGCCTGATGAGCATCAGCAACTTTTTTTCTGGGGTCCTCCTTCACTTTCTCTGTCACTGTCTGTCTCTGGTCTCTGAAGTAAGACACCTGCAAAAAAGAAGCAAATTTCTGCAAGTGATTCTGCTAGCTCTTCAAGAGCTTGTGTGCCCGATTGCCAAACCTAAGACTACACTTTAAGTTGATTAATTTTAATGAATAACCTGGCACCACCGGATCGTTTATGGACTGGTAGATCTGGAAACCAGTTGAAAAGAAACAGCGAAATTGATCAGTCTAGGTCTGAATAGTGAATTCAAGTTATATTTCTCGACCTTTGTTGAATAAAACTCTCTCACACCAAGCGGTAAGTACAAAAGGTTATAACAAGTTTATTAACTACAAACAAGGCAATACCAACAGACTATCTGATGTAATCACATATGTATCACAGTATTAAACCATGAAATGATGGCAAACGTACATATATCACAGTATTAAAATCAGAAAACAAGTTGACTGTATGTATAACTTATTGCACCGTAATATTTACCCAGAGTCGATGTTATGAACTAGTTTGTTATGACGTAGTGAGTTATTACGAAAACCAATTACGTTGAACGTGAATAGTATGGTAGAAGCTACTTAGACGTGGATGAGTCTACGTTGAAGCGTGCTTTAAGATTAAACGCAAGGTTCGAGAATCAGGGACCCAGAAAAGCCATGCCAGTGGTACTTGCCTGTTTCTTGGCGGGGCCTCACGCGAAGGAGATGGAACGGAACCGGGCCTCGGCCTTTCGTCCGAAGTCACAATGGAAGAACGGCAGCGGTCCAATCTTCAGATTACGACGACGACTGTTCAGTAGACTTCGGGATGGTATCGGTTACCAGCCTTCGGTTCGTCGAAATGCGGCCCTTGGAGCCACGGATGTGTTGCGGGCCTCGCTTCGGTTTGGCTTCCTTCCCAGCTGTTGGTGGTCGGGGCCTTTGATCTCGACTTGCGGGCATGCGACTCGGATTCTATCTTGGCCACAGATAAAGGTGGAGTCGAACACTTTCTAGCACCACGAGCTTCAACCAAAAACTTGGAAAACTTTGATTGTACGAGAATGGTAGAGCGTGAAGGAGATCTTGGCTGGTTGGTCTTTTAACTATCTTCTAATTCGGCAATACCGAACTACTTAAGACTGCTCTTCACAGGAAACTTAATGTAAAATAAACGCGAAAACTTGAGCAAAACGAATAACAAAAAGGCTGACACAAAAGTTGCAACTTTAAAAGACACGAAAAACAAAATACATAGACGAACAAAGAGAACAAAAGCACACAGACTCGAAGCTTGGCTTAACACGAGGTTGGCGCGTGTTCCCTTGTATGTCCTGGATCGTGGACGGCCAGAGGCGGGGGGGCACAAGGAGTTTCCCTGACTTAGCCAATGAAAAGCCGACTCATCAGTAAGTCCCTCCTATCGTGGTTGTGTCTTATTATTTCACCATATGAGCTACAGACATTCTAAACTTGGATTAAATATATTCCTACATATCTAAGGTGAATTAAAAGTATCACATAATAACCAAAAATTCCTCAAAGTTACAAGTTTAGTTGCAGAGCTTCGTTGTAAGGTTCAAATGATCAAAAGGAACCTTGAATTGATAACCTAGAACATTGTTAAATCATTCTAACTACAGCACATACATTCTCTATTCCTTAAACAAGTAATAATACGATTGATACAAAATATAGGAAACAGTACATTCTAAATAACAACTTCATTTCTGTTCTTTTATAAGTATGAACAAGTATTAAACCCGAGCGATCAATACGTATAGATAAACAGCGGTTATGATTAGAAATAACCGCTGTTTATCTATACGTATTGATCAACTGGATCACAACTGGATCATATTACATATAGAAAAATGATCATTATACTAAAACATTAACCAAATAGAGACGAAAATACATGACAAATCAGTAACATGCATATACATACAATTATATATGTGGATATGAAAAATATCCCTGCTCACATTTTATATGAAATAGCCAAGTACATATGGGTGTGTTTGGACTCATGGGTTCCTTAAACTAAGTATTCTAGATGAGGCTAATCTGTTCCCAACAAAAATGTAATACTTTTATTAAAGTTTGTCTCTTAGAACAAAAGCTGATAGTTTCTTGGTGTCGTAAATCCAGGGCTGTCTTTCTGGTGCCAGGCCGACTGCGAGAAAGAGTCATAAAAGTAACAGTTGGAGAGAAATTTGAGGACTTGGTGGCCTGGACCGAAACCCCCTTTTAAGGTTGACACATGGACTTAGTTTATGATTGGAGATGCCGAAGGTTGTAGTTTGTAGGTCTGTTTAAACAGACCTCCAATTCTGTTGGCTTGAGCAAGAGTCAATCGTTGATGGAGCCATCACTCAGTGGGTGAAAGATCCGGTCCAGATGGCCATTGGCATTTGGCAAGTGTCATAAAGTTTATGACTTGTGGAAGAGGGTAGAAGGAGAGACTGATACAGCTATGACGCTACAGTGGCCATATTTTGATAAAGCATTTTCCTTTCAATACCAGAGGACGCATTCCACCAAACGCCGCGGCCGACCGCCTATAAAAGGAGCATCCTAAGCGCCGGCCTACGGAGCGTTCTCGACTATTTTTGCATGTTGCTTACCAAGGCGTTATTCAAGCGGTGTTGCTCTCCTTCGCACCCGGTTAAGGACAGCGGTGGCCCCGTCTCATTAAGGAGACGGGATCTCGTAAAGCCAAAAGGCTCGAGGTAAAGATAGGGATTTAGTTGGTTAGGAAAGGGAAAGATTGGTAACGCCGCTTACCTTCCTCCACACGCCTCCCCGACGACCGGTTACCTCGCTCAGCCCGGTCGCTTCCCCAAGAAGTGCCTGCAGCACTTTTCCCATCCTCGGATACCGGTCCGTAACGTTATCCGCCTTAGCACGCTTCCAGCTGGTAAGCGACAAGCCTAGCCTCGCTCTTACCCACTTCTCGAACGCGCCTTTCCCGCTTAGCATGCACGCGGCTCGTTCCAGCCTCGTCCTGCTTCGGCACTCCTCTGCACATGCGCGGCTGGCCACACGCACACTGCGCTACCTCCACACACACACACAGCGCTGTTCCCACGCACACACATAAGGCGCTATTCTCTCTCCCTCTCCATGACGCGTTGGTTTTACGCTGGAGATTTGCATTCCATACGGGTTATTACCTCGTCCTTTGTTTTTTTTCTTCCTGTGCTCAGTGCTTATGCTGATTATTACCTTTGTTTGAGTTCGTCTGTATTGCGACTCCTTTGTTTGTCTTTACCTTTAAGCCTTCCTTTGATCATTTGTCATCACAGACTCCGTGGGGCAGTGGTAACATTCCTGCCCCTGATAGCCGTGATTCTGGGATCGAATCCCATTGCTGACCATCTTCAGCAGGCACATACACACATAGTGTGTGTGATCCTTAGTTCTTCGCTGGTTCGTTTTTTGGGGCTTGCCTCAATTTTTTCCCGCGTTTTCGCGGAGCCTCTCGCACATGGGTCCGTTATTCTAGATTTTTTCGATGCGTCCCTAGTCCCCCCGTGACATTCAATGACTAAAATATTCACCCTACTGAATTAAATGTAACCAACGTTTACCCAAATAAACAGAAATATTGTTTTTGTTTTTAAGAACACCAAATCAAACCTCAGAAAACTCATAGAGGTAAAAGGTAATTGTTCTTGCTTTGCTAATATGTTAATAATTAAAATTATTTGAATTAAACCTTTTTAATTATTTACAGTGTTAGCAAATTAAATAAAACATAAAACAAAATTACCATCACATTTCAATATAGAATATTAGAAAGACTGAGTCACAACAGCCTAAGTAATTAAAAACTCATAGAGTTATAGACTGGCCATGAGAAAACAAAAGAGAGGCAGCACAGAACCTCACAATTTCACAAGAGTCCTAGAAATATTGTTTTTTTTTTTGTTGTTTTTTTTTTTTTTATTATTATTAAACCACCTCACAGCCTCACATTGACCAGAAATGGTGAAGTTTTTTTTCAGGCAACAAATGCATGTTATACACTTCATACATTACTATTTCCCTAGTTTTTTAGTCAGAAATCTAGGAAGGGAAAGTGTAAGCCATGATGGACTGGCCCGGGGGAGTCCATTAACAGGTCAGGAGGTGGCAAGGCAAGCGCCGGCTAATTTCATTAATGCTCTCCAGCTAGACTCCGAGTGGGATTGAGTGGTGGAACGAAGTGGCGCGACTAAGGTGTGAGTTTCCACTTCGTCTCATCAACTCTGGTCTTAATTTAACCTGATAGTTCATCTTCAGCCACTCTGTGCTTGATATCTCTGGCTCTGACTTTTGTCCAGTCTTTTCCTCTGCCTTTTGTATGTCAACTGTAAGTAAACCTTCTATTTTATATCCCAGCTACACTAACTACTGCTAGTTAATCAGGCTATTTAGAAAGAAAACTATGCATCAGGATAAGAACTAAACAGAAATCCAGGCTTTATTATTAATGATGAGATAAGAAGCAGATTAGTATGAAAATTAGTGTGACAGTTTGATTGGATACACATCATTACAATGGCAATTAATCACATTCATTATTGGCCTTTCAGAGAACTCATTTTGACTGATAATATGCATATGAGCATGGGCAGCATGCAAGAACTAATTTTACCTGGAATGCATAATAGTAAACACTGATTTGAAAATTGATTTATCACCCAGAGAGAGAAAGAGAATATAGTTTCATGTCAGGTAACTGGCCTGCCATCTTTAATCAGAGATTGAACTGCCACTGCATATTGTAGAAAGTGATTTAACATGTGGAATTTAATATTTTATTCATAAATGATAGTCTTTTTAAAACAGCCATGAAGGTGAATTACTCAGTATCTGTCAATACCATGTGATGAATTATCGTTTGCAGTTTGTTAAGTTGCTTCTGCACTCATGTGAAGCAAATCCAAAACTGAATGACATGATCATCAGCAAATATCCTTTAGCTGTGGGCCATGATTATCAAAGAGTCATTTGATGGGCCAGAAGTAAGGGAACTGACTAGATCATTTGGTTAATTCACTTTGTCGTTTGTGCTCAGCAAGTCATGTTTAAATCAGCCAGTCAGTTGGTCATGACCAGGACTCACTCCCCTCATTTTCGACATGCCAGTGGTTGAATCAGTGATCCTTTGGTCATGATCTGAGATTCAATCTCCTTGCCTTGAGGTGACTCAGTGAGTTCTATTGCTTAAGATTCTCTATATTTCTGTAATAAGGCTCCTTTTAACTCACTTGGTGCAAGCGGTAACAGTCTATGCTGAGCTGACTGCAAAAAATAGCAGCAAATATAAAATATTTTTTATATGCAGTTGACATCTATGTTGCTTAGACTTCACATTTGTGCAAACATTTGCCTGAAAGATTTGGTGAACAAAATTCTGAATAATTTATCAGAACAGAACATAATTATTTATTGCTGACTAAAACTAATTAATGTGTGCAAGGGAACATAAACACTAAACCCCCCATTCTCTGTATACTTTATTTTTATGGTTTTCATTAGCTTTGGTTATAGTTCCATTAATATGCATGTACTGTATGTTTCATAAAAAAAAAAAGAAAAAAAAAGTCTAAATGCAATGCAAAGCGTTGTGTTTCCATCAGTTATGATGATATGCTGTTATTCTGAAGGTGTAACATGATTACATAATTGGAAAAGTGCCATTCATACTTGGAAATAGTTAGTAGAATATGCATTCAAAATAGTTTGTTGCTTGTAATATAAATATAAATAATTCACATGCTGTTTTTTACATTAAGACTCCCCTAAATATCATTATTTATGCCGGTAGTTAAAATAATAAGTCTCGTCCTATTTATTATTTATTGTGGAAGTCACAGGGACTTAATGGTGTATGCATACTCTATTTGTTTCTTTATTTCTCACTTGTGATTTGTGAAAATTTTGTCTGTTTTTGCCTATGCCATGGATTTTGATAATGATTACTATATTTATTGCTGAGTTTATGCAAACATTTCCTGTCATTTGGCTTAATCACTAACCAAAGATGCTGGGAAAAAAAGCCCAAGAGAACATTGTTGTTCTGTTAGAACAATGAAGTCATATGGCAGTCCAAAAGGGCTATCAATCCCAAAACAGTCAAACCACCCACTACTTTGAAGCCTGTTCCTCTTCCTTGTCAACTGTTATGTACACGTTAGCTTATGGAGCAACATGAACCATAACCAATGCCACATTAGGCCATATAACACCAGAGAGAGCCCAACAGAGACAGCAACTGACACACCATTAATTAACACATCACAGCATCATTAAGGAGTTTATTAACAAACAAGATGTTCCAACATTGAATATTTAAACAGCCATATTTCCAGAGATAAGCCAAGCCAAAATAATAAACAAAACACCAAATAACTAACCACCCACTTAACTCTCACTTCCCTACCCAAAACAAAACAAAGACATATCTTCCTCATCTCCCTTCAAAAGCAAATACAAATACCTTCCTTCATTCATTCAAGAGAAGTAAACAAAAATGACACTTACCCCCTTATAGCAGAATGGAGCATCAAAAAAAAAACAATAGTGAGTAATAAATATACATATATACAAAGGTTTAAAAGCTCACCATTACAAACCAACTACTAATAAAACTGTTCATTATTAACTTATAAAGCCGGGCGGCACGGTGGCTCGGTGGGTAGCATTGCCGCCTCACAGCAAGAAGGTCCTGGGTTCAATCCCAGGGTGGAGTGGGTCCTTTCTGTGTGGAGTCTGCCTGTCCTCCCCGTGCCCATGTGGGTTTACTCCGGGTACTCCGGTTTCCTCCCACAGTCCAAAGACATGCATGTTAGGTTAATTGATTACACTGACTTGGCCTGGTTTGAGTGTGGTCTCTGGCGACAGACGGAGCAACGCTTCGGTATTCTCGGTCACATCAAAGTGGTGGGCGGACCCTGCATCCGGTGGGACAGGCGCCAGGAAAGAAGAAGATTAACTTATAAAGCCAAATAAAATGTCAATTGCAATACTTTGCAATAGTGATGTCAAACTCGAAACTCGGATTCAGAAGTGAATCGATTAATTTGAAGCTCAGTGTTTCCTTGTTTCAAGCTCCGTATCGAAATGAAAAAGTCAATACATACATAAGTATGTGTATATATACTAACAAACTTTGATATATATGGAATGAATTTTGATATATATATTGAATGAACTTTGATATATATATGGAATTAACTTGATATATCTTGATATATATATAGAATTAACTTTTGATACCGTTTCAATGAAAAAAACAATAACAAAGCTACAGTGCATGTCTGTTCCTAATGGATTTCTGGTTGTACTATTTTCATATGGAACTCTTAATAACAAAAGGAACAACTCGTACTTAAAAGTCTGCATAAAAAGCAAATAAAAACAAAAAATAAAAATCCGAAGTCCAGGCCATGTCAGAAATGTTGGATTAAACCTCAGGACGCTAGTGCTGCTGCTGCTGCTACAAGGCTCGGCGAAAAGTCACTGCAATTAATTAAGCAAATTAATTATTTGTAAAAAAACAAAAATTGTGGCTGCATTGGTGAAATGCAAATATAACATACGATTAAATGAGCGGTTTAGTGTTCGTTTACAGAATGTGTTTCTGGTATAAAAGTTTAAACAAGAGTTTCTCTGTGTGCTGGGTTTGAATACTTTTTTATTTCTTAAAGCAGATTTAGATCTGACCCACGGGACTGAACTTGCTCATAATTTAAATGTTTACATACTGTGATGTTATCAAGCTTCCAGTCTCATAAAACAGACGCTTGATTTATAGCTCTTTTGAATAAAGTTTACTGTAAACCAGATACGTCCTAGGAACGACAAGGTCACTTCCCATGCTAATGAATATTCATTTGAAATGGTCTATATAGAATGAATGTTGATATATATAGTGGGGCAAAAAAGTATTTACTCAGCCACAGATTGTGCAAGTTCTCCTACTTAGAAAGATGAGTGTGAGGTCTGTAATTTTCATCATAGCTACACTTCTACTATGAGAGACAAAATGAGAAAAAAAAAATCCAGGAAATCACATTGTAAGACTTTTAAAAAATGTAGTTGTAAATCATGGTGGAAAATAAGTATTTGGTCATCCACAAACAAGCAAGATTTCTGGCTCTCACAGACCTGTAACTTCATGTTTAAGAAGCTCTTCTGTCCTCCACTCATTAACTGTATTAATGGCACCCAAAGAACACCATCCCAAGTTGCATCCCAAGAACACCATACCTACTGTGAAGCATGGGAGTGTAAACATCATGCTTTGGGACTGTTTTTCTGCAAAGGGGACAGAACGACTGATCTGTGTTAAGGGAAGAATGAATGGGGCCATGTATCGTGAGATTTTAAGCCAAAACCTCTTTCCATCAGTGAGAGCATTGAAGATGGAAGATATATATACACTGCTCAAAAAAATAAAGGGAACACTCAAATAACACATCCTAGATCTGTATGAATGAAATATTCTCATTGAATACTTTGTTCTGTACAAAGTTGAATGTGCTGACAACAAAATCACACAAAACTCATCAATGGAAATCAAATTTATTAACCAATGGAGGCCTGGATTTGGAGTCAGACACAAAATTAAAGTAAAAAACACACTACAAGGCTGAGATCCAACTTTGATGTAATGTCCTTAAAACAAGTCAAAATGAGGCTCAGTATTGTGTGTGGCCTCCACGTGCCTGTATGACCTCCCTACAATGCCTGTGCATGCTCCTGATGAGGTGGCGGATGGTCTCCTGAGGAATCTCCTCCCCGACCTGGACTAAAGCATCCGCCAACTCCTGGACAGTCTGTGGTGCAACGTGACGTTGGTGGATGGAGCGAGACGTGATGTCCCAGATGTGCTCAATCGGATTCAGGTCTGGGGAACGGGTGGGCCAGTCCACAGGTTCAATGCCTTCATCTTGCAGGAGCTGCTGACACACTCAAGCCACATGAGGTCTAGCATTGTCCTGCATTAGGAGGAACCCAGGACCAACCGCACCAGCATAAGGTCTCACAATGGGTCTGAAGATCTCATTTCAGTATTTAATGGCAGTCAGGCTACCTCTGGTGAGCACATGGAGGGCTGTGCGGCCCTCCAAAGAAATGCCACCCCACACCATTACTGACACACTGCCAAACCGGTCATGCTGACGGATGTTGCAGGCAGCAGATCGCTCTCCATGGCGTCTCCAGACTCTGTCACGTCTGTCACATGTGCTCATGGTGAACCTGCTTTCATCTGTGAAGAGCACAGGGTGCCAGTGGTGAATATGCCAATCCTGGTGTTCTCTGGCGAATACCAAGCGTCTTGCACGGTGTTGCGCTGTGAGCAAAACCAACATCTGTGGACATCGAGCCCTCATACCATCCTCATGGAGTTGGTTTCTAACCGTTTGTGCAGACACATGCACATTTGTGGCCTGCTGGAGGTCATTTTGCATGGCTCTGGCAGTGCTCCTCTTGTTCCTCCTTGCACAAAGGCAGAGGAAGTGGTCCTGCTGCTGGGTTTTTGCACTCCTATGGCCTCCTCCACATCTCCTGGTGTACTGGCCTGTCTCCTGGTAGTGCCTCCAGCCTCTGGACAGTACGCTGACAGACACAGCAAGCCTTCTTGCCACAGCTCGCATTGATGTGCCGTCATGGATGAGCTGCACTACCTGAGCCACTTGTGTGGGTTGTAGAGTCCGTCTTATGCTATCACGAGTGTGAAAGCACCACCAATATTCAAAAGTGACAAAAACATCAGCCAGAAAGCATAGGTACTGAGAAGTGGTCTGTGGTCCCCACCTGCAGAACCACTCACTTTATTGAGTGTGTCTTGCTAATTGCGAATAATTTCCACCTGTTGTCTGTTCCATTTGCACAACAGCATGTGAAATTGATTGTCAATCTGTTACGGTTCGCCATATTTAAAAGAATGACGAACCGTCTAAACTGAAAAGAAAGGGTTGGGACTCAAATGCAGTTAGCTCCAGATGGTAATGATGAACTGAAAAGAATAAAAGAAATAAAACAATAATATAAATAAATAAATAACAATGAATAAGTGAGCCTCTGTTTGTATCAGTGAAATCAATGAATCTGTTAACACACACACAGAGACTCACGGCCGCGCTGAAGTGAACAAGAGGGAGAGGAAGGCGGGGGGGAGTGCGATCTCAACTCGTGCTCGGCGCATGCCAAGCGCTGAGCAAACCTGCAAGGCAGTGCGCAAACGCAGAACAGCGCGTAGCGCCGGGAAGCGAGAAGGAGGAAGTAGGAAGCGGGGGAACACAATGAAATTAAACAAACACACAAAAGCTCACCCTATGCTAAACTACTTCCCTACCAAGGTTACCTCACGCTTCCCAGCGTTATGGGAACTGGCCCCCTTGATGGGACCAGTCTGTCCTCTGATCCTAAGAAAATAATGAAACAAAACAAAAAGCATGGGGCTTTGAATCAGAGCGGGAGATGGGTGAGGTCTCAAAAACACGCAATAAGCTGGTGATCGCTCAGTAAAGCCATAGCGGTGATCGCGGGGCACGAGCAGCGTGTAGATTGCAATGATGCAACACCTACTACGACTGGCAAAGCTCTTAAATAGCCAGAAGTAGCAGGTGTTGCATATCTGCAGCAATCAAGCTGCTTACTGACAGGTAGCCCGATCGTGGCGGCTCCCAGACATCCCACCGAGAGAAAAACAGACCAACGCTGCCCTCTAGCGTCGATCAAAGTTAGGACCTCTGACAGCACTGGCGGTTCAGGGGCGGAGCTCAGCAGCTCAGCCCTGGCGGATCAGGGACCAGATCGAACCCGACCACGAAAGATGAAAAAGGTCAGTGCTAAGGACCTGGCTAACCACACAGATGCCAAGGACCTCAGTGACAAGGCAAACAGAGGTGACCAAGGCAATGCAGGGGTCAGTCTAGATGACGGTGGCGCATACTGCCCAGGCATGGAGCTTACGTGCTCAGATGCGGGGCTTATGTGCACGGCAAGCTCACGTACGGGGCCAGGTGGCGCTAAATACCCAGGCTTGGAATCCAAGTGTGGGGCTTACAGGCGCGGCAGGCCCAGGTACACAGCTAGGGGGCACTAAATGCTCAGGCACGTGGCTGAATTGCCCAGGTGTGGAGCTTACAAGCGCAGCAAACCCAGGTTCAGAGTTAGGGAGCGCTAAATGCTCAAGTTCACAGCTTAAGAGCGCAGCGTGCTCACAAATGGGGCTTACAGGCGTTAAATACCCCGAGATGGAGCTTAATTACTCAGATGCGGGGCTTACAGGCACAGTGAGCTCTAGTACGGGGCTAAGCGGCACTAACTGCCCTGGCATGGGACCGGGAGGACTCGAGCTGTTGGAAAAGAGACTCTTCCTCTTTCTTGCACGCTGTTCGAGGCGGGTTTCCACCAAACTGACCAGCTCAAACAGCTGGTCAAGGGAAGAGGCGGGTGGGAGGAAGCACAGCTAGATGTCCACGTCCTCATTGAGGCCTAGTCTGAATGTCTCAGTGAGGGTCGGTCCATGCAAGCCGCTTACTGCGGCTAGGGCACAGAATTCAGCCAGATATTCTTGAACCCCCCGGGAACCTTGAATGATGTTAAAAATGCTGGTTGATTCCGGTTCAGAAATAAGTGGCTGGGGGTCCCGGTAAACAGTAGGTAAGTTTACGGTTGCGGCGGCGGGGGCTGGGCAATTTGGAAGGGTCAGGATAGAAAAAAAATAGTCTGTGACTCGACCGTAGTCACAAGACGACCCCCCCAAAAGCCAGCCGAGACCCGGGTAAACAAACCTGCGACCGCAGTGACTGGGGACCTCCAAACTGGAGGTCAAGGAGCTAACGCTGGTTCCCTTTATTTGTTGCATCATTCTGTTACGGTTCGACATATTTAAAAGAATAATGAACTGTCTAAACTGAAAAGAAAGGGTTGGGACCCAAATGCAGTTAGCTCCAGATGGTAATGATGAACTGAAATGAATAAAAGAAATAAAACAATAATATAAATAAATAAATAACAAAAAATAAGTGAGCCTCTGTGTGTATCAGCGAAATCAATGAATCTGTTAACACACACACAGAGACTCACGGCCGCGCTGCAGTGAACGAGAGGGAGAGGAAGGCGGGGGAATCCCCCGCATGCACCAGCCCAGAGAAGATCTGAACGCATGCTCGGTGCGTGCCAAGTGCAGAGCAAACCTGCAAGGTGGCGCGCAGGCGCAGAATGGTGCGTAGCGCCGGGAAGAGAGATGGAGGAAGTAGGAAGCAGGGGAACACGATGAAATTAAACAAATGGACCCTTGATGGGACCAGTTCGTCCTCTGACCCTAACAAAATAATGAAACGAAACAAAAAGCGCGGGGCTCCGAATCGAAGTGGGAGATGGGTGAGGTCTCAAAAACACACAATAAGCTGGCAATCGCTCAGTAAAGCCATTGTGGCGATCGCGGGGCACGGGCAGCTTGTAGATTGCAATGATGCAACACCTACTATGACTTAAATAGCCAGAAGTAGCAGGTGTTGCATATCTGCCGCAATCAAGCTGCTTACTGACAGGCAGCCCGATCGCGGCGGCTGCCAGAGATCCTACCGAGCGAAAAGCAGACCAACACTGCCATCTAGCGTCGATCAAAGGTAGGAGCTCTGAAACAATCAGTGTTGCTTCCTAAGTGGACAGTTTGATTTCACAGAAGTTTAATTTACTTGGAGTTATATTGTGTTGTTTAAGTGTTCCCTTTATTTTTTTGAGCAGTGTATATATACTTATAGTACTATGGTACTGTTTTTGGTTGTTTGTTTTATTTGTTCACATCAGCATCAATGGCTATTCATAACAGCAGCAAGGTTATCTTAATACTAGTCAGAAACACATTCACAGTTGGCCCATTTAGAGCAACCAATTAACATAACGCATGTCTTTGGAATGTGGGATCAAAACGAAATACATGGAGTAAACCCATGCGGACACAGGGAGTACATACAAGCTCCACGCAGGCAGAGTCAGAGGTTGAAATTGAACTGGGGATCTCTGGAGCTGTGAGGCACCTGCACTAACCACTTGCACCAGTTGCTGTCTTCGTACATGGTTGTGTGTTAGAAAAGTGGAGACAGCAAAATGTTTTCAGCATGCATAAATATGATGTCTGGATGTCCACATTTTCTTACCTCTCAGTATGTGAGAATTCAGATATCATAAAGAAGTGTCTAATTTAGAGGTAATTGAGACTCACCTTTAACACACAAAATTCAACTCATAAGTTGATATAAATGCATTCATTGTATAACACTTGAGAAGTTACTGCATAGCTAAACATTAATAATAAAGACTTTCAGAGTGTGTAGGTCAACAACTGTGTAAACCATGACTTAAACACTTTGCACAACTGAATCCTTATTCATCTCTCATATCTGTTTCTCCCAATACAAAAATGCTCAAAGTTCACTCCTTGTCTTGTAGGACTTCAATAAGGGCTTTAATAAGAAGTACCTCCAGGGCATAGATCACATGTTGTGTATAGGAGTGTGAGGATGTGCATCATCCTTCACTCTCCAGTAAGACATGTGACCAACAGCATTTTTATGAGATTATTGTGCATCTTGGGTAAATGGGGATGATGGAAAACCACTATCATCTTTCTCCTCTGGATACATACCTGAAGATAAATGAGGAGTCTGAAGGAGATGAACAATGATGCTGAGGTTACTGGAATTAAAATGAGGAATAGGCACAGTGGGAGAATTATTTGTAAGTACAGGGGAAGTCATTTTTGAGTTAAAAAATGTTACATAGGTCATACTAGGTTTAGGAAGACTAATATCAGG
Source organism: Ancistrus triradiatus (assembly GCA_025084515.1). Taxonomy (NCBI): domain Eukaryota; kingdom Metazoa; phylum Chordata; class Actinopteri; order Siluriformes; family Loricariidae; genus Ancistrus; species Ancistrus triradiatus. The sequence goes on along the minus strand of JAJAGP010000894.1, from coordinate 228,923 downwards.
AATAACTTATTATAGCCAAATATTAAGGCTATAAAAATAATCCAACTAAAAAGTATATGCAGAACTGCAGGACAAAATCTGCACCACAATGAATGAACTTGCTATAAAATGTAACTACCAGATTTTGAAGGGAATAAATAGCTTTGTCATTTATTAACATTTTAGTATCCTAGTACCTCCCAAGTACTATGCAAATAGCCTAATGATAGTGCTGTAAAGTGACAAAGTGGTGTAAAAAAGTTTCCCAAATTTTTCAGTTTGTGTGTATTGCAAGTAGTACTTTTTTGCAGTATAACTAAGTTATGTTTTTTTGTTCTAAAGCTTTTTGGTTTTCGTGACTCAGGATAACCTACCTTTGCAACAAGTTAAAGTCAAGTCAAGTCAAGTCAAGTCAGATGTTTTATATAGCATTCCTTACAACAGAGCAATGTCACAAAACATCTTGAGCAAGCATAGGGCAATAGCCCAAACCATGATACTACCACCACCATCTTTCATAGATGGAATAAGGTTCTTATGCTGGAATGCAGTGTTTTTCTTTCTCCAAACATGCCAACTATTACACACCTTGCTCTTGGAGTGATCTTTGTTGGACGACCACTCCTAGGCAAGGTCACATTGGTCTGGAATTTCCTCCATTTGTACACAATCTGCCTGACTGTGGATTGGTGGAGTCCAAACTCTTTAGAGATGGTTTTGTAACCTTTTCCAGCCTGATGAGAATCAAAAACTCTTTTTCTGAGGTCCTCAGAAATCTCCTTTGTTCATGCCGTGATACACTTCCACGAACTGTTGTGAAGAGCAGATTTTGATAGATCCCTGTTCTATAAATAAAACAGGGTACCCACTCGCACCTGATTGTCATCCCATTGATTGAAAACACCTGACTGCAAATTCACCTTCAAATTAACTGCTAATTCTAGGAGTTCACATACTTTTTTGCCACTCACTAATATGTAATATTGGATGCTTTTTCTCAATAAATAAATGACCAAGTGACAGGGTCCGTGCCCTACCCCCGTTTTTTGTTTTGTCTGCGGAGATTGTGGGCGCGGACTACATCACCCACAATTCACCGCGGGACTAAGATGGCCGCGCCCTAATGAACGCCGGCTTTTTCGCGTTGGTGTTGGACGTAATTATTGGTTATTTTTGGTTAATCGTTGCTGTGCGCGGTTGGGGATTTTGTACATAAGCTCCTGGTTTCCCCAGTCGCGTCGCGGTAGCATACGGCTCGTTATGCGCAAGTGTTGAGGGTACATTCTTATGCGATGTTGTTATGCCACGCTACTCAGTGCTAAGCTAACGCTACACGGACTCATGCCACGCCATGCAAATTTTTGTCATTATTTGTTTCAGTGATGTTGGGACAATAAAGATGTTTTATTATTGCCCAACTGGTACCTGCAATTTCGTCTGCCGTTGTCCCCTGCCCCGTAACAGAATGCTACCACCAGACCAGCAGACAGCAGGTCACAGGTCCCCCCGCGGCCGACAGTCCACGGGTCATCGGGGGATGCAGTCCGGTACCAGGACCAGGCCAGCCCAGGGCGTGCCCCCTCCGGAACCTTCCAGAGAATCTGCCTCACTCCGGGGACCTCCCAGCCCTTGCCCACCGGTGACGACTTAAAGGCCGCTTCGTCTGCTGAGGACGCCCTGCATGCTGTTTTCCTCGCCAAGGCCATCATGCGTGCCACTTTACTCAGCAAGGATGGCATGCATGACCTCCTGCCATTTACTGTTGACGTTGCAAGCACGGCGTCGCCTGCTGAGGACGCTCTGCACGCCGCCTCCATCACCCGGGGGATCATTGGTTTCACCTGTCCTTCTCAGGAGGTTTCCAGCACCAAGTTCACCAGGGACACTGATTGGTACGGTATGTGAACCTCCTTCGTCCTGTAGTTCCACCTCCGTACACACTAGTCCCGTTCTTGAGCTAGTCACGCCTCTAAATCCCATTAATGAGCCGCTGGTAACTCGTGGCGCTAAATCAGAGTTCCCCAGCCTCGTTTCCGGGTATATCGTGCACACTAGCTCTAGGATCGTGCCACTAGCACCGTTTAGCTCAGTGTCTGAGTGCTTCTGACCTCGCAGTTTGGTAGATGAGCCGTTAGCACCGCACTACTCTGGTCCCGAGCCTGCTAGCCCCTTTTAAAGGCCTCTCGTGCCCCTCAGCCTCGCAAATGAGCCACTAGCACCACGTAATTAAGTGTCAGGCTTTGCTAGCCCCTTTTCCGAGCCATATGCCCGCTTTAGACCTGCTAATGAGCTGCTGGCACCGCGTAGCCCCGTTTGTGCATTTGCTAGCCCCGTCTCCGAGTACACCACATCATTTAGCTTCACCACTAAGCACGTTAGCCCTGCTCCCAAGCACCCAAGCAAGTATCGGTGCCCACCACGTCTGGTAGCTCCACCGATGAGCCGTTCACACCCTGTAGTGCCGTGCCGCTGGCTTCTGGTGATCGTATTTCAGAACCTCTTAGCCCCATCTGTGAGCACTCCACGTCAGTTAGCTTTCGCTAATGACCCACAAGCGCTATGTAACCCTGTATCGGGGCACGCTAGCCCCATTGCTTGTCGCGCTGGTTAGCTCCACAAATGTGCCGCTAGCAGCATGTTTCTGAGCCCACTAGCCCCGTCTCCGCGCATGTTGCACCGGTTAGCTCCACTGATGAGCTGCTAGTGTCTGGTAAACCGGTTCAGGAGCTGGTTAACCCAGCTAACAAGTCATTTGTGTCTCGTTCCTCAGCCCTTGAGCATGTTGGCTCACTGAATGGGCTGTCAGGTCTACTTAGTCCCGTGTCTGGGCCTTTAGGGCCACCTAGTCCCTTGTCTAAGCCGTTAGGGCCACTTAGCAACGCTTCCAAGCTGTTCGCGCCACTTAGCTCTGAAGATGAGCCGCTAGCCCTCGAGAACCAGGTGGTTGGACATGCTAGCCCCGTCTCTATTCTCGCCGGGTCATTGCGCCTTGTGTTCGCGCATGCTAGTCCCGCTCCTGAGCACTTCATGTTGTCTAGCTTGGTAGATCAGCTGCTCGTGCTTTGTGGCCTCATTTTCGTGCATGCCAGCCCCTTCTCCGAGCCCACCGTGCCATGCAGCCTCGTCAATGAGGAACATTTTGGCCAATTTGCCATTGTTTACCATTTACTACTTCATCATCTGACTGCTAAAAGCCTATGTGAACTCAGATAATATTAATACAGTAACTCATAATACACATACGTTCCAGTCAGATCTGACAAGCCATAATAAATGGGAAATATTCTTATAGATATGACAGGCCTGACTAGTCATAAAAATGATCCTCTTCATGCAGACCTGCCCCGTACATGCCCATTTCTAGATAACTAAAGTAAAATGCTTAATAGAGTCAAATACTCTTAACACATAGTCCAACACACCAACTCAAATTTATCAAAACTAGTATAACTACCTGCATACCAATTTTGAGCCGTCTACATGTGACCATTCGCCAAAAACAGCACACTGAACACAGCTGTCCTCCATTATTGTTTACAAACGCAACCATGCTTTTCCAACTATTTGGCCCATAGCCGCAGGAACCTACTTTGAGTAGGGGGTGCTAAGGGTGTTCCCAGTGCAGCGCACGACCTGATTTATTTTGTGGTTTATGTGTGCTTGTGCGCCTTGTTTTATGTGTCTGAGTATCATTTTTAATTTAATTTTAATTTTAATTAATTTTAATGTGACTGAATGTGTGTGAAAAAAAGTATTTTATTCATGTTGATTGATGATAGTCTTTACCACAATCTGTGTGTCAGTATACAGACTGTGCAATAAAAAAATGGATGTCAGAAGTTTTCTGTTTTTGCTGGTTTAACTTTCACAAGCAACATCATAAAAAAATACAGTTGCTATAGAGAAATGCTATATCCAAACACAGACTTTTTTATTTTCACACTTACAGGTATTTTCCAATTATACTCTCAGTGCCAAATGATTTTATCATTGAAAATTCACTTACCATTGTAGCGAACTAAGACTACACTTTAATTGGATTAATTTTTAATTAAACTTTGTTAATTAAAATATATATATTAATTAAGAAATACGGGGCACCACCAAATCGATTAATGATAAATATAAATAATTCACTGGCCGATCTGGAAACCAGGAAAAAGAAACAACAACCTTGATCAGTCTAGTTCTGAATAGTGAATTCCGAGTAGTTTTCTCGACCTTTGAATGAATGAATGAATGAGCTCTCAAAACCAGGCGGCAACTTCAAAAAAGGTTTTATAAACAAGTTTATTAACTACAAAACAAGGCAAAATCCAACAGATTATCTAAGGTAATAACGAGTGTATCACAGAGTTAAAATCATAAAATGACGATGAACATGTTATGTATCACAGTATGGAGAACAGGGGGAATAATGGCAAGCGTACATCTTACAGTAGTAAATCGGAAACCAAGATGACTCTGTGTAACTTATCGGGTCGCGTACTATAATTACTAACGTTGCAAATGCTACTGGTAACCTTAATTCCGTTGAGTGGGGATAGTACTGTTAATTTACTTAGGCGTGAATAAGTCTATGTTGAAGCGTGGTTTTAACCTTAGAAACGCAACGTAACCGATAGATCAGGGACCCAGAACAGCCACAACAGTGGGTACTTGCCGCTTGCTTTGTGGAGGCTCACGCGAAGGAGATGGAACGGAAACCGGGCCTCTGCCTGTCGTCCGACATCACAACATGGAACTGAAGCGGTAAAAATCTTCAGATTCTGATGCTCCTGTCTGGCGGACTGTAAGATCTGTGGCTATAGGCCTTCTCCGGTCCGTGTCTTCGGTCCGTTGGATCACAGATGGGTTGAGGGCCTCACTCCGGTTTGGCTTTTTCCCAGCTGTTGGTGATCAGGTTCCCTGACCTCGACTTGCGGGCGTGCGACTCGGATTCTATCTTGGCCACAGATAAAGGTGGAGTCGAGCACGTTCTAGCACCACGTGCTTCAACAAAAACTCGAAAAACTTGGATGGCACAAAAATGGTCGAGCGTAGAGTCTGGTTGGTCTTTCAACTATCTTCTAGTTCAGCGATACCGAACTACTTAAGACTGCTGTACACAGGAAACTTTAAAGTAAATGCAAAAACTTGGGTAAAATGAATAATCAAAAATGTTACAAAAAAAGAAAACCATAAAACACATAAAGACACAAGACTACACACGAATTTTAAGCTAACTTAACTTACCGGTCGTCCCGGTTGCTTTTGAATGGTCCAGCTCAGGGGGCGGCTGGAGGCGAGACATAAGGAGTTGCCCTTACTTAGCCAATGAGAAGCTGACTCCTCAGTAAAGCTCTCCTATCGCGGTTGCCTTATTTCACCATAAGCCACGGACGTCTAACTTGGATTAAATAATATTCCTACGTATCTAAAAGAGATTGAAAAATATCACACAATAACCAAAAATCCTCAAAGTTACAAGTTTAGATGCAGACTTCGTTGTAAGGTTCAGATGATCAAAAGCACCTTGAATTGATAACTTAGAACATCGTTAAAGCATTCTAACTACAGCGCAGGCATTTACTTTACTTTTAACTAAACAATACTATGATTAATACAAGCTGTAGGAAATGGTACATTGTAAATAACTTCATGTTTGTTGCACAAATTATTAAAACCCGATCGATCAAAACACATAGGCAAAAGCTGTTATTTCTATATATCATACTAATCCAGATCACTAAATATATATATAAAAAAAAAAAAGATAATTATACTAAAACATTAATCAAGTAGATATGAAGTAACATAAATTCAGTAACATACATATGTATGATCTATAATGGTGTGTGGATATAAAAGAATATCCTTGATCCACTCTTTGTATGAATCATTTAAATGTATATAGCGTGTTTGGACTTATGTAATTAAAAGGTTTCGATGAAGATAATCTGTTCCCAGAAAGAGTTGAGTACAATTAAAGTTTGTCTCTTTAGAATAAAAACTGAGTTCTTGTTTTTTTTAAAAGGGAAGGCCATAGTTTCTTGACCGTTTCTTGATGTCGTAAATCTCCAGGGGTGCCTTTCTGCCGCCAGGCTTGGGTGATAAGGTTTGCAAGAGAGTCTGTGATGACAGAGTTCAACTATGGGGAAAGAAATCGTTATTTTTGCAAAAGTCAGAAGGACAATTAAGAAGCTTGGTGGCCTTGAAACGTTGAACCCCCCATTCAAAATTAGCAAATGTGCTTAGTTTATGATTGGAGATGTCAAAGGTTGTATGTCTTGTTTGAACAGACGTCCAATTCCGTTGGAGTCAAAGGTGGGGGGGGGTTAAGATCTTGTCCAGATGTAGGGTCTTCTTGAATTCCAAGATGTTGTAAAGTTTACGACTTGGGGGAAGAAGGTAAAGAGAGGGAGATACAGCGATCACGCTACATTCCCCCCTGTGGATGAAGTTGGTGCTACAGCAGACTTCGTCCATCTTCAGGCGATGATAGCTGGAATGACAGCTGACAGCACGAAATACCACTTTTATGTCTTAATCTGGGTCCCCCCTGATGATTCGAGAAAGAATGTAATGTGAACGTGGCACCTAAATTTGACCTAGGTGAGTGGGGCATAGCATCACATAGAAGGTTATTCCTTTACTTCTAGAGATTGTTGAGAACCCTCTTTAGGGCTTCTTGAACATTGGTATCTGTCTGAGTAGGCACTTGTCTTGCCTTGCAACACTTGGGTGCGGTACAGGTATGTAGCTCTGCAGGTTATGATACATACCAATACTAATTGCCAAAGCAACCGTCAAAAAGGTATGAGCAATAACCGACCAGTAATAAGCACATGTTGGTAATGGATAGGATTGGAATCCAAATTTTATGAGGAGGGGGTCCCCTTGCAATGGAGGTTGTTTGGGGCACCCCTCAGAGTAAAGGTAGTCAATCATTAATTGCCACGCGTCATTAGGCTTTATCACGGGCCAGATTGAAGCGGGGCAGGTGCTATTACAGGGTCGGATGATGCCCTTTTTCAAACCTTTTTCCGAACGATTGTCAATGAGTTCCTGCACTTGCTCATACAATGCTAACGGAATTGTGTACGAACGCGCATAAGTGGGGCGTGTGGTTAGTCCCAAATCTAAGGAATTTTGAGTGAGTGAGTTGTGATCCTTGATAAGGATCTCCCTGTGTTTCTTGCGCTTTTGATCACTTTGTAGGGTGTCAGTTTCGTTTGGCACTAACTCAATTTGAGGTTCAAGTTTAGGGTTTGGTTTCTTATTTAGTTCAAGCGTTGCTGTTATTGACCCCCCTGAATCGATTTTTGTTGTTGCCGACGTTGTTTCAGGTATGATCAGAGAACACATGAAGGTATCTTGTTGTTCCAGTGGCTTACCCGGGGGCCAGGAGGGCTCTGACGGAAAGTCAGACGACTTGGCTGGTCCATCCTCCTGAAAATTGTTTCCTTTGGGGTCTGACTGGACCACTAACACAGCACTAGGGGGAATTGGTTTCTCACCCCCCTGTGGTGGCTGATCAGGTATTTCCACCTGTATGACAGGAGTCTGTAGGGGACCTGGTACTGCAGGTTTATTCCCATCAGACCCGGAGGAGCACTCCTCCTCTGTCTCAACATGGCCTAACAAAGGCTGGACAGGTAATTTAGGGGGAGCAGAGGTGAGAGAGGACAGATCTGCTTCCTGGCTATCAATTTGACACAGCTTATCTACTATTCTTTTAAGGGTTGCTAAGTCTTCCTGACTGATTTTGACCATTTTAGTTGTTTTCTGCCCTGCTCTTTGTTGTAGCCTTTTTCTTGGCTCGGGTTGGTGCTAACCCTGTTCTCAGTAGTGTACTGAGGAGATAAAGGTCGTCTTGGGTTGCCCCAGGGATGATTAGACCATGAGGCATGTCCAACTTTGCTTTGATCAGGAGGAAACCAATTGTGGCGATATCTTAGGAAATGTTGACCGGTGTCCGAATTCGCACAGTCTTGATTACGCTCTGACCACAGTTGTTTGGGATACCTGCGACGCCTATGGTTTTGTGGGGACCGAGAGATTCCTGGTCCCTTGTTCAAGCTCTGGGCTTGATTGGAGTCCTGTGCTGGATGGGTTCCTTTCTGCTTTAAAGGTAAAAAGGTGGTATCAATACTTAGCATGCTAGGAGGGTCTACCTGCTTAGGGGCAGTTTGCTGATATTTAACAAATCCCTTTATTGCTAAGTCGCGCAATTCCCTACTGTTTAACGTGCGTGGGCAAGCTGAGACGCCTAGATAGTAACTGGTAGTAGGATGGAGGTTTTGGACAAACAATGATTTGAAGTTCAAATCCTCCTCCATGCCAGGTTGATTGCAGAAGCCAAAATAGGCTAGACGCAAACGATGATAATAGACCTGTGGGGACTCCTGCCTACCCTGTTTGACTGATAGAGCTGCGGCCAGTCCTGTCTGTTTGAGAGGATTGGAGAACTCCTTCTCCAATGCGTTACACAACAGGTAGTAGTTTCCCCGGATATGCTCCGGCTGGCGCGTGATGAAACTACTAACTTCTCGGTTTGAGGTTACTCGGATTAAATAAATCCTGTCGTCTACCTTCGCTTGGGGAAATATTCGCAGGTAGAATTCGATGTCATTCACATATGCACGGACATCATTAGCGCCACCAGGTGTGGGCTCGAATCGAATTATATTGCGGGCAATTTTATCGAGATCCCTGTCAGTTGGGAAATGAGTATAGCGGAAGGAGGGGTCTTGCCCTCGTGGGGGAGTTATTTGGGCACGGTCAGGAGACTCTCTCCTGGCTCTAGTGGGAGAATAGGATCCAGGAGCAACTCTGGGAGTATAATCCCACTCCTGGTCATAACAGGGAACGTTCTGTACACCTGTTGATCGGTCAGGACGTGTATCGGGAGCACACAGTGGTCCAACTTGGGACATCCAGGAATTTCTTTCCTGTACTGTATTTTGACACAGTGCCTTCTAACTCTTTAATTTTATTACACTGGTTTGCATCGCGTTGTTCAAGGGCCATGAGCTTTGTGGTGACCTGCTCCAGTTCCGTAGAGCGATTCTTGAACTCAGTTATCTGTAAGGCACCAGTTTCATAACTAGTTGAGATGCCGCCTTGCTTCTAAAATCGGTTCTTAGATATTCGGGTTTTAGGCCAGGCATTCATTCTTAGTGACTCAAGTTCAGCTGGGTCACTTCTTGGGGTGGGGGTTTTTAGATAGTCGGGCACTAGTGATCGAGTAATCTTCTAGTAATGCCCGACTCAACATCCTCATTAGTGTTTTCTACAACAGAGGGGGTTTGAATCGTGGCTCAGCGGCCATTTTGTTGTTCAGGGTGTGTAATTTTTGTAATACCGACGATTGGGTTTGCAGGTCGAATAGGTACACCTGCACGCAAGGTTAGAGTGTTTTACTGTATTCGAGCAAGCTTTATTTTTTTGTTTATTATTCGCCAAAAAAAATTAATAATTAAAATTTTTTTCAATCAATTAAAATTAATCAAATAATCATTAATTTTATTTTATTTTTATGAGCGAATAAACAAACAACAGTAAAAACGTATTAATTTTAGGGCAGCTAAAGGCTTTTAATTAAAGGCTCAACGAAGATTTGTGGAGACTCAATTGATAGTGATAATCAGTGACATGTTACAATAAGGTTTCTTCTAAAAGTTATAGTGATTAACCAAGGACCACTGATAGTCACTATTAAAGTAATGAAACCGCATATAGGTCCTATTAGTTAAGTGCTAAGTTTTCTCACAAATTTTACTTCTATGAGCTTCAGTAAGTTCACAGTATGAAAGCATAAGTTCTCTTAAGCTGCATGTGTTTCAGCAAACACTAGGTAATTATTCCTGAGTTTGTTCACTCAAGATTTTGCCACTGGGGGTCCTAGCCTATATTATCCTTCACAGGGTGGAGGGGGAGGAACGGAGAGCACGGGCCGACGGCACGGGCGCGGTCTGTAACAGTCTAGGTGCACGTTGGTAAGGATCGGCTACAGGAGGCAATCTAGGTTCGGGGCGGCGTGTGTGTCTTGCAGGCTATGACCGCGCGCACGTACCTCTGGACGAGAAGACATACAGAGGGTGGGGCGTTTTTTCTCTTTTCTGGCCCACCAGAGGATAGAAGTTTTGCACAACAGGGGTGTCACGAGATGCACATCAATCGTGACGTCCTTAGCACCGTCCTTGGAAGGACGTGTTGATTCTTTGAATGGTTCACCCACTTTCTATCCAGACTGGGCTGGAGTATTTTCGCTCAGGGCGAGTTTTATTGGATCACAGACACGGTACACAGCCGTGGCCTTCTATTTAAACTGATTCTTCCTACACACGTTTTTCCAACCCAAGCTGAGATCAGCCTTCATGCAACTTAAGCTCCCGCTATTCGTTTATTTGGGTATTTTTTGGGCCCCTATTGGCAGTGTTCACAACAGCTTACCTTTATGCTGCGTTTATAAGCACAGCCGTATCTGAACGGCGTGTTACGATTTTTAAAGACTCTCCTATCACACGTGGACGCCGACAAAGTAGTTAGCTACGCTACTTTTTAGCACGGGGGGGGCCGAATTTATTGTTATTTCCCTCGAGGACTCGGAGTAGAATAAATAAAATTCGGTGCGCATATACACGACCCTGGAATCTCGCGCAGAAAGATCGGTTCTTACGCTTATAGGTCTTTAATTTTAATAAAATGAGCTTCGGATACGCTATTGCATGCACGTCAGATTATGACTTATTTAGTAACGCAATTCTTAACCATGGTACCTTTGATATACAACGCACAGCGGCGCATACAAACACGCACACGAAGACAAGAAGCAGCTTAGATTGCAATTACGCTCGGCGGCGTTTTCCTTTCTTTACACAGACCAACACAACAGCAGCTATTAAAGTTTATGACCAACTTCCAACAATTAAAACCTGCAGACGCTCATACCTGTTTTGGCAGCACCTCTGTACTGGTGTAAAGACTCTCTGAAATACAGAACGCTATGGCCACGATAGTTTTGAAATTACCGCGCATAGAATAAGAGCCATCATTCAATAAGGCCGATTTCACTCGTCACACGGGAGCACCAATTTTTTTTGTTTGTTTAAAGGTAGCGAACTAAGACTACACTTTAATGGGATTAATTTTTTAATTAAACTTTGTTTAATTAAAAATATATATATTAATTAAGAAAATACGGGGCACCACCAAATCGATTAATGATAAAATATAAATAATTCACTGGCCGATCTGGAAACCAGGAAAAAGAAACAACAACCTTGATCAGTCTAGTTCTGAATAGTGAATTCCAAGTAGTTTTCTCTAACTTTGAATGAATGAGCTCTCAAACCAGGCGGCAAATTCAAAAGGTTTATAAACAAGTTTATTAACTACAAACAAGGCAATACCAACAGATTATCTAATGTAATAACAAGTGTATCACAGAGTTAAAATCATAAAATGACGATGAACATGTATATATCACAGTATGGAGAACAGGGAATAATGGCAAGCGTACACCTTACAGTAATAAAATCGGAAACCAAGATGACTCTATGTAACTTATCGGTCGCGCAATAATTACTAACGTTGCAATGCTACTGGTAACCTTAATTACATTGAATGTGGATAGTGTGTTAAAAATTATTTAGGCATGAATAAGTCTATGTTGAAGCGTGGTTTTAGCTTCACGACGCAAAGTACGAAAAATCAGGGACCCAGAACAGCCACAACAGTGGTACTTGCCAATTGCTTTGTGGAGGCTCACGCGAAGAAGATGGAACGGAACCGGGCCTCTGCCTTTTGTCCGACGTCACACATGGAACTGAAGCGGTAAAAATCTTCAGATTCTGATGCTCCTGTTTGGTGGACTGTAAGATCTTGGCTATAGGCCTCCGGTCCATGTCTTCGGTCCGTGTCTTCGGTCCGTGTCTTCGGTCCGTGTCTTCGGTCCGTGGGACCACAGATGGGTTGAGGGCCTCGCTCCAGTTTGACTTTTTCCCAGCTGTTGGTGATCAGGTTCCTTGACCTCGACTTGCGGGCGTGTGACTCGGATTCTATCTTGGCCACAGATAAAGGTGGAGTCGAGCACGTTCTAGCACCACGAGCTTCAACAAAACTTGAAAAACTTGTATGGTACAAAAAATGGTCGAGCTTAGAGTCTGGTTGGTCTTTTAACTATCTTCTAGTTCAGCGATACCGAACTACTTAAGACTGCTGTATACAGGAAACTTTAAAGTAAAATGCGAAAACTTGAGTAAAATGAATAATCAAAAAAGTTACAAAAAGGAAAAATTAAAAAAGACAAAAGATAGACTTAAAGAACATAAAGACACAAGACTTGAAACACAAAACTTGAAGCTATCTTACCACGTGGTCGTCCCGCGTTGCCTTTTGAATGTTTCAGCTCGGGGGGCAGCTGGAGGCGGGACATAAGGAGTTGCCCTTACTTAGCCAATGAGAAGCTGACTCCTCAGTAAAGCTCTCCTATCGCCGTTGCCTTATTTCACCATAAACCACAGACGTCTAACTTGGTTTAAATAATATTCCTACGTATCTAAAAGAGATTGAAAAGTATCACACAATAACCAAAAATCCTCAAAGTTACAAGTTTAGATGCAGACTTCGTTGTAAGGTTAGATGATCAAAAGCACCTTGAATTGATAACTTAGAACATCGTTAAAGCATTCTAACTACAGCGCAGGCATTTACTATACTTTTAACTAAACAATACTATGATTAATACAAGCTGTAGGAAACGGTACATTGTAAATAACTTCATGTTTTTGCACAAATTGATTAAAAAACCCGATCGATCAAAACACATTACTATACTTTTTACTAAACAATACTATGATTAATACAACTTGTAGGAAACGGTACATGTAATACTTTCATGTTTGTTGCACAAATTATTGTAAAAACCCCGATCGAATCAAAACACATAGCAAAAGCTGTTTATTTTCTATATATCATACTAAACCAGATAACTAAATATCAAAACAAAACGATAATTAACTAAAACATCAATCAAGTAGATATGAAGATACTAAATTCCGTAACATACATATGTAATAATCTTTATGGGTGTGTGGAATATAAAAGATCTCCCTTGATATCCCTCTTTGAAGGAATCATTTAATGTATCTAGCATGTTTGGACTTCTCAGGATCCAATATTTTATTTATCCTAAAAGGGTTTCCCGATTAAAATATAAACTTTTCCCAAAAAGAGTTGAATACAATGAAAAGTTTTTCTCTTTAGGAACAAAAGCCTGATTTCTCTTGTTTTTTTTTTAAGAGGGAAGCCGATAGTTTTCTTGACCGTTTTTTGTTGACGTCGTAAATCTCAGGGTGCCTTTCTGGCGCCATGCTCTTCGGGTGAATAAGGTTTGCCAAGAGGGGCGGTGAATGACATGAGTTTCAACTATGGGGAAAGAAAGGGTCGTTAATTTTTTGTAAAAGTCAGAAGACAAATTAAGAAAGCTTGGTGGCCCTTGAACGTTGAAACCCCCTTCAAAATTAGCAAATGTGCTTAGTTTATGATTGGAGATGTCAAAGGTTGTATGTCTTGTTTGAACAGACGTCCAATTCCGTTGGAGTCAAAGGTGGGGGGGTTAAGATCTTGTCCAGATGTAGGGTCTTCTTGAATTCCAAGATGTTGTAAAGTTTACGACTTGGGGGAAGAAGGTAAAGAGAGGGAGATACAGCGATCACGCTACACCATCAAAAAAACTGCATGACACTGTTGAACAGCAGACTGAAGGTCAGTACAGTTCTATGTTCACTTGCTCACGTCTGCTTCAAAAACATGCGTTCATTTCCAATGTAACTGGAATGTAAGATTCTGGAGTTGTAACTTTTTAACTTAAAGTATATGTGAATTCGGAGCTACGGGTGTCCTTGCTTAGATTCTGTGGATATAATTGGCGCATGAACTTTTTGCTTGCCTTGAGTGACAACTTTCTGCAGCAATGCATGGGTGCTGATACAGCTGCTGTGACTAACAGGGATTTTGTTATTTTCACATTTTCTGTGGAGGTCTGCAGCTCAACAGGATCCTTCCTGGAGGCCCGCATCTCCACAGGGGCCTTCCTGGAGGCCCGCAGCTTCAGTAGGGCCTGTCTAGAGGTCCACCGTCCGGGAGAGGCTTTTCCAGAGGTCCGTCGTTCTAGTCCCTACGCCGGGGCCCAGGTCTTTGGTGACCTGAACCCTCCGTCCGGCCTCCCACCACCCACCTGTGTCAGGCACCAATCGCCCCGAGAGGAAGTCCCCTCACGCACCCCTTGGGGGGGGTGGGTGGGTTTGGGAGTCCGAGGAAAGGGTACTGTCAGGGTCCGTGCTCTGCCCCCCGTTTTCTGTTTTGTCTGTGGCGATTGTGGGCGCGGACTACATCACCCACAATTCAGACGGATTAAGACGGTCGCGCCCTAATGAATGCCAGCTGTTTTTCATTAGCGTTGGACGTTATTATTGGTTATTTTCGGATAATTGGCTGGGGATTTTGTACATAAGCACCTGGTTTCCCCAGTCGCGTCGCGTAGCATACATTATGCATGAGTGTTGCCGGTTTGTTCTTATGCCATGTTGTTATGTTAAGCTAATGCTACATGGAGTCAAGCCACGCCACGCCACCACGCCATGCCAAACCGGTGGGAACTATCGTTTCATTTTGTATTGTGCGACCATTTCTTGGACTTCCTTGTTTGCGGTCATCTTTTGTGTTTTACCTTGCTCTGAACTCCAATCCTGATCGTTAACCTAGCCGCAGCTAACGGTTGTTTATGTTCATCCGTTTTACATTTACAGCATTTAGCAGATGCCCTTATCCATAGTGACTTACAATTGGTACAGTCTTACAATCCAAGCAATTGTGGGTTAAGGGTCTTGCTCAAGGACCGAACAGTGGTAGCTTGGCAGAGGTGGGATTTGAACCCTGGACCTTCTGGTCCATAGTCCAGTACCTTAACCGCTAGGCTACCACAGTCCTACACACAGTCGTTTTCTTTTGGCTACAGGTTTATTTCGCTGTGTTTTACGTTAGTTCAGTTGTATGCTTAGTTTGGTTCGGCTCTCATGCCAGGTTTCTGTTTACAGTTTATATTCTGAGTTACTGCCTGTTGTTTACCTGCTAGTTTATTTTTTGTCATTATTTCTATCGGTGATATTGGGACAATAAAGATGTTTTATTATTGCCCAACTGGGACCTGCAATCTCATCTGCCTTTGTACCCGGCCCCGTAACAACCAAGTATTTTTTTTTTTTTGTCTCTTAACTGGGTTGTCTTTATCTACTTTTATGACTTGTGTGAAAATTGTATAATGTTTTAGGTCAGATTTATGCAGGAATATAGAAAATTGTAAAGGGTTCACAAACTTTCAAGCACCACTGTACAGCTCAGGTATCAAAACTCCTTTCTTAGTCATTTCCACAAAACTTGCATCTACCTTTTAATTTCACTTCTTTTATGCAGATCCAGGTTTAAGCCAATTTCAAACAATTTGCACTATTACACTATAGCCCTAGTTATCTTAAGTTTTAGAAAAAGCACAATGATCATTCAGGGCTTAAATTGAAGTGGACACTTGGGCCAAAGTATTCCTTCACCTCCAGGCTTTTATTCCCATCATTTAGGTTTCATTTGAGAACATCAAATACTGAAGAAAATGTGAAAATAACAAAATCCCTGTTAGTCACAGCAGCTGTATCAGCGCCCATGCATTGCTGCAGAAAGTTGTCACTCAAGGCAAGCAAAACGTTCATGAGCCAATTATATCCACAGAGTCTAAGCAAGGACACCCGTAGCTCCGAATTCACATATACTTAAAAAGTTACAACTCCAGAATCTTACATTCCAGTTACATTGGAAATGAACGCATGTTTTTGGAGCAGATGTGAGCAAGTGAAAATAGAACTGTACTGACCTTCAGTCTGCTGTTCAACAGTGTCATGCAGTTTTTCTGATGGTAAGTGAATTTTCAATGACAAAATCATTTGCCACTGAGAGTATAATTGGAAAATACCTGTAAGTGTGAAAATAAAGAAGTCTGTGTTTGGATATAGCATTTCTCTATAGCAACTGTATTTTTTTATGATGTTGCTTCCTTTTGAAAGTTAAACCAGCAAAAACAGAAAACTTCTGACATCCATTTTTTTATTGCACAGTCTGTATACTGACACACAGATTGTGTTAAGGACTATCATCAATCAACATGAATAAAATACTTTTTTTCACACACATTCAGTCACATTAAAATACACTATGAGCTTTTTTTTAAATTAAAAATGATACTCAGACACATAAAACAAGGCGCACAAGCACACATAAACCACAAAATAAATCAGGTTGTGCGCTGCACTGGGAACACCCTTAGCACCTCCTACTCAAAGTAGGTTCCTGCGGCTATGGGCCAAGTAGTTGGAAATGCATGGTTGCGTTTGTAAACAATAATGGAGGACAGCTGTGTTCAGTGTGCTGTTTTTGGTGAATGTTCACATGTAGACGGCTCAAAATTGGTATGCAGGTAGTTATACTAGTTTTGATAAATTTGAGTTGGTGTTGGACTATGTGTTAAGAGTATTTGACTCTATTAAGCATTTTACTTTAGTTATCTAGAATTGGGCATGTAGGGGGCAGGTCTGCATGAAAAGGATCATTTTTATGACTAGTCAGGCCTGAAATTTCAGGTAATATCTATAAGAATATTTCCCATTTATTATGGCTTGTCAGATCTGCCCGGAACGTATGTGTATTATGTTTTGTCTGAGTTACTGTATTAATATTATCTGAGTTCACATAGGCTTTTAGCAGTCAGATGATGAAGTAGTAAATGGTAAATGATACCAAATTGGCCAAAATGTTCCACAACATAAAAGAATTATTAAGAGACTAAAAACACAGTGTTATTATAGCACACATATGAGCATATAATATTGATCTTTTTCATTCAGCTTTTCACATGTCCTTTCAAAATAAATAATATGCTTTGTTATTTAGCTCAGGGACCTTAGCTGATGGTGCAGTATGGCAGCAATCATCCCTTCAAGGTCTACCAAAGTAACTATGAAATGCATTAAGGAGCAGAGGCAGGATGACTCAGAGTACAAGTGCAGGGCCGACAGCTCTAGTAATGATTGCATTGATTGATTTTTTTTAAAGGCTAGTGTTAGTGTCAGTGAGTATTGGAAATCAGATAACTTCTCAGCCATTTCTGTGTCCTGCTGTCATTGACTAAGCAAATCCCAATTAGTGGGCAGGCCTTGACAATTCATAATTCTGCAGAAATGGATTTTTCACGGCAGGCTATCAAGCCAAGGGCTCAGGGGAAACATATTTAGACATTCAAATAGAAGTGCTAGCAGTCTACACTTCGCTGTGCATTGTAACAATGTACTGAGTGATGTCAAAATATTCCCTATATCATTCATAAGGCCAGGTTACAAACATGGGGCTGCGTACATGCTGTCTCCCTGTAAGTCACATGATTCATTTGTTCATTCAACCTTACAAAGCAGGTTGATTTTCTTCACTTGAAATGTAATCAGATTATTGTTATGCACCCAGTCTTTTAATAATTCCTTGTTTTGACTTTGTGGTTGCAGTCACTCGAAGTCACAGTAGTTTGACTTTCCACCAGCAACTAAAAATGATCTATGACCTGTGAAAAAAGGAAAATGTAGTCATTCAACAGGATTAATAAACAAAACAGGGAAAAAGTTTACAATTATTTATATGTGTGTAGAAATAGATGTTCCTTTAATCTGCAAAGAGACTATAAAAATACAAAACACATTGCCAATCAATGTTTACTTGCCCTTAGTTCACTTAAAAAAGAAAAAACACTGTTTTATGATTGTCTAAGTTGCTGATGGTTTGATCATTTGATGTAGTAATCCATATACAGTCCAGAATGAGGTCAAGAAGTGCAAGCGTTAGGTTTAAATACACAAACAGTGTTAACATGAGCAGAAGTAGTAATCACAAGCCTAGACAGTTGTTTTGTTTTTGGCCAAGAAATTATATGCTGTATACTCTTTTTCTCTTAGCAGTATGCAGTTACAAGAAAATTTGTGAATACTGTTTAACAGTTACAATAAAAGTGTTCTGACCATCCTCCAGGTCATGAATAATAGACAAGTTTGTTCTGTCTAAACTAATAACAGACAAGCTGTTGTATTTTCACGTCTTTGTTAACCCACTACCTAATATTTACTGTCCAGATTGAGGCTTCTCCTAAAACAGGCTCCAAAATAAGATGTTTGGGTTTTGGAGACTACTTCTAGTCTATTTCACTGCAAATGTAACACTTAAAAATCTTTGTTAGAAGTTTACAACATCTTCACTTAGGAGAACAGTCAGCAGACAAAACTTTAGAATCACAGGAAGAATCAATATATGTCTATTATAGTTATATTAATATATTTGTAATTTATATTAAAATGCAATTCAAAAACTAATACATACTGTAGCCTTCAAGTTGAGCAGCTATGTCCCATTTAAAGGAAATGTCCTAACCAAGCCTTTAAAGTCAAAATTGGAGACTTGAGCAAAAATTATACTGCCTATACAGTATGACACCAATTTGATCTTGAGGGAGGGCGAACTGAAAATAAGTGAGCGAAAATTGGCAGTAATTGCCCCAGGTGAGCAGAGCAGGTACTGAAGATGTCGTTTTTACCGTGACCTTTTTCATTAAAACTGGAGAGCTGGAGCTGTGGGAACTGAGGATCCATAAACTCTGCTTTTCTCATGCACTCAGTCCCACCTCTGCTACTTCGGATGTCAAAAATGCTGCCTTATTTTGATGATAGATCTTGGATCATCTATACTGTCCCTCTTATAGTGCAAAAATAGCACATAGGGCTCAGATGGATACTCCCACATCCTTATGGCTGTTTAATAGGCTGCTGTCAGCCTTATGTCATCAAGTCTGCAGTAAAAATATGGCTAAAAGGTTTTTTTTTTCTTTAAGTAAAGTAGATGTCTGTCTTTTAAAAGGTTCCTTTCTCATCACTTGGTCTTAATGTCCTTAAAATTGCATTTACCCAGAAAGATAGAGCAGCTTCAAAGTCCAAAAAATGGCTTATGCTACTGTAATTTCATAATTCAAGATTATAAATAGAAAGAAAAACTCCTATCGGTTGGTCTACAAGACAGCTTTCTTTGTTCTTAACTGCAGAGAGCTACGGTGCTTTTCAGGAATGATTCTTCTCTGAATGGTATTAATTATGTACATTTTTGAGAACTGCATTATAGCAAATAACTGGAGAAGGAAATATGCTGTTACATTGTAAAATTAATGTACATTATACAGGAAACAATGCAATCACAGTTGAAGGTTTTTCATGGGCCCAACAATAGTAGCTTGGCAGAGCCAGGTTTTGAACTCCCTGATTAGTTCAACAACCTGTTTAATAGTCCAGATCCTTCACCACTATATACCCCCATCCCTATGTAATGCAGAAAGTTTTCCAAAAGCAATAACTACTACCAGAGGTGCAACTGTACACAAATTTGTAGCAAACCCTTCAGTAGAGGATGTTCAGTTTGACGCACATTATGTTACCAGGGAATATACTCTAGCTTTCATCATGCACATTACATACATAACTTCTGATGCGGTCAGTCCACTGAAACATTATCATATAAAGTTATACTTGACACAATACTCTGCACTGTCTATTCTACCTACTAAAATAAAAACTCACAATCCTCTCCAAATCCATAGCAGGGCCATACATTAGTTACTTAGGACATGTTAGTTATCACATGTTCAGTGATGCAAAGTCGTTAAGTAAGGCGGCATCAATTTATTTGATAACCTTCAGATGCACTTTACATTTTGTTAGTAGCAGCAATATTAGCAAGAGCTTTTATTTATTTTTTTTTTATGGTCTAAGAAAGAAATGGTGTGTGTGTGTATATACATACATTCCTTGTGTATCAGGAAATTATGGCCAGCTTGTGTAAGTTTATTTGCAAACTCTGTACCCATTTGAACAAGTTTATATTTTTGTAAATTAAAATAAATGAAAATAAGTTTCACCTTTTGCATGTCTTTTTGTCACTTTATGAAAACGTAAGGAACTATGACTTCTGCATGATGTTACAGTATGTTCCTAGTATCTACCAATGCTAGACTGGTACTTAATATGCTTTAATGTTAAGTTCTTTAATCATCAGCTGCTTAAAAATATAATTTAGCTTTTATTTTTATTTATGAATTTTATTTGTACATACAAGATAAGAAAGCTTATACTGTCTTGCTCTCTCATTCACTTCTTTCTTTAAAACAGCACATAAATGTTTGAAATCTGGGACCTTTGTTAATCTCAGGGGACCTACAAAGTAAAGGGTCCACTATCCATGGCATGTAAAAATTTCACAGTTTAACCTCCTCAAATGATAGTTCATTCATTATTATTATGAGGACACTGGTTTTCAATTTAAATGTAAATCAGGGTCTTTTTTTGCAATTATTGTAACATAGCTGAACGCCTTGCTCAGGCAGGCTATGCAATGGTCCAAAAAGTATGAGAGGATCTCTTAAAATGGAAATCCTCAGAGAACAAGAGTACAAGAAAAAGAGGAAGAAAGAAAGAGATGCAATGGCTGAGTTTGAAGTAGTTCAAGAGTAACAGGTGGACACTCTTATATCTCTGTGCATACCAGTTGCTTTGCTTTGTTATCAGCTGCCATCCCTATCATGCAGACTTTTATGGCATGAACTATGCTATTCTAAAGCTCAGAAATGTACTGCTAGTTGAAATTAGTAGCTCAAATGTCTATTTGTCACAAGTACAAACTGCAATGGATATCAATGGCTTATCAATATTGAGTTCTGGGGAATTTGGAGGCAACATGTTGAAGTCTTCACCAGGTTACCTAAATAATTCCTGTACAAAGTGTACCATGGGTGTACCTGGCACACATTGGTATATAGGTAAATTGATGTCCACATTAGCGAACAGATCAGAGAAACATTGCCACAGCACTCCCTCCACCGACCTGCCTTTTCAGAGAAGCTTTGACACTGCCCTTTTTCTCTACATCTACAGGAACTGAATATTGTTTTGCCATATAATATATCCTGCTACTTGGCTCGTGGTCATTATGTTTTGGTCCATCATTGTATGTAAATACTACATGCACTTAAACTGACCGGCTGGTTAACCACAATATCAAAAGATGTGCTTTACCCTCTGGGAACCTGCATTGCAATCATAAGGACATGAGAGAGTGACAAAGGGAGAGAGTTGAATTGAATTCAAAAGGACTTTGTTTTTAAAAAAAATATCAAGCAGAAATAATACATATGCAAATAGTATATAAATAAATAAATGAAAAATGATAGACAAAACTACAGCATCATCATAATTCATAGCACATCAGACATGAGAGTCATGCAATTAGTTATTCTCAAAAAGCTTCCAAATACAAGTTTCTCATTCTCAATGCCACAGAGGACTCCTCTATAGCTCAATAGCCCCAGAAAAAACTATCCATGTCTTGATGGACAATATTTGAACTCAATTGTTATTCTGTTAAGTAGTCTGGAGAAAATAACAGTAGCATCCCAATCAGGATCTTATTCTGTGTGGTTCCTCATACAGTGGTGCTTGAAAGTTTGTGAGTTTGTGATATTTTTGCATAAATATTGTTACGGGGGGCCAGGGAGGGGCACACCCAAAAAAAGATAACGAACCCAAGCGCGAGAACACCGCAAAAGGCGGGGAATAGGAGGAAAGAAAAAGAAAAGGAAAAGAAAAAAAAAAAAAAGGGATCCCTCTGACGTGCGTGTGACACCCGCTGGCGACAGGCCTGTCCCCGGAAGCGATACCAGAGTCAACGAGTTCGGAGGCGGGAATGCTACCGCTGAGCCCGGGTGTGGTGAAAGGACAGAAAGAGAGGAAAACAAGCTATACGCCAAAGGACAAAAAAGGAGTCGATTCCTCGCGAAACTCAAAAAAAAGGAGATTCTTAATAATGGATGCAAACAAGAAAGAACGGGAAAAAGTTCCCGTATATTGCTGGAACAGAGCGACGACTTAAACAGAGCGGATGAGGAAAAAGGCGGGCGCGCACGGCGCTTTAATCAGAGCGGGCGCTCTGGGCGCTGTGCGTGTGTGGGTGTGTTGTGGGCATCTGCGCTCTGAATGAGAGAGAGAAGCACGCGTGTGATAGAGCGGAGTTAGCGTTTGTGTGTGCTTCAGCGCTCCTGCACCGGAGCGTGGTGTGGTGTGTGAGCTTCTGCTCTCTGTTCAGAATGCCTACCAGTGTGAGTGTTCAGCACTCTAGCGCGAAAACGCTTTGTGTGTGTGTGTGTGGCTTCTGCTCTCCGATTCAAGAAACGCCTACGAGTGTGGGGGCTCAGCGCTCTAGCCCCGGAGCGCTGTGTGGGTGTGTGTGTGTCTTCTGCTCACCGAGCCGGAGCGCAGTATTGCGCATGCGCCGAGGACTTTCGAAGCCCAGCGGGCTAACGCAGCCGACGCGTTTACCTAGGGCGGGAGTGGATGTGGAAAACGGCGTTGGGGACGCAACAGAACGCTCGTCCCAGCTTAACAGGCCCGGATAGTTAGCCTGAAGTAAACACGATAGGAGCGGAGCGGTCAGCGTCCAGGCGGGGGCCGGAGCAGGGAAAAAAGGCCACGAGCGTTCGGGGCAGCCGGAAGGAAAAGCGGTAAGTGGCGTTACCCAAAACTTTCCCTTACCTAGATTCAAGGCCCTAGCGTTACCTCAAGGCTTTTGCCTTTACGAAATCCCGCTCCTTTATGACACGGGACACTACCTCTCTTCCCCTAAACGGGGTAACAAACGGGGAGTAACGCCGAAAATCACACTTCCAAAATGACGGGGGTATCATCAGACAGTTTGCGCCGAAGGCCGGCATTGGAGGTCATTTATAGGAGGCAGCCCGCGACGTTGTGGTTCGTTGACGGTTGCCGCGGCGGCCCTAGTGGCGGGGAAAGGCGCCCCCTGATAGTACACCCCCCCTAGGGGGCTAAAAAGGGCGGCTTCCAGACGGCCCCCAAATCGGAAAGAACGGCGCGTTACGGGAAGTACGGATGAGGGCCCGGTCCAGGATGTGGCGTTCCGAACCCAAGAACGTTCCTCCGGCCCGTCGTCCTGTCCAGTCCACCAGGAAAATGAGTACTGCCCGAACCCGCCTCGAGTTCCAGTAACCGACGGACCGTTGTAGGGCCGGACCCCGGACGGAAACGGGGAGGAGGAGGGGGCATGGCCAGGACTCGGGTCTGGCGAAGGTTAGGGCTTGAGCTGGGAGGAAGCGTGGAACGTGGGGTGGATCCTATGGAGGAGGGCAGTCCAGCGGTAGCTCACTGGGTGACCCTGCGAGAACTTGAAGGCCCCACGTATTTGGGAGCCAGGCTTACCGAGGGCGGTCCCCTAAAAAGGGAGGTCCCGAGTGGACAGCCAGACACGTGTTTGCCCCGGCGGTAGGAGGGCGCGGGCCTGCGCTGCGATCGGCTGCAGGCGCAGGGACTCCGTTGCTGCTCGTATAAGCGCCACCCGAGCCTTGCCCCAGGACTCCCGACATGACGGACGAAATGCCCGGCCGCAAGAGACCCCTCCGTCCGCCTCCTGGCGGGGGAAAGTAGGGGCGGCTGAAAAAAACCGAAACTGGCCTCGAACGGGGACATTTACCGAGGCCCGAGGCCCCACAGGGTGTATGGGTGAACGCGGCCCAGGCAGAGGTTCCGCCCACGTGGACGGGTACCCTTTGTTAGCACCGGAGCATGCGAGCCAGGTCTTGGTTTGACCCGGCATCGGTCTGGCCGTTAGACTCCGGATGGAACCCAGAGGAAAGGCTGGCGTGGCCCCACTAAGCGACAGAAGGCCGCCCAAAAGCGGCTGACGGAATTGGGGGGCCCCGGTCAGAAAGCAGGTTTCCGGGGGAAACCCGTTGCACTCCGAGCGACGTGCCGAAGAATAAGTCCGCGTCTCTTTGGCTCGAGGGTAGTTTGGGCAGAGGCCAACGAGCTTACAACCCTGGAGAAACGGTCCACCGCAACGAGACGACCCGTGTTGCATGTAGATGGCGGCCAAACACGTGACAAAGTCTTTTTTTAGTGAG
Source organism: Ancistrus triradiatus (assembly GCA_025084515.1). NCBI lineage: Eukaryota > Metazoa > Chordata > Actinopteri > Siluriformes > Loricariidae > Ancistrus > Ancistrus triradiatus. Next base: position 204,865 of record JAJAGP010000894.1, on the reverse strand, counting down.
ACGTGCGACCAGGGGCGGCGCGGGCACGGGGACGAGAGGATGAAGGAGGCCAGGGGTCTCCTGCGGGCGGTTGTGTGCGTCACAAACTTAGCAGGAGGCCACGAATTTACCGAACGTCATCCTCATATGCCACCAAAAGCTCTGCGGAGGAACTTGTAGGTGGCTGTGCGGCAGTGTGTGCCGCGAAAAGAGCCTCGTGCCCCCAGCGGCATCACTTGGGGCGTGCAGAGGCTGGGACGAACCTACGACCCGGGGGACCGTTGCCGGGGTCGGGTACGTGGACGAAGGGCCTTGGTGACCACGTCGTCGATGGCCCCAGGTGAGGGCAGCGGCAGCAACTACCCGAGGAGCCGGAAGGATGGGGTCCGGATGGAGGGAGAGCCCGAGTGATCCCACTGCCTGGATAGGGGCATAGGGCTTAGTGTTTTGGAGCCCGGCCGGGAAGGTGAACCAGTAAACGCTGAAACCTGGCAAAGAACAGGGACCAGGCGGGGCCTGGCGGGCGTTGAGCCGTTTTGGCCGAGGATTGTATGCCAGGTTCTTAGGTCTGTCCACACGAGAAAAGGGTTTTTTTGGCGCCTTCCAGCCAGTGCCCGCCCATTCCTCCAACGCTAGCTTCATGGCCAAGAGCTCCCGGGGGGTCCCCAAGGGGGGTAGTGCGTTCGGCGGCGGGACAGACGTCTGGAAAAAAATAGGAACAGGGTGAGTTTTAGTTACGTCGACCCGGTTGCGCTGGGAGTGGGATTAAGACGGCCCCGACGCCGATGTCGGTACGCGTCTTACTCGACTACGATGGCTCCTCCGGATCGGGAAAACCTGGAGAAACGGGGGGTTGGTGAAGCGGTCCTAATAGCTTGACGCTCGCCGGCCGCCGGAGTCCAGGGAAGGGGCCTGGGATCTACGCGTCAGGCTGTCAAGGGGGCAGCCAGGGTCCCGAAATCCCGGACGAAGTGTCTCGAAAAAAGTCGCGAAGCCCAGGAACCGCTGGACAAGCCGTAGGGGAGGGGGCGGGGCCAATTCAGCCACGCATGGCTCTTGGCCGGGTCCATCTGTAACGACCCCTGGGAAACGATGAGCATCCCAAGAATTGCCATGGGGGGTATGAAAAAGTAGATTTTTTTTTCTAATTTCCACAACAGCCGGTTATCCAGTAGCAGTTGCAAGACCCGGCGGACCGTGGAACGACGTGATCTCGAGGTCCGGGCTAAAGATTAGTGAATATGTGAGGTAGACGAACGGTATCGAGCAGGGAATCCCGGAAGCACGTCATTGATAAGACGTTGTTGGAAGACAGGGGGGCGTTCATCAAAACCCAAAGGGCATTACCCCTGTACTAATAATGACCCGTGGGCGTTAGAAAAAGCTTGTCTTCCAATCGTCCCCCTGCCGTGGATGCGACGAGGTTGTACGACGCTCACGGGAGGTCCAGCTTGGTATAATGCGGCCCCCTTGAAGCGCTTCTAACGCCGTGGGCAATGAGAGTGGCAGGGGGGGGGGGGGGGTAGCGGTCCTTAACCGTGATCGCATTGAGGCCCCGGGTAAAATTAACTCGATAAACGGGCGCAGGGGAGCTCCTTATGGCGACGAAAGAAGAGACGACCCTGCTGGGAGGAAGGATGGCAGGAGAGATAAAGCCGGCTGGAGGGTCCTCGGCATTATATTGTCGCATGGGCCTCATGTTCGGTCCGGCTCAGGGAGAAGAGCCGCCCCCGGGGAGGGGCTGTGCCCGAAGAGGTTGATTTTGGGGGGGGCGCCAGTCATAGGCCCTGTGCGGGGGAGGACCTGGGCCGAGCCTTTACTGGAACCCACCACCCCAAAGCACATGTAGGGTCGGGGACGGTCGACGGTCGGGGTACCGCCTGCCGAACCCGAGGCTGGCGATGGCAGGGTGGGCCGCGGGAAGTAAACAGGACTCCGGCATAGGGGGGGACCACGCGTAAATAGACCGGTCTGCAGTCGATCCGTGGGTTGCGGAGCAACAACAACGGGGATAGCCCAGGACCAACTTGAGGGTAGGCGTGTGCGTGACAAGGAAGGTGACCCATCGGAATGGAGGTCCTGTATCCATTAACGACGGGAGGGGTCCTGTGAGTGACAGGGCCCTAACCCAGGACCGGCCATTCAAAAGCCTGAGTGGCTGGGGGTTGGGGAGGAGGAACCTCATCAGGAGGCGCAAACGCCGCGCGGAGGGTTTCATCAATAAAAAATTGCCCTAGGCCCCGGAGGGGAATCGACGTAGGCGGTGAGGCAGACCTGATCGTTCTCCCCCTGAGCAAGAACAACCGGGAGGGTGAGGCCCGACAGGGGGCGAGTGGGTAGGCCTAGGAACGCCCCCGACCGGCCCTGCGCCCTAGCGTTTCCCGAAATGCTGAAGACAGGGGTTCGGTTCGCGGAGAGGGCCCAACCGGCCCACCGAGCTCCATGGACTCAGGGGCGTGGAGCAGGTGGTGCGAGAGCCGGTGGGGGTCGAACTCGGCCACGGACGACGGAGAGGTTACGAAGGCCCTGCCCTTTCAGGGGCCGTGCCGTAGGTGAGAGGTCGATGGTCGTGGCGAGGTTATACAGGCAGTCGAGTGTGGCGGGAGGAGGGTCCCGAACGGCCAGCTCATCCTTAAGGGGACTCACTGAGCCCCCGTTTGCAGCTGGAGATGAGGGCTGCCTCGTTTCCACCGCATTCCGACCCCGCCAGGGTTGCGAACTCGACGGTGTATTAGGACACCGACTGCGCGCCTGGTTGCGACGTTGGCCAGGCGGGAGGCGCATTACGTCCCCCCAGTAGCGGATGGAAAAAGGTCCCCTTGAGAGCTTGGCAAAAGGCTTCTCATCCTAACAGGGCAGGAGACCTGGTTCCCACTGGGCCGTGGCCCAGGCCGGCCGACCAGAGAGGGAGAGAGATGATTAAGCCCCGGGAGCGAGGCGAGGGGAACTGGGACGGCGTTAGCTCAAAGATGAGGTGAGCATTGCATGAGGAAAACCCCTAACACGTTCGGGTTCGCCCCCGAAGCGTTCAGGCACGGCGACGGGGGTGTCTCCGGCGAGGCGAGGCGGAGGGAGGACCGGAGGCGGCACGGAAACAGGTGGGGGGGGGGACCACCTGGAGGCCAGAGAGCTTAGCGAACAGCTCCTTGACCGCCTCGGTCAGGGCCGCAACCTGCTGGGTGAGGAGGGTCAGTTGCTGCTCGTGACGCCCCAGGGTCACACCGTGGTGGCGGAGAACGGCAGCAGCTGGGGATGGAGACCCCTCGGGGTCCATACTGGGCGCCCCTGCTGAGTCCATACTGGGCGCACTGTACTGTTACGGGGGGCCAGGGAGGGGCACACCCAAAAAAAGATAACGGACCCAAGCGCAGAGAACACCGCAAAAGGCGGGAATAAGGAGAAAGAAAAGAAAGGAAAAGAAAAGAAGGGATCCCCTCTGACGTGCGTGACACCCGCTGGCGACAGCCTGTCCCCGGACTCGATGCCAGAGTCACCGAGTTCGGAGGCGGGAATGCTACCCCTGAGCCACGGGTGTGGTGAACGACAGAAGAGAGGAACAGCTATAAGCCAAAGGACAAACAAAGGAGTCGCTTCCTCGCGAACTCAAAAAAAAGGAGATTTCTTTTAAATAATGGATGCAACAGAAAGAACGGGAAAAAGTCCCATATATTGCTCTAAACAGAGCGATGAGGAAAGGCGGGCGCACGGCGCTTTAATCAGAGCGGGCGCTCTGTGTGCGCTGTGCGTGTGTGTGTGTGTGTGGCCTCTGCGCTCTGAATGAGAGAGAGAAGCACTGCGTGTGATCGAGCGCGTTACGCGTGTGTGTGGCTTCAGCGCTCCTGCACCGGAGCGGTGTGTGTATGTGTGGCTTCTGCTCTCCGTTTCAGAACACCTACCAGTGTGAGTGCTTCAGCACTCTAGCGCCGAAACGCTGTGTGTGTGTGTGTGTGTGGCTTCTGCTCTCTGATTCAGAACGCCTACGAGTGTGTGTGGCTTCAGCGCTCTAGCACCGGAGCGCTGTGTGTGTGTGTGTGTGTGTGTCTTCTGCTCACCGAGGCAGGAGCGCAGTATTGCGCATGCGCCGAAGACTTTCTCGAGCCCAGCGCGGCTAACGCAGCCGACGCGTACCTAGGGCCGGGAGTGGACGTGGAAAACGGCGTGGGGACGAAACGGAACGCTCGTCCCAGGCTTAACCAGGCCGGAGTTATGCCAAAGGTAACCACGATAGGAGCGGAGCGTTCAGCGTCCAGGCGGGGGCCGCCGGAGCGGGGAAAAGGCCACGAGCGCCTTCGGGCAGCCGGGAAGAAAGCGGTAAGTGGCGTTACCCCAACTTTCCCTTACCTAGCTTCCTAAGGCCCTAGCTTTACCTCAAGGCTTTTGCCTTTACGAATCCCGCCTCCTTTATGACACAGGACTACCTCTCTCCCTAAACGGTAACAACCGGGGAGTAACGCCGAAAATATCACTTCCAAATGCAGGGTGTCTCATCAGACAAGTGCGCCGAGCAAGGCCGGCATTTGGAGGCTCATTTTTTCAGGAGGCCGCCCGCGACGTGTAGCGGTGCCGCGGCGGCCCCTAGTGGCGGGAATGCGCCCCCTGATAAATATGGCCTAAAACATCATTAGATTTTCACACAAGTCCTAAAAGTAGATAAAGAGAACCCAGGTAAACAAATGAGAAAAAAATATTATACTTTGTAATTTATTTATTGAGGTAAATGATCCAATATTACATATTAATGAGTGGCAAAAGTATGTGAACCTCTAGGATTAGCAGTTAATTTGAAGATGAAATTAGAGTCAGGTGTTTCCAATCAGTGCGATGATAATCAGGTGCGAGTGGGCACCCTGTTTTACCCTGTTTTCATCTGCATTTTGCTACAGATCACGTGGACAAGCCAGAAGCCTATTGGAAGAATGTTTTGTGGATGTATGAAATAAAAATAGAACTTCTTGGTTTAAAAGTAAAGTGTTATGTTTGGAGAAAGGAAAACACTGCATTCCAGCATAAGGACCTTATCCCATCTGTGAAACATGGTGGTGGTAGTATCATGGTTTGGGTCTGTTTTGCTGCATTTGGGCCAGTACGGCATGCCATCATTGATGGGACAATGAATTCTGAATTATATCAGAGAATTCTAAAGGAAAATGTCAGGACATCTGTCCAAGAACTGAACCTAAAGAGAAAGTGGGTCATGCAACAAGACAACGACCCTAAGCACACAGGCCATTCTACAAAAGTAAAGAAGAATGATAAATGAATGGTTAAAGAAGAATAAAGATAATGTTTTGGAATGGCCAAGTCAAAGTCCTGACCTTAATCCGATCAAAATGTTGTGGAAGCGAGCAGTTAATGTGAGGAAACCCACCGACATCCCAGAGTTGAAGCTGTTCTGTACAGCGGAATGGGCTCAAATTCCTCCAAGCCGGTGTGCAGTACTGATCAACAGTTACAGGAAATTTCTATTTGCAGTTATTGCTGTACAGGGTGCGTCACACCAGATTCTGAAAGCAAAGGTTCACATACTTTTACCACTCACTAATATGTATGAATAAATGAATAAATGTTTCAGGTCATATTTATGCAGAAATATAGATAATTCTAAAGGGTTTACAAACTTTCAAGCACCACTGTACATATCAATGTTCCCATTTTTGCTTGCCCTAATACAAATTTCAAAAACGTTTTCTGGCTATATTTAAAACCAAAAGGCAGAACAGGCAGAAGATAGAACAGGGTGTTTAGTATTTGGCAATCCTTAACATAATGAAGCACAATTTTTCTGTCACCAGAGTAAGGACAATCATGACTTTCCTTTGGATTTAGTATTGAAATGAAAGCATTCACTGCCATTATGCCATTCACAATTTGCCTTTGCAATTTGCCTTAAGAGTCATCATACATCTTAGATAACAATGGTTTGTAAAAGGCTCTACGTTCTGATTTAGCATCATCATTTAAAGCAGTTCTTGCATTTAACTTGGACCTATTTAAAATCCAGCGGTGTTACGGGGTGAGCCCTGTGAAAGGCTTCACTAACTCAGAGTGTGGTATTTTCCGCAGCATGGCAAACCTATAGCTCGCGGCTGCTCATTCACTCACGCACCTGCAGATTGTCATGAGCAGTCAGCATGCTGTTATTTAAGAAGCGGTTTGGAGTGTGGCTGGTTGCTGGTTCATCAGCATTCTAATGCCGGTAAAACGTGGTTCCACCACAGTTTCTCTAGTCTCATTAGACATTCACTGCTGCCTTTCTTTTTATGTGCGTTTATGCGTCTTTTTTGTGCCATTTTTTACAAGTCTGCCACTGTGATTTTGGAGCACGCCCCTCAACGATCTGCCTGTGCTATTTAATCCGACTCACCTATTTAAACCTATTAAATATTACCTCCACTGTAAAACAATGGTAAATTATCTTAAGATAGCATTTTGGGATTATATTAGAAACAAAGACCTGTCCATCTGCAGGTTCTCCACCTTCTTCATAAGCGCATAAGCTAGTGGGCTCCACACTAGGTTTACTGGCCTGATAAGAAGTCTTTGTAGAAATGCTGAAACTCTGCTCGGCATATATACAAGTCCTTGCCCTCCTAGACAAAAAGAGTACACTCTGTGGAATCTGATCTACTTTGTCCCAGTAAAAGTCTTCTTACATGACTTTATATTTATACTTTTATGTACATATATAGACAGTCTACCATTGTCAGTATGGTTATTTAACAATATTGTGTAATTTTTATATTGTATTTAATTATATACTTAATTATTTACTTATCTTACTTATCACAATACATATTGTGCTGTCTGTATTATATGTTTGCTGCTGGAACACTCTAATTACCCATCAGGGATTAATAAAGTTCTACTGTATCTTATCTACAAAGTGCGTCTGCCAACTGCAATTCTGCCAACACTGCTTAAAGATATGCAAGATCTTTGACATCAATCCAACTTACTCTTGGAAAAAAGACAATTCCAAATGCTTTTACAAATGTACCAGGCTGAAGACTCTTCCAGCCATGACCACAGGGTCTCTGGGAATCATGCCTGCAGCTACTGAATCGGTGGTTTTCTGTCAGCTACATTAGAACTAGATGGTGTGTGAAAAAAGCAGATGGAAAGAGAAAAGAGATAAAGACAGTTCTGTGGCTTATTTTTTGTCTTTGAAGTTATGCTGAATAAAGATGGCTTGTTTTTCTGTGGATGGAGTATTCATGCGGACCATTAATCATGTCTAGGAAAGACCATGTGCTGCCTCCCCCAGTCTGTCTCTTCATCACATGGCCTTGACCCAAATAATACTCCCATTGATCGAGCAAAGTAACCACCGATCCCGGGATTAGTGTCTGCTAAAAACTGATATATTTGCAAACAAAAAAGACCTTATTCACATACCAAAAAAAGGAGGAAAACTGCTGGGCTCGAATATAACACAGCATGAGCTTTGAGACTGGCCCATATGCCTGCGCGCGCACACACACACACACACACACACACACACACACACACACACACACACACAAACGTACACCTTGAAATTCCTTTCGATGTAACATTTTCCTGATTCCTTCATACATTTGTACCACAGAAGTCTTTGTCAGACTAACAAATTAATCTACACAGTATGCTGGTAGTTCTAAACTCCAAGCAAAAATATTTAAAAATGACTTCCCAGACATCAATGGGATGTTTAGCTATTGGCCAAAATGAATGTTATCTTTAAGCTGCGGTCACACTATACTACCATCTAATGTCAGTAAACTGACAATGTATAAAAATTGTATTTGCACAATTTTATTGAATGTGTCTAAATTCATTTAGGGAAGTTTAAAGGCATATACAGTTGAAATGGTAAAACATGACTTGTGATAGTATTGCACCATCACTTGCTTACTGTAATGGTGGGACATGGTGGCCTAGCAGTTTAGGTACTGGACTATGGACCAGAAGCTCTAGGGTTCAAATCCCACCTCTGCCAAGCTGCCACTGTTGCGTCCTTGAGCAAGACACTTTACCCACAATTGTTTGGATTGTAATACTGTATCAATTGTAAGTCACTCTGGATAATGATGTCTGCTAAATTACATAAATGCTAACTTATGATGTGATTTCTGATGATGAAACAGTACACTGTCTTAAATGCATACCTAGATTTGCAGTCAAACACACTACCAACAGTTTCATTCAGCAAATGTAATTCAATTTCATTTCATAATACCACGGTCACGTAGGGTAACATTTCTCTTAATTAAAGTGGTCGAACAGCAAAACAGACAGCCTAAAATAGTCCTTGCATCGCTAATTATCTGGCCCCTTGTTTTGTAGAGCAATGCGAACTGCAAATGTCTAGTGTGACTGTGGCTTTATGAAGAAATAGAATAGGAAAACGAGTGATTGTGTCAAACTTAATGTGGAGCACAATGACATGTAAATATACAGCAGAGGCTGTATAAAGGACTGAAAGGACAGCCCTAATATGGACCACTAACTGAATACCCTGTCTGGCCAGGCTGTCCCCATGAATATAATGAATATCAATGCAATACCTCTAGTCATTCAGTGCTCACTGGGATCCTTTCCTACTGATATTGCCAATTCTTATTCAGGGCACCAGCAAGCCTTTCTTAGGAAGCATATTTCCACCAACTTAATGAATAGTGTTCAAAAATATAACAGCAGTAAAATAAAAATAAATAACTGAACCATCAACCACAACAACAATAATAATAATAATAATAATAATAATAATAATAATAATAATAATATATTTTTAAATTTTTAACCCTGCTTATCCTGGTTAGGGTTCTTCAGGGTCTGTAACCTATCCTGGAATCCACTGGCAGGGGTCATTGTTACAACTCTTGGAGATGATCCCCAGGGCCACCTATTGTCTTTCTAATGATAGATAAAGCAATGACTCCCACATCCACAGAAAACTTTGCTGAATCTTCTGAATCCTAGAGTCTTATCATTATTACACACACACACACACACACACACACACACACACACACACACACACACACTATGTATGGTATAATTGCTTCAAGACAACTGCTCCAAGACATCACACTTTACATGTGTGTGATATCTACTAATAACACCGATAATAAAATGCTGGAGCCTCAATGCCTGTGGTGTAGTACAAGAAATGAGAAGACAAAAGAAATACATACATGTATGTGTATAAAACAATTTTATTTAGATTTTTAGTCTACATTTATTGTATCAAATATAATCAACAGTAGCCTCACACCCAGGAATCCTACATTTGCAACAGGTGTACTAGTTGCACAATGAATAGCAGGTGGGGTGTGCTGCTTTTTCACCATAGTCTTTTCCTTTCCCATCCAATGCCAAAGTTCCTCTGCACAGGAACATACAAAGTCTTGTCTTCTCTCTGTGGACTCCGCTCATACCTTGTACAAAATGTGTGCATTCATTGCTGCATCAATGCAAGACTGCAAATAATTCAGAGTAGCTTATGGTATATTTTGAATAAGTTGTTTTATGACATGCATGACATAAAAATAAATCACGAAGGCAAACTTCATGTACATATGCACACCTGCATGTAGTGCGTTATCGTGTTTGTTTCCATTTATATATGCATAGGCGTAAAATAAATATATAAATCTCTCTCTCTCTCTCTCTCTCTCTCTCTCTACACACACACACACACACACACACACACACACACACACACACACACACACACAGGAAAGCCGATATCTAGTCGGCTGCACAAGGTGCAAGGCAGGAACAACCCAAGACAGGGATGCAAGCCATCATACGGCACATACATTCACACACTAATGACACTTAAGAAACACCACTTAACCTAACATGCATGTCTTTGGAATGTGGGAGAAAACCGGAGTACCCGGGGTAAGCCCAGGCAGACACAGGGAGCACATCCAACTCAACGTCAGGATCGAACTGGGGATGCTGGAACTGTGAGATGACCTGCATTTTTTAAATACAAAACATTGCATTAATTCAAGAAAAAAAAGCATTTTCACTAATGGCATCAGACGTTTGGTCCCCATCGTATATTCATTAAATAATATTGATCATTATATTATTATTTATGTATTACATAAAATACAAAAATAATGTGCAGCCAAAGCTCTACAACTTTGAAAGAATAACTTTGTGCACAGGTATTGAGTTTAACTTGAAATAAATCTGCTTGTACCAATATTGCCAGGTGACCTTTTAAAAAAGAACTTCATTTTTCTGTTACACTGCAGTATTTAGTGTCAAGGTCACCTCATATCATAAACATGTGGATGCTGAAAGTGTAGGTCATCTTTTTCTCTTCAGTGGTAAAGTCATGAATTAGGCACTATGACAAAATGATTCATTTCAAAATTATACATTACATTTAAGTCTCATTTAAATGCCACAGCCTACCTGATAACTGTTGATGACTATGACCATGCCTTTATGACCACAGTGTACCCATCTTCTGGTTGTCATTTCCAGCAGGATACTTTGTGCCATCTCACAAAACTTAAATCATCTTAAACCAGTTTCTTGAACTTGACAATGAGTTCAGTGTACACAAATGGCAGCCCCAGTCACCATATCTTAATAGAGCACCTTTGGGATGTGGTCTAATAGGAGATTCATATTCCCATAGATGTACAGCCAAAAATCTGCAGGAACTCCATGATGCTGTCATGTCAATATGGACCAAAAGATTAATGCCATTTCAAAGACAAAAAGTGGCCGGAAAAAAGTGGTTGAACCTGGTACTAGCAAGGTGTTTCACAGATGGGATAAGGTCCTTATGTTGAAATGAAGTGTTTTCCTTTCTCCAAACATAATGCTTTTATTTTGAGAGAGTTTGGTCTCATCTGTCCACAAAATTCTTCCATTCTTCCAATAGCGTTCTGGCTTGTCCACGTGATCTTTAGCAAACTGCAGATGAGTAGCAATGTTCATTTTGGAAAGCAGTGGCTTTCTCCTTCCAACCCTGCCATGTACACCATTGTTGTTCAGTGTTCTTCTGATGGTGGACTCATGAACATTAATATTAGCCACTGTGAGAGAGGCCTTCAGTTGCTTAGCAGTTGCCCTGGGTCCTGTGTGTGACCAAGCCTTGCTCTTGGAGTGATCTTTGTTGGTCGACCACTCCTGGGGAGGGTAACAATGGTCTTGAATTTCCTCCATTTGTACATAATTTCTCTGACTGTGAATTGCTACAATCCAAACTCTTTAGAGATGGTTTTGTAACCTTTTCCAGCCTGATGAGCATCAACAGGTCTTTTTCTGAGCTCTTCCACAAACGTGTTGTGAAGAGCAGACTTTGATAGTTCCCTGTTCTTTAAATAAAACAGGGTGCCTACTCACACCTGATTGCCATCCCATTGATTTAACACTTGACTCTAATTTCACCTTCAAATTAACTGCTAATCCTAGAGGTCCACATACTTTTGCCACTCACTAATATGTAATATTGGATCGTTTTCCTCAATAAATAAATGAAAATGTATTATATTTTTGTCTCATTTCTTTAACTGGGGTATCTATCTACTTTTAGGACTTGTTTTAGGATGTTTCATGTCATATTTATACAGAAATATAGAAAATTCTAAAGGGTTCACAAAAGTTTAAGCACCACTGTACATAAACACACTGCCTGGCCAAAAAACGTCACACACTCTAATATTTTGTTGGATTTTAACTTTTATTATGTCACGAATTCGGTGTGGCATCATTTCCACAAGCTTCTGCAATGTCACAACGTTTATTTCTGTCCAGAGTTGACCTAGACCTGACCAACTGGAGCAATCCCAGATCATAGCACTGGCCCCACAGGCTTGTATGGTAGGCATTAGGCATGATGGGTGCATCACTTCAGCTACCTCTCTTCTTACCCTGATGCACCCATCACTTTGGGACAGGGTAAATCTGGACTCAACAGACCACATAACCTTCTATCACTGCTACAGAGTCCAATTTTTATGTTCCCTAGCAAACTGTTTTTGCCGGTTAGCCTCACTGACAAGTGGTTTTCTTAAGGCTGCACAGCTGTTAAGTGAAAATCCCTTGAGGTCCCTTCACATTTTGAGTGTGGAAATGCTCTTGCTTTCACTTTTAAGCGTACCCCTTAGTTCTACAGTTATTTTTCTATGATTTGATTTCACCAAATGTTTAAGTGATCGCCAATCATCATCATTGAAGATTTTTTTCTGACCACATTCCTTCCACTAAGATGATGTTTCCCCGCTGTCCTTCCACTTTTTAATAATGCATTGGACAGTTCTTAACCCGATTTTAGTAGTTTCAGCAATCTCGTTAGATGTTTTCTCTGCTTGATGCATGCCAATAATTTGACCTTTCTGGAACAGATTAACATCTTTTCCACGACCACAGGATGTGTCTTTCAACATGGTTGTTTAACAAATGAGAAGCTACTCACTGCATCAGTTAAGGTTAAATAACTTGTTGCGAGCTGAAACATAATCATCAATGCAGTAATTATCCAATTGGAGGCTCTTACCTATTTGCTTAGTTAAATCAAAGTGGTGACCTTTTTTTGGCCAGGTACACGCACACACACACACGCACGCATGTACACACACATACACACTGAGCTGAAAATTGCTGAACAGTTTCCTTGATTAAGGCTTCTCTTCACATGCCTCCATCAGTTCAGAATGCTGCGTGAATCTCACAGTTTTTCCTCTCTTTTCATTTTAAACATTCAAAAGATCTCAGTATGCTCTGATGACATTACGTTGACCAAAATGGACATTGATCAGACATTGCCATAGTCACAGTCTATTTACGCTACTGTAAAGTAAATATAAAAATACCACTGAAAACACGAATGGAATGCTACCATCTACACAACATCCATAATGCCACCACATTTTCAATTTATAGAAATTCACAATTGTTATGGAAAATACAAGCCATAACACTTAAGAGGCTAGTATTATGGACCTGAAACTTTTGCCTGATGGCAGTCAAAAATGCATTGATAAGAAGCACAAAAGAACCAGGTGAAAATGAGACAGTGAGAGGACAAAGGTGTACTGTTTAAAATAGGACAAGCAAATACACTTGCCGTTTACAGCAATAAATAGCAGAAAGTCATACACGTAACTTGCACAAAAAAAAAAAAAACACATGAGCTGAGTTAGAACACTTTCTAGGCCAAATGGGAGCTAAGAAGCAAGCAAGCACATGACCAGTAAAACACAAACACAAACAAATCATGGAACTCCTGCTTCATGCTCATGGATTTGCTGCATTGATTGGCTGTTAAGGTGACCAGCTCTTTACGGCTGCAATGTCGGAGTTAAAAATATCTTTTCATGTCCTATTACAGTTATGCTTGGCAGTTTGTGAACCCTTTAGAATCTTCTGTATTTCTGCATAAATATGACATAAATATGTTGATGCTCATCAGGCTGGCAAAGGTTACAGAACCATCTCTAAAGAGTTTGTTTGTGTACAAATGGAGGAAATTCAAGACCATTGTTACCCTCCCCAGGAGTGGTCGACCTACAAAGATCACTCCAAGAGCAACGCGTGTAGTAGTTTGTGAGGTCACAAAGAACCCCAGGGTAACTTCTAAGAAACTAAAGGCCTCCATCACACTGACTAATGTTAATGTTCATGAGTCCACCATCAGATGAACACTGAACAACAATGGTGTGCCATGCAGGGTTGCAAGGAGAAAGCCACTGGAAGAATGTTTTGTGGACAGATGAGACCAACATATAACTTTTTGGTTTAAAAGAAAAATGTAACGTTAGGATAAAGGATAACAGTACATTCCAGCATAAGAACCTTATCTCATCTGTAAAACGTGGTGGTGGTAGTATCATGGTTTGGGCCTGTTTTGCTGCATCTGGGCCAGGATGGAACAATGAATTCTGAATTATATCAGGAAATGTTTAGTTGCAGTTATTGCTGCACAGAGGGGTCACACCAGATACTGAAAGCAAAGGTTCACATACTTTTGCCACTCACTAATATGTAATATTGGATCATTTTCTGTTAGGAACCGACCAGGGGAAGGGGCACTGGTCGAGGGAAAGGGGCTGAGGAAGGAGGACCCAAATGCAGGAAAAAGGGAATATGAAATATGGAACAAAAGGAATTTGATAGTTTGAAATAAAGAAAGAAGGCAAATACACCTTGGTGTAGTTTGTCGGGTGGACGATTCAGTCTAATGGGGAAACCGCTGACACTCGTTATCGGAGTGTCGGAGCCGAGATTCAATCCTTTGCTTCATGCAGTGTGTGGCGACTGAGTGACCCCACATACCAATGGCCGTGAAGTAAGAGGGGGGGCGCAGCTGAATAAGGGAGTAAGGGCAAACGGCAGGTGGCCGTACAAGCACGACTCAAACAAAGCAGCGAGTGTCTGCAGAAAAGGGCCTATAATAGGAATGGGATTAATATGAACTAACAAACAGAAACGCCCCTGGCGTGGGAGGGCGGTTAGGTTTGGTTGGATTAAATGAAACGAAAGAATATCGCTGAACAGCGAACTCGTGGACGAGCCGCGCATGCGCGGTGGGGGGGATCTCTAAGGAGACCCAGGGATAGCCGTAGCGTTAGCCGAAGCTTCGGCCACGCTGCACGGGGCACGCAGCGTCAAACAAACAGGCAACAAACCGAAGGATAAGGCACGCTGAGGCAGCAGCAAGCCGGAGAGAGAGAGAGAGAGACCCGATGGGTGACGGCGAGCGACCGCGAGGAGCGCAGTGGAACTTAGAAGGAAGAGAGGTCAGTAGCGATAATCTGTCCCTATTTTCCTACCTAATTCCCTGGCAATATTACCTCGAGTCTCCCGAGCTCTACTCGGCTGATCCGCTTATCGGACCAGTCGTACCGGTAAGCCCTAACGGGAATCGCTAGTGAGGTTCTCTTTGGTATACGGAATAATCCACATATAGTCATCGATAGTGCGCCAGCGGGCGGCATTTAGGAAGCGCTATTTATAGCAGTGCGACCGCCATGTTGATACGGCCAGCGACGCCCCCCGGCTTGGGATGCTTGGACCGTAACAGCACCCACCCCCCCACCCCCGAGGGGCGGCCCCTGACGTCCCCAGACCGGCGG
Organism: Ancistrus triradiatus; assembly: GCA_025084515.1. Taxonomy (NCBI): domain Eukaryota; kingdom Metazoa; phylum Chordata; class Actinopteri; order Siluriformes; family Loricariidae; genus Ancistrus; species Ancistrus triradiatus. The sequence goes on along the minus strand of JAJAGP010000894.1, from coordinate 189,797 downwards.
CTCTATCCTTCCGGAAGTCCCGGATCAGTGACCAGTCTAGGATGTGCCGGTCGGGAACCCAGGAGCACTCCTCCGGGCCGTAACCCTCCCAGTCGACCAAGTACTGAGTGCTGCCCTGCACGTGGCGGGAGTCGAGGATCCGGTGCAAGTATACGCCGGGCCCCGCCTGGTACGATGCGATAGGGCAGGCGGGCCAAGCGTGAGGAGGCAGGGAAGCCGACAAGGGACGGGGCGTTCTTGAGTTGGGACAACCGTGAAGGTGGGGTGGATCCCTCATGGCGCTGAGGAAGGTGCGAAGCCAGTAAAAGGTAATCGGGTTGAATTCTTTGCAGAGCAAACCAACTTTAAGGGTGCCCCCGAACTTTATGCCCGTTTCAACTTGCCCTTGCTCCCTCTGAGGGGGAGGTGTCACGCAGACAACCATACCCGCTGGCCCGGACGGAAAGACGGAGCAGGTTGGCATCTGCGGTCTGCCGTGCGCCGCATGCCCTCCACCGCCCGACAGAGGAGTGCTCGCGCATTGGCCCAGGACCTTTTGCAGCGACCGACAAAGTGTGCGGCTGAGGGAACTCCGGCCTCCCTTTCCTGTTCAGGGAAGAGAGACGGAGGGAACCCGAACTGGCACTCGAAGGGCGACATGCCCAGAGCCGAGTGCTGTAGGCCTGCTCTGACCAGGTGGAGGGGTTCCTGGATGTAAGGCACCGGAGCATGGAGGCCAGGTCTTGGTTGACGCGCTCCGTTTGGCCGTTGGACTCTGGGTGAAACCCCGAGGACAGACTGGCTGTGGCCCCCAGAAGGCGGCAAAAGGCCGTCCAGAATCGACTCGCAAATTGCAGGCCCCGGTCCGACACCACGTCGCTGGGCAGACCGTGAACCCGGGCGACGTGGAGGAGGACGAGGTCAGCCGTCTCCCGTGCCGTGGGCAGCTTGGGCAATGCCACAAACTTGCAGGCCTTGGAAAATCGGTTGACGACCACAAGGATGACGGTGCAACCCCGAGAAGGGGGGAGGCCCGTAATGAAGTTGAGCGATATGTGGGACCAGGGCCGAGAGGGGACAGGAAGTGGCTGAAGGAGGCCACCGGGTCGCTGCCGGGGGGTCTTGTTTCGGGCACAAACCTCGCAGGCGGCAACGAAGGCCTTGACGTCCGCCTCCATGCCGGGCCACCAGAAGGTCCGCCTGAGGAACTCGTAAGTCCGAGCACCTCCCGGGTGCTCCGTGAAGGGGGCCTCGTGGCCCCAGCGCATGACTTCCCTGCGAGCAGAAGCAGGGACAAACCTGCGGCCTGGTGGGCCATTCCCTGGGTCGGGTTCACTTCGGAGGCCCCTGGTAATAGCCTGGTCGACCTCCCAGGTGAGGGCATCGACAAACCGAGCAGAGGGAAGTACGGGGTCAGGCGCAGAGGGCGCAGAGGGGAGATCCCATTGCCTGGAGAGGGCGTTGGGCTTCACGTTCCTAGAGCCTGGCCGGAAGGATACCATGAAGTTGAACCTGGCAAAGGACAGCGACCAACGAGCCTGACGGGCGTTAAGGCGTTTGGCCTGCTGTATGTATGCCAGGTTCTTGTGGTCCGTCCAGACCAGGAATGGGTGCTTGGCCCCCTCCAACCAGTGGCGCCACTCCTCTAATGCCAGCTTTATGGCCAGGAGTTCCCGGTCTCCGACCGGGTAATTGCGCTCGGCGGGTGTCAAACGCCGGGAAAAATAGGCGCAGGGGGAGTTTGTGGGCTGGAGCGGTCCGTTGGGAGAGAACGGCCCCAACTCCCACTTCGGATGCGTCTACCTTGACGACGAATGCCTCCTCGGGGTCAGGGAAGCAAAGCACGGGCGGGTTGGTCAGGAGCCTCTTGATCTCCAGGAAGGCCTGTTCCGCCTCCTCCGACCAGCAGAATGGCCCGGCCTCCTTGCGGGTGAGGGAGGTGAGCGGGACGGCGATGGTCCCGAAGTCCCTGACGAACCGATGGAAGAAATTGGCAAAGCCCAGGAACCGCTGGACCTGCCGTATCGAAGAGGGACGAGGCCACTCCGTCACCGCCTGGGTCTTGGCCGGGTCCATGCTCAGACTCCCATGGGAGACCACAAACCCCAAGAAGGAGACAGAGGAGACATGGAACACCGACTTCTCCAATTTCACGAATAGGCGGTTGGCAAAAAGCCAAAAGCCGTGATCATTAGAGGCAGGGGGTAACGGTCCTTGACCGTTATGGCGTTGAGGCCGCTGGAGAACCTCCAACCAAGCGTGGAGCTGTTGGGAAAGGTGAACGTCAATAAAGTTGCCGGCGGCCCCAGAATCGATCAGGGCCCAAACAGCCTTGAGAGGACCCCCTCCCGGGCCAATACTGGCCTGCAGGAAGAGACCGGAGTGGAGAGGTTCGGGCGCGTCTAGGACCGGCCTCCTGGTCCCGGCCCTTGCGTTTCCCGACCGGCATGGGGATCCCGCCCTGGAACCCGAAGGAGAGGAACCGGCCCTGGCCAGGTCCATAGGTTCCTCGGCGTCTCTGCTGGTCGGAGGGTACATGACTTGAGCCCGAGCGAGCCAAACGGGGTACCGAGACCCGCGGGCGGTGGCCTTTTCCCGGGCCTTTTGGTGTCGGCGGGTGTCCAGGGAAGTAGCGAGGGCATAGAGATCATTAAGGGTCGCAGGAGGGTCACGTGTGGCCAGGTCATCCTTGAGACCCTCATTGAGACCCTTCTGGAAGACGGCCAAAAGGGCCGGGTCATTCCAACCGCTCTCAGCGGCCAGGGTCTGAAAATCAATGGCGTACTCGGCCGCCGAGCGTGAACCCTGAACGAGTTCAGTGAGTCGAGTCGCGGCGTCCCGCCCGCCATGAGGATGAAAAAACGTTTCCTTGATGGCTTGGGTAAAGGCGGTTTCAGAGTTGCAGACCTCAGAGCCCGACTCCCACTGGCCCGTGGCCCAGGCCAGGGCACGGCCTGAAAGCAGGGAGATAATATAAGCCACCCGAGAGCGTTGCGTGGGAAAGCGGGAGGGCTGCAGCTCGAACATCAGCGAGCATTGCAGTAAAAACCCCTTGCAGCACTCCGCCTCCCCCGCGAACCTCTCGGGGGCGGCGATAGGGGTATCCCCTGTAGCAACGACCCTAGGGGCCGAGGCAGGAGGACGAGGGGCAGGCGCCCCCTGAGGCGGAGGCATACTCGAAAGCTTGGTTGTCAGCTGAGTGACCGCCAAGGTAGTTTCCCTGCAGCCTGTTGCACCAGGGATGGCCGTTATTTGCTGCTCATTCCGACAAGGGTGACGCATGGTGCTGGACACAGTCCCCTCCAAGTTGGGGGGTTGAGGGGGAGGTGGTGCACCTGCTGGTTCATACTGGGCAGCACTTATACTGTTAGAACCGACCAGGGGAACGCACTGTGTCGGTAGGGAAAGGGGCTAGGAAGGAGGACGGCTCAATGCAGGAATAAAGGGGATATATGAAATATGGAACAAAAGGAATTTGGATAGTTTGAAAGAAAGAGAAGCAAATACACCTTGGGGGTTTGTAGTTGGTCGGGGGACGGATTGTTGAAGCCTAATGGGGAAAGCCTAACACTCGTGCGAGTGTCGAGGCTCGGGATTCGTCCTGGGCTTCAGGGTGTGCAGTGTGTGGCGAGTGAGTTACCACTACACCAAGTGGCCGTGAGAGAAGAGGGGGGCGCAGCTGAATAAGGGAGTAAGGGCAAACGGAGGGGCCGTACACAGCGGACTCAAACAAAGGCAGCAAGCGCCAAAAAGGGCCTATAATAAGGAATGGGAATTAATATGAACCTAACAAACAAACGCCCCTGGCGTGGGAGGGCGGTTAGGTTTGGTTGGATTAAACGAAACGAAAGAATATCGCTGAACAGCGAACTCGTGGACGAGCCGCGCATGCGCGGTGGGGGGGATCTCTAAGGAGACCCAGGGATAGCCGTAGCGTTAGCCGAAGGGGCGCGTAGCGTCAAACAAACAGGCAACAAACCGAAGGATAAGGCACGCTGAGGCAGCAGCAAGCCGGAAAGAGAGAGAGAGAGAGACCCGATGGGTGACGGCGAGCGACCGCGGGGAGCGCAGTGGAACTTAGGAGGAAGAGAGGTCAGTAGCGATAATCTGTCCCTATTTTCCTACCTAATTCCCTGGCAATATTACCTCGAGTCTCCCGAGGTCTACTCGGCTGATCCGCTTATCGGACCAGTCGTACCGGTAAGCCCTAACGGGAATCGCTACTGAGGTTCTCTTTGGTATACGGAATAATCCACGTATAGTCATCGATAGTGCGCCAGCGGGCGGCATTTAGGAAGCGCTATTTATAGCAGTGCGACCGCCATGTTGACGCGGCCGGCGACGCCCCCCGGCTTGGGATGCTTGGACCGTAACATTTTCCTCAATAAATAAATGGCAAAGTATAATAATCTGTCTCATTTGTTTAACTGGGTTCTCTTTATCGACTTTTAGGACTTGTGTGAAAATCTGATGATGTCTTATGTCATATTTATGCAGAAATATAAAAAATTCTGAAGGGTTCACAAAATTTCAAGCACGACTGTATGATTTGTTTTAATTTTTAAGACCTCGGCCGTTAAAGCAAACAGAATTTGACCGAATGGACTTTAAATATCGTATACCTGTATATATGTACACACATACAAAGTCTCATACTAGCATACCAAACAGTCAGAACACATAATTACTGTGCATTTCAGGCATGCTCTGAGCAAGTGAGTGATGCAAGCTTTTGGTACTTTCTGCCCAAAAAGGATGCAAAAGCGCCTGGCAATACACTTCCCTTCTTGATGTGGTTGCCTTTCATTTAACCTTGGGCAATTCTATTTTACAAGGTATAAATTGTTGTTAAGAATGGAGGACTTCATGGCAAATACCTTGTGGCTTAGTCCAGTAAACATGATTGGGATTTTGCAGTGCTTCAGTCAAAGGTTTAGTGTTTTATATAAAGGCCTTAAACTGAAATGTCAACGGTACCTTCGGGCAGAAAAAAAAAAAAAACTTTTTCCTTTCTCTCTTGAACATTGAACATTTGCAGGAAGATTCTGGGTCAGAGTTTGAGCAAACATAAAACGTTCTCTACCAGAGTACACAAACAAAAAACAGAAACAAAAAAAATACATTCAATTGCCAATTTGTTATTGAAACTTATTGAAATATTCATTCCCCCCAAAAAGGAAGGATTTATAACTTACCTTTTCAGCAGAGCTACATCTTGCTACAAATAAAGTCTTTAAAATGAGTGATATACTACAGAGAAGCAGGATATTCGGATACTACTGCCATGCCAGAATTATTCAACCCCTATATAGTATTCCTGTTTTTAAAACCTAATACTAGTCTGTTTCACCTGAAGTTGGGTTAAAACATGACTAACCCATTTGGGAACTCAATAATGACCCTTGGTTTGCTTCAGTTGTCATGTTCAAGCTGTGTTGCAATCATGGTGAAGATTAAGGAGCTGTCACAAAAGCAGAAAGAAGAGATACTTCAGGCCTGAAACACATTCCAATAGAAATTTGCATTAGGACACAACCAGAAAATACAGGAAATATGTACAGTATGCAATATTACAAAAAGATAAAAAATAAATAAAAATAACCTGAAAAAATAGCTCTTGGCATGAGTAGCAAGTATTTACTATATTTTTTTCCAATGATAGATTAATTCTCATTTAAACTCATAATTTTGTCAACTTATGTTATCAGAAAAGCTTATATGCTCTAAATATTCTTTCTTTTTGTTTGCTGAGACTTATTGTCATATTGAAGACTCACACATTACTCTGTTTCACTAGGATGAGCTTTCCTCCTACACGGAGTTTTCATCCAGTAGGATGAATTTTCCTTGAAGTGCACGACTAGATTTTGAATCCTAGGGTGCCAGTGACATGCTGATTTTCAGCAACAGTTATGCTTTTGTTTATTTAATTTTTTCTCTTTAATTGATTCTTGTATTTTTCTTTCCTGTAAAGCATTTTGGATTACTACTTGTGTTAAAGGTGCTATATAAATTAAGGTTATTATTATTGTTGTTGCTGTTAAAATGTCTCTGTTATGGTCATTGATAAGTGATAGGGTCTTCCAAATGAAAAGGCGCAACTTTCTGCAAGTGAAGTGGCCACTGTGCCCCACACTGTGAAAAACATATATAAACCAAAACAAAGTAAATACTGCAGTGAATGCCTAGTGTTAGGCTTCATGTTGGTGGGAACTGAGAATAAGTAACTACTGATGTGTGTATCTTGTTAAATTATACTTTGATACAGAACAAATCACACTGTCAGGGAGACTAAACACACTGAGTATGCTTCTGAACCTGCTGAATGTTTGGAGAACAAATATAAAAAATACCAAAGCAGAAAAAATGCTCTTGAACTGGTTTGGTCAGGTGGAATGCAAGACCGAAATCCAAGAGGCATTCTATTGTGTTGCACAGTCTACAGCAAAGACTGAAAAGCTGCATAATAGGGGAAAAAGCCTGCAAAATATAAAATGTGACGTCACTGTAAGGTAACACAGATGGACAAACATTAGAAGAAATGGCAGCTGATGTAACCCAGGAGTAAATATGAAGAGCGAAAGAGTGTCAATTTCATATGATACAACTGATTACTGAATACCAGTTATTGCAAATCTTTCCAACATCCTTGTATTTGTGTGGTATGTACATAATATATACAGTGGGGCAAAAAAGTATTTAGTCAGCCACTGATTGTGCAAGTTCCACTATTTAGAAAAATGAAAGAGGTCTGTAATTTTCATCATTGGTACACTCAACTATGAGAGGTAAAATGAGAAGAAGAAAAATCCAGAAAATCACATTGTAGGATTTTTAAAGAATTTAATTGTAAATCATGCTGGAAAATAAGTAATTGGTCAACCAAAAACAAGCAAGATTTCTGGCTCTCACAGACCTGTAACTTCTTGTTTAAGAAGCTCTTCTGTCCTCCACTCAGTTCGTCATGTTTGGATGCTGAGTTGGATCCCAAGAACACCAAACCTACTGTGAAGCATGGGGGTGAAAACATCATGCTTTGTGGCTGTTTTTTCTGCAAAGGGGACAGGACGACTGATCCGTGTTAAGGGAAGAATGAACAGGGCCATGTATCATGAGATTTTAAGCCAAAACCTTCCATCAGTGAGAGCATGGAAGATGGAACGTGGCTGGGTCTTCCAGCATGACAATGATCCCAAACACACCGCTCGGTAAAAAGCATTTCAAGGTTCTGGAGTGGCCTAGCCAGTCTCCAGACTTAAACCCCATACAAAATTTGTGGAGGGACTTGAAAGTCCATGTTTGCCCCAAAACATCACTGCTCTAGAGGAGATCTGCATGGAGGAATGGGCCAAAATACCAGTTTACAGTGTGTGCAAACCTGGTGAAGACTTACAGGAAACGTTTTTTGACCTCTGTCATTGCCAACAAAGGTTATGTTACAAAGTATTGAGTTGAACTTCTGTTATTGACCAAATGCTTATTTTCCACCATAATTTACAATTAAATTCTTTAACAATCCTATAGTGTGATTTCCTGGATTTATTTCTCATTTTGTCTGTCATAGTTGAAGTGTATCTATGATGAAAATTACAGACCTCTCTCATCTTTCTAAGTAGGAGAACTTGCACAATCAGTGGCTGACTAAATATTTTTTTGCCCCACTGTATGATCTATTTATGAACTATCTGAAGATTTCCTCTTTTGTAATCAGTTACCCGCCCAGAAGATACCTATGAAGGTATTTCTGTAGTTTTAAAGGATTTTTGTGTGAAATGGAATAGAATGCTCCAAATGCAAGGGTGTTAACGCTGATGGAACAATAGGCGGTTATGAGACAACACAAGAGTCATTGCATGAGTGAAAGTGGTTGCACTGATTTTATATCTACATGTATGTTCACTGCAGTTTAATTAAAGAACATTGGTTTAAGCGTCTTTTATATACTGAAGTGGGAGGAAACCCACACAGACACATGCAAACTCTACAGGCAAGTCCAGACTGTGGATCAAGATGAGAATCTCTGGAACTGTGAGGCAAAAAGTACTAACCACTGCGCCACCGAGGTGCTCCTTTGTTTGCAACTTTTCTCTCTTCAGACAGAAATCCAGCACTTGGTTGTAGGCAAACCACATCAGCCATCTCATTAGGTGTGTCATTATTAATTTTTTTATTTATGTATTTATTATTTTAAATTTGTGTTGCATGATTCGCCAGTCAAGCCTAATATTATGGGGTACATTAATGGTGCTATATTTAGTCATATTTAAATGATCACATTACTATATGACACACTATACTAATGCATGCATTGTTAATGGTGTTGTTATTTTTACACATTATTTTGTATGGTGGCATGTGGTTTGAACTGCAGCCTTCTCCTGGGTCACATACATTTTTGTGGCCTCAAGTTGGAAAAACCTGTACTATTGAATGTAGCCCTTTTGTAAGCCAATTTTCAAGGAACCATCTATCCTATCCAGCAATGTAATGGGATAACCTGCTGGTGGGTTTTAAAGCAAATAAGTGTGCCTGACCATTGTTTATGATCACATTACACTGTTGGCTGGATTTTGTACCAGCACAACATACACTACCAAATCATTATTAAGTATTTATTATTGCTGTTTGCAAAACATCTCTGTCCCTACATCAGTGTTTCATGTCAGCACACATTCACTTGAGCTAAACTTGTGTCATGTGCATACTCTTTCATCACTTCAGTTCACTAAAATATTTGTCTCTTTAACTTTGTCACCCTTGATGAGACTGAAGTTTGAAGATGTGTCCAGGATTGTTGGTATTAATGGTAATAAGGTTGATATAATTTATTCAAGGAAAATTCATTCATGGTTACTGGGGTAAGCTAACTTAAACAATCACCGGTAGTTAGATGTTAGCCATCACCTAGTTATCCAATGTCAGGCCAGGTTATAATGTTCAGGGATTTTTTTTTTCCCTTTCCACTGTTGCCCCTGTTGCCTGTTAGAGCAACACTGTTGCCCTAACAGGAATAACAAGCTAACAAGCAGTGAGGAAGAGCTGGTAAAGTTATTGGAGGAGACCTCAGCCAAGTATGGTATGGAACACAAAACTCATGAAGAAAAAGAAGTATCCAGTGAGGACCAGGATCAATGTCCATCGACAACAGCTGGAAACAGTGAAGTAATTCATGTACCTTGGTGTCATCCTCAGTGAGGAAGGGTCCAAGGCAGAAATACTGGCTAGGTGCACAAACAGCAACAGCACTGGCAAGATTTAAGTCCACATAGAGAGACAGGAACATAAGTCTTAAAACAAATTAGAAGCTGCTAAATGCACTGGTGCTATCCATCTTCCTATATGCTTGCAAGTGATGTACTCTCACAGCAGACCTTCAGGGAAGAATTCAGGCAGTGGAAATTTGATGTTTCAGAAGACTCCTTGGCATCTCTTACAAGGAACGAAAACTAAATGTAGTAATCAGGGAGACCACCAGACAATATTATGGGCAGTATGATGACTCAACACGGTGAGTAAAAATGAGATGATATGGCCATGTGACCTTATCTGAAGTGCTCTCAAAACCATCCTACAGGGTACAGGGAAAAGGAGACATGGTAGTAGACAATGAAAAAAAGTGGGCAGACGATGTCACGGAGTGGACAAGGATTAGCATTGCCAAAAAACAGGTCCTATCCCATGACTACCAAAAATGGAGACAGCTGGTGAAATGTTCATCATTGCAGTGCCCCCACAACCAACCAGGTTATGGGGCCAGTCATAGTGACAGTGTGACTTAGTTAGTAATGTTAAAGTCACGGCTTTTGCTAAATGTTTTGCATATTCAGTGCCCAGTGTAATAGATAGCAAGGTGATAGTAGGATTTAGGTTCTACCGGTCAATGGAGAGGACCTTGAGGTTGCACTTACTCTTCCGGTTGGCTTGAAAAGCTTTTAACAGCTTAAAAAAAATAAATTAGCTTAGTTCAGACATTTGTTTCAGACTGTTCCATATATTTCAGCTGTATGCAGTTTTCTTTTATCACAATACTGAAATTCTGTTTGATCTGCACTTCCATTTTCACACTTTCTTTCACTTGCAATTTGCAACTTTTATATGATTTTTTGAATAAATAGGCTTTACAGTTTTTCATATAACCAAAATTTTTTTTTACTTCAGGTGACTTTGGGAGCACAATACTGTACTCTGGCTAACTAGATATGCAGCTCTGCAGCTGGTAAAGAAATGTGCCACCACCACTGGCATGCACATACAGTATGAGCTGCAAATATGGCATAATCAAAAATGTTTCCATTTCCTAGCATTTTGTATTAACTTTTAGCGAATTATATTGTAACTAGAGCAGATAAGTACAGCGACACAGGCCATCTGGATGACCCATCTTTAAGGTTAGTCTTAATATATAGTGAGTAATATTTTGTTTGAAGTTGTTTGAAGGGAATTCATGCAAAACCACTGGATGAGCTTGTTGTGAGAAAATCTAAATAATGTGGGAAGATTGGAATAGTTTTCTCTCCACAGAACTTAACCAAGTAATAAAACTGCTTTGTCTTGATGTTTAGAATTGAGATTTAAACAGTCACATTTTTTTTTACCTTTAAATTAATAACTTTTTTACTGTAACCATTGTTAACCCATTTTATAGGACCACTTCCACACCCAGATGTCTTGACTTCTGGAGAGAAACTGAGCCAAATGTACCCCCATTCTCTAACAGCAACTGTATTAGATGGCAGTGGATATATAGATTTAGTTCAATCCCAGTTTGGAACTGTACCTCGTGGCAGTCCCCTCTCATAACAGTGCCCCATTAGATTACAGTAACAGCTGGTCCTGACTCAGGGTTTTTGGCTGTTCCTGTTCCAGGTTATTCATTTGTGTCCAAGCATAATTTTGCTTCCAGTCACCATCGATCAAATCATTTTGAGCCTTTAAAGGTGTCATAACTAGAGAAACTGAAAAAAGGACCAGATTCCATTTATCAACTGAGGGTAACAGCAAACAGATTTTAAAAGTTGCCATGTGGTTGAGGATTCATCTGGACAGTCACTAGCACCAATTATTATCAGGGGCACAAAGAAAATGAAGTCTATGAGATGTGCACTGGAACTTCAGTTTAATGGGGCTTGTGCTAAAGTGGTGCTGTGCCCCCCTAAAATCATGAGATGTCAGTAAGAAAGTCATAATGATTTTGATTTTATCCTGGATTGCTGAGCAGAACTACAGGAGAGTACAGCAGAACTACGCCACATGAATTCACTATTATTGGGTAATTGGGTGTTCCTTATTTGTCCAAACTGAAGGTTGCAACCCTAGGCACTATGTTTCACATAATTACCCAGCATCTTTTCCAAAGCATGAGCAACTCATGGTTTCAGTCAGAGCTAGTTTCAGGGTAGTGGATTAATGGACATAGGTAAATAATTAAAATAAATTCAGTCATGGAGCAAATATGTTAATGTTAGCCCATATATCACTACGGCTCAATGGCGTAGGTTTCATCTAAACTTTGGGGGTGGGGGGGTGAGGCACTGCTCACGCCATGCTTGTGACATCATCACATATTTGCATATCACATATTTGCATGCTGCATAGTTTCAGATTGTATCTGTCTTTTACATCCTGTTGCTTTTTGTCCTACTCAAACAATATGTGTGTATATTTCTAAACAACAGTAGTTTGTACATATTGACTAATGCATTGAACTTCACAAAATCACAAAATGGAGTTAAACTGTATTTTGTACTCATCCACGTGTGAGTTGCCATGTGGTATGTATATGCTGTTCCGAGCAGAGGAGATTCTGAGAGAGAGCTGTGCCTCTTGCTTATGGGCAGTTTTGGCAATTTTTTACTGTGGGACGGAGCTATGGTTTGTACAAAATTCACTGGATCATTTGGCGCTACTCAATTTTTGGATATAACTCACTACAGAGGTCTGAAAGCCACTAAATCTGTTCGTGATGGAGGTCACCAAGCAACCTACACGTGAAAAGCAACTTCACCTTCCCTCCCTCCACAGTACCAATCTCAATTGTATAAAAATAACATTTAATAACAATCATAACAATAATAATAAAATGGGCAAATATAACAATTTTTACACTGTTAAAAAATAAAATCACAAGGATACTGTGAGCATATATTATTTGGTGGGGGAGACACGTAGCCCCCTATGCCTATGCTATAGCTATATGTTTTTTCTAGCCACTTCTAACTGTATAACCCAGCAAAAATACATATTACACCACTAAAAACAATGGTAGTAATTAAATTAGATTGGCTTGCTACACCCCTCCTCGTCATTAGGGGCAATTCTGACAGTATCGTTTGCGGAAGAAGAAGAAGAGCTAGGGCTAATGAACTACTGAGACTCAGCTGGGACAACTTTGCGGGGAATTGACTGGGACTCTATGTGGTTGTAAATATTAATCGGCTGTGTCCTGAGCTCGCTGAGCACAAGGGTGTTTCATGTTGCGGTATCGGCCACATTTGGATTACAAGTGTTGTGGCATTGGCTGCATTTAGATTATGGGTATTGCGGCTTAGGCCGCATTCGGGTTGCTCACGTTCGTTCCGGTGCTCCCTGGACCGCTCGGGCTGAGGTACGTTTTTGTTAGTTACTCGTAGCTATGGCTGCAGTTTATGTTTAAGTTGCGGTTTTGTCCATTCCCACTAGTTCGCGGTTTCGACCGCAGTTTATGTTTTGTTTACTGTTTCGTTCGCAGGTTTCATAGTTATTAGCCACCTTTGGTTTGGCGTTAGCGTTGCATAGCCGGTGTGTGTTTCTGTTTTCACCATGCCGTGTTTTGGTCATATACCTTGGTTTTGTTTATGTTTGTGTTGTGGCTCCTTTTTTGTTAAATAAAACCCTATTATGTTTATACATCAGTTATGTTTGCAAAAGCTTATTTATGCTAGCTAGTAAAATGGGCATTGATAATACAAGCTTGCAAAATCAGTCACAATATAGCCAGTATAACAGTAAACTACTCATTTTGCAAGCCTGTGTTATCTCTCTAGCATGAACTGATGATGCAAGACAACATCATTATTTCACATGTAGTTTTATGCCGCAAAGCAGTCAGAACATGGACTGCTGGAACAGGACATGGACATAGAACAAGAGGAACAAAGCAGGGATAAGGAAGTACCCCTCTTAATTTTGAGTGTGCCCTAGTACAACAAGTGGTATAGAAATGCCCCTCTTGCAATCCATCAAGTCTGGTGATTTTCACTTTCAAACACACCTGATAAACATGATAATTAACAGGTGAGAAGAAACAGGCATGTCAGAATGCAGCCCTCAAGGACCTGTAGTGAGTATCTTTGAAGTTAATGGTGTTGGAATAAAATTGCTCTCTTATGCACATTGTAGTCTCTGAACTGTCTGTAAGCATGCAGCCGTAATCTTCCCTGTACAGAACATTCTGTGACAGCCTCAGCACTAGTGTAACTCCTGTGTTTATGCACAATGTGTGCTTGATTTACTGTTCTGTCTTTGCTGATATGTTCTCTCACACACAAACACACTTTAAATTAGGGGTGGGTGATATGGTAAAAATCTTATATCACAATATTTAAAGACATTTTCATGACACATGATAATTAGCACAGTACATGTGATCGCAGACAAAATGCCTCAGTAGCTGCAGATTCTCAAAACTACTATTCAGATATTATCCCATACTTATTGATTTATATTCAAAATGTGTTGCACTTCATCTAATTTAACAGTACTAATTGCACTCTTTATAATGAATCATGCAGTTGCTCAGTGTTCTTTAAGCACTGACAGTATCCTCGATACGATAAGAAAAACATATTATCAAAACGTATCTGTCTGTCACTGAAATGGCCACTGATTCTGATAAATGTTAAATAAATGAAATAAACAAACAAACAACTGCCATATTGTCCACCCCTACTTTAAATATTCTTCATTGTGCCAATACACTCAGACAGCTATTGACCCTTGCTCTGACTCCTGTGAGCTTGTGTTTTGAAGCTCCCTTCAAAGTGTTTGGAATCTACAGAGCAATGTGGCTAGCAGCTAGAGATCAGAAGTAGACGTACTTCATATTTTCTGACCTTACACACAGGGTATGAACAGACTGCATGTATCCATTTTGTGACAGTAAATGTGAAAGTAAAATCAATTTAACAGATTTACAGTTTATTCACTGATTAAAATACACTGGTAATTTACCATAAAATAGCAGTTATGCCAGATACCAAATTTTAAGTGCGAACTGCATCCAGTATAGTAAGCAGTAGTAAAATGTTGACTAATCATATTGTACGGTCACCCTCCGTACAATATAATCATGAAAATTTCTGCACAGATTTACTCCTTTGTCCTTCCTAATTTCATGAACCCATTTTTCCTGTGCTCCTCATCAGCTGGAACGCCATGAAAACTGAGGTAAGGTTGTTTTTTGTCAAGTTTGAACAATTTCGTTCACTGCAAAAGCTCTTGTTTTTATAGGCAGCTATCACTGTAGTTTTACTGGGCTTACCTGGCAGCCAGTACTTCCAGCTGAAAAAAAAAACTAAGAGTGAAAAGGGCCTGTTAATTAACTGTGATTAGAAGCATTAAAAATGCCATTTTACAGTGCTATACTAAAGCTGTGAATGAGAGATTAGACAGTGATTACCCAGAGGGACTGCTTTTACTTCTGTCTTTTGCATGATTGCACGGACTGGTTAATCTGTCTAGCTGCTTGTGTAATGGAAGACAAATGCCATAAAATGGTGTCACCGGTGACACAATGAAAAAGAATTGCACCTCCACAGCTTACCCATCTGTTAAGTCTCCCAATTTACCCTGTAGGCTGAATGGAAAGCCCTAATTTGATCAAACTGACTAAGATGGAGTTGGCTAACCCTGAATGGCAAATGAGATTTGAACAAGAAGCCACTCAAGGGCTGAAGCTTATGTCAAACACACAGTAAAACCCAGCTCTGTTGGATTGGCAGTAGAAGTGTTGTAGCTTTCATATGTACAAACATTCAAGACAAATCACAGATTAAGCTACAGAGATTATAGGATGGCAACTCATTTATTGTTTTGTAGATAATCAAGTGTTCAAGGCTGGATTAAAATTACATGGTGTCCTAGAGTAATTTCCTCTTTTACAGGAGGTACTCAGTGATATTACTTCTGTTCAGTCTGTATTGTCTCCGTCTTCCCCTAAGAAAATTACAGGCAGAATTACCTACTGTGATTCAACAAATTCAGTTGTGCTCTGATAATTTTAGTACCATCTGGATGAACATTTCCATGATTTTAAAGGCAGCTGTCACCTCATTTTGAAAGAAAAATATATTTAAATGCTTTTCAGTAGGTCACCTTGAAAGTGAATGAAAGTCAGTCAGAGACATTCTAAATCTACATATGAAAACTTTAAAAAAGTGACTGCATAATTTATTTGGACTGGATGGTGGGGAAAACTCTGTTCTTGGGTCACTTGTAGCTTTTTCACAACTTCACAAAATGGCCAGAGAATCAGGTCCGGATGTTTTAGTGGCACTTTCCCACATTTAGCGTACAGTGGGAGACGCTGTGTGTTAGAGGAGTTCTTAATACAGAAAATGTTCCACATGTTAAATGCCTCAGACACACTACACAACTTTCAGAGTCAACAGATCGCTGTACTGTTCACACTACATGACTTATTTCTCCAACCAGGAGTCTTTTTAGTCATTGTGGTTTGCACACTACACGACTGATCGGCGACAGGGGGGTCACACGTTACACGATCTTTCACCAGGAGGAATCGCTGACGAGTCTGTCTGCTCTCCAAACTATGTTTTGTCACGAAAACACACGCAACTAGTGATAAGCGAGGATGATGCAATATTGTGCATGAGTGTTTTTTCCTTCCAAGAAATGGACATTAGAAATAAACAAGTGATCCAGGTTGATTTGCAGCAAGAAAACAAAAACAAAAAAAACTAAACAAAAAAGAAAAACTAAAAGAAAAAAATCTGGGTGAAGGAATGGATTTGAGATACACAGACAGCAGGGATTGTCTGTTCTGCAGAGGTATATACATATTCTTGCAGTAAAAATGTTTGGAATGGACGATAAGGTTATGAATACTGTAAAGCTTGTGTGTATGCCATTCTGTATTGTGTATGTCATTCATTATAACTCCTGCCCCCTAGTTCTGCAGCCCGACACCGCACCAACTGCCATTCATAAACTGGTCACAACACTTTTCACACTATAGGATTTGGACTCGCTGACAGGCCAATATATCAGACATCCTAGACATTTTTTGTGGCTCTGAAAGTGATCAGCAAGCCTGTTGCATTGTGTATCTGAACATTTTACACCTAGCGGTCGAGACATAGTTTTTAATCCCCAGACGAGCACCAATACTGGACTTTCCTTGATTACCTCACCAACCAGTCGACAAGCGTAAAATCAGATCTAAAATCGTGTACTGGATGGAGTAGCTGTGAGTGCGTTCTGACAACCGTGAACTAACTGTGAATCTCCTTGAAAATGTAAACTATACCTTGGCACTCGTCCACTCGAATTCAGTTCTCAACGCATTTTGACGAGAAAAAAAATTGTCACGGTACTCGTCATTTGATCGGGGCTTAGTGCATTTGCTTAAACTAGTATCAACCGAGACGCGCTTGTACTAGTCTCACAACAGCTCTTACACATCTCAACTGTGTTTCTCATGTTTTTAATTTTTAGTTTTACATCTATAGTACTGCATTCTTAGTGCAAAAAAGTCATCATGGGTCCTAAGAAGTTCAGTGACAACAGCCAACCGAAAGGAAAACAGTGAGAACCACTGTGCAGTACGATACTCTACTGCATAGGCTGGGCATCCGGGCATCTGATCAGCACCTCACCTTGTTTTCACACCCCCCTGTTCTGCCCCCAGCCCTTTTCCCATTGGTTTTATGCTCATGTTTGTGTTGATATAGGTTGTTCTCTTTGTCTTTCCGAGTTTTCCTTGGGTTCTATCCTTTGCGCTTTGTTGCTGTGCTTTTGGAGGGGGTTATGTCACGATGACTTAGGCTGGAGAGCTGCATCATCATTACATGGCTCCCCTGAGACCCTTTTCCCTCACTTCCTGTCACTCCCTTGTCTGGTTTCACCTTACAAACCCTGTTTCTCATGGCTACCTATTCTGGTTTATTGCTCCCTTTCCTGCTCTTTGTCTCAGTGCCTTCTTGTGTTCTGTGTTTCATTGTGTCTTGTGTGGTCCATGTTTCATGTTAACACAACACTGCCTTTGTTTGTATAGCACATGTCTATTTTTTTTAGCTTTAGCACTGTTTGTTAGCACTGTCTGTTTTTATAGCACATGGACCATCTGTATTTTCACCCAATCTGGTTACATTAGCACTTTATCTGTTAGCTCAATGTCTGTTTGTGTTAAAGTTAGCTGTTAGCCTTCTGTCCTGGTGTGTTAGTATTTGCCTTGTCCTCTGGTGATGTTCCTGTCCATGTGTTTGTGTTTCAGGTTGTATTAGCACTGTCTGTTTTGTTTTGATTTTTTTTACATTGATTGCGATTCTCTTTTGGTTAGCTTTATTCACACGTATCTGCATTGTTTATTAGTGTTGTTGTTTGTCCCCTGTCTTTTTGTTTAGCTAGCACTCTTGCTTTCCTGTTGTCACCGTGTTTTGTATTATTCACTGTAAATAAATACACTTTACATACACTTTCGAGTATGTCTGCCTCTGTCATCTTTCACCTCATCAAAAGTGTGACACAAAGCTGTAATGAGTCTGCCTGATCTTGCCCCCACAAGCAATAAAAAATTTGGTTTGAAATGAGCACTTTACAGTCTCCAAATCTAAAATTTGGTGAAACTTTTATGTCAACAATGTATTCAGAGGACATGCCAGAAGAAACCTTTTATTTGTAACTTCAAACACACTTTTATTAAGTCAAGACAAATGTGTGTTTTTTATTCATTTAGTTTAGCAACAAACACTTTATTACTGAGGATGATCTACTCCCCACTCTTAAGTATGTGCCATATGATAATGTTGCAGTGTTGTATTTCTTCCAAAGGCTTTGATAACATGTATAGCATCTTAGACTCCATAAAGTGTGTGGAGATGTAAAATTGGCTTTCTTCTGAATCCCCTTACTCTGCATAGCATGGGGCATTGCAGCCCAAATGCCGCCAGAGCCTGGATATTAATGTGGTTCAGCACTGAAAACCAGTACTATGCCAGCTGAGCCACTCTTTTTGGAATCCTACTGCTGGTGAGATGAGGCTTGTCTGTTGGTTTTGAGCAGCGTAGTGAGGCCCTGTCATAGTGACCATAGGGTGTGGGCCCACTTTGTTTCATAACTAGCTGACAGTGACTATGAGAGAAAAAGAGTACTATAGTGCTGAGTTAGAAAAGATGTCAGATTCTGTATGTTTAGCTCAATCGTAAGGAATAAATATTAAATAAACTAATAACAGTTTTTGAAAGTATTTAATGTTTTCACATGTTACACCATAGCTTTATGCAACTTTAGTGAACTACACTTGAATCTAGGGACCAATCAACAGATATTCTGGTATAGCTGTGATATGGTGACTAACACCAACAGTCATTGTTGACATTGGAGACAGTTTTTAGCATTTCAAAATGATGTGTGCTTGAAGCTTAAACTAGGTAATCTGTATGTGCTGGGGACTCGTTGTTACCAATTTCATGAAACCTAAGACACAAAAGCCCAGTTTGCAGCAGGCTAGGTACACTGCAGGTTCACACTGTTTTGATTTGTTCAGATTGTCAGAAAAGCAGTTTAAGAGTGGAACATGCAGGTGAGGAAAAAATACCAAGTACTAGAAGAGAATACCTAAATGCAATTCTTTAGGTCATATTGTAAAAACAAAGAATATGGGTTGAATGTTTAAAGAGAAACATTTCCAGAACCACACCATAGAGGTACACAAATAAAATAAAAAGTCTCAGCATTACCAAAATTATAGGACTTTCTGTTACTACAATCAGAATTAACAATCAGTTTTAACACTTATCCTGTATGTTGTGTATACCTAACAGATAAGCTACCTGACTATGTGGTAAACAATGTTATTAAAAATACATTTATACCATTATCCTTTACACATTTTGTCCTTTGAGAAATATACAGAAGCCAATGTCATATTTTTTTTTTTTTATAAAAAATGAATATATACATATATAACATTATACACAGATTCCTGTACTTAACACACCTATCTCTGTATTAATACATATTTTTTCATGTAATTATTGACTATATTATTGGCCAGATTTTATAGTTTTAAAGTAAGCTATACAGATGTTAATCAACATGATGGATTTGCTGGCCAGTTAGCATAACAGCGGTGCTTGAAAGTTTGTGAACTCTTTAGAATTGTCTATGTTCCTGCATACATTTCTCTTCATTTACTTTTACTACTTGTGTGAGAATCTGATGAAGTTTTAGGTCATGTGTATTCAGAAATGTAGAAAACTCTAAAGGGTTTACAACCTTTCAAGCACATACTTTTGCCAGTCACTGATATGTAATCCTGGATCATTTTCCTCAATAAAAAAAATGACCAAGTATAATATTGTTGTATCATTTGTTTAACTGGGTTCTGTTAATCTACTTTTAGGACTTGTGTGAAAATCTGATGATGTTTTAGAAACTTTCAAGCACCACTGTAGTTATGTATTTTCTTCTCCTGCCCCAAGTGTTTTCTTTTGCACACTTATTGGCTGTTGTTTGCTTACAACTTGTTATTGTGACTAATCAAGCTAACTTAGTTTAAATATTTACTAACTGTTTAAGCTAGATATAAGTTGCGATACATCTCTGCAAAAACTAAATCTAAAAAAAAAAACTAATCTGCTCGCACTAGACAATAAGCCATGACGGGCATACACAGCTGTCAGTGTGGTAGAATGGTGCTTGTATATTTGCAAGTATATTTGAGAAGCATATTACTCCAAATGTTATAACCAAGTAATCACAAGTTGTAAGTTCAAATGAAAAACAAGCTGAGTAGTTTATAAAAGAAGCCCAAAGTCAGCTATAATAAGTTTAGAGCCTTTCATCATGTTTAGAAATGGGGCCATGTGATTCTGTATACACACAGGAAATGACATTACACAAGAACATTTCAGGGTAAGGAACAATGAGCTGCAATTAGTGTAGAATACAGTGTGTGTGTGTGTGTGTGTGTGTGTGTGTGTGTGTGTGAGTGACAGCGTTGATGTTGCCGGTGTAAACAGATTGTTCTCCAGTATATTTTAAGTAGCTGCCTTGTAAGTGCTGAGGAAGGGGAGGGGGTGGCGCAATTAAAAGCGTTAGGAGCCTTGTACACAAGAGACAACAAAATGAATACATCTGCTCACTGGCTTATTCCCTCACTTCAACAGATCCATGAATGACCTACTTATGCCACTCTCACTGACTGGGGTGGCCATTAAAATGCATTTAATGAGTAATGTTGTTGTTGAAAAAAAACATGTTGTTGAATGGGACTTACATAGAAATAATATGTGTCTGTCTTCTTCCTTTACTTTTGCCCATCTTTTTATTATTATTATTTTTTTTAATGCACTTGATGCTTGAACCTGGCCTTGCATAACACTTCACAGGTTGAAACTGATTTAAGAACACGTTGTTCTTAAAAATGACTGTCAAATTAAATACTATGTACTGGTAAAAAGCACAGTCTTTCAGCTTGCTTTCTTGCTTGATTTTTTTACTTACTAATTGGAAGGCTGTGAGTTGTTTTCCCAGCTTGAACAGTCAACTTCAACTGTTAGGCCCTTAACCCTGAACAGCTCAGCTCAACTGTATGTTGGACAATGGTATATGCTGAATTCTGTAAATGGGACTGTGGTGGCCTAGTGGTTAAGATATTTGACGATGGGCTACAAGGTCCAGGGTATTGGTACCATAACCGCTAGGCCACCACAGTCCCATTCAGAATCCACCTCTATCAAGTTGCCACTGTTGGGTCCCTGAGCAAGGCCCTTAACCCACAATTGCTTGGACTGTAAGATTGCATCAGTTGTAAGTTGCTCTGGATAAGGGTGTCTGCTAAAATGAAATAAATGTAAATGCAATGTATTCAGGATGGGTCCTCAAAACCTTGGGATATCAGACTCCAGCCAAGTGACTAACTATACTAACTATACTATTTTCAGCTGGTCACCACTTCATCTTCACCACTACATTCTTGTGGCAACATATACATGTACACAACACAAACCAATAAACAAACATTACAATACATTCCCTTTTAATTTGGAAATTTAAGTTGTCAACATTACATTCAACAAAATTACAAAATATCATTCATTCATTCACTTTTTTATCCACTTAATCTTCTACAGGGTCACGAGACAGCTGATCCCTTTCCGGCGGCACAGGGCACAAGGCAGGAACAACCCTAAACAGGGCGCCAATCCATTATAAGGCACACACACTCACACATTAATACACATACTCACACACTAGTGGCATTTTAGAGACCGATTAACCTAACACGCAAGTTTTTGGACTGTGTGAGGAAACCGCAGTACCCATGTGGACATGGGGAGGACATCCAGACTCCACACGGAGTGGACCAAGACCACTCCACCTGGGGACTGAACCCAGGACCTTCTCAATGTGAGGCGACAGTGCTTATTACAAATATAACAGAGAATATTAGATCCTAAGTAAATGAAATTTGTACTTAAAGCACATGTGAATTTATTTATTCATCTTATTAGTACAAAAATAAATAAAATAATAAAAATAAAATTGATTTAATTATCATGAATTAAACAGTTCTTACTTTGGCTGTAATAAAATAATGGTGGAGTCTGGGAGTAATGGTGGGCATGTTCAATTTGATTGATATGACAGTAAGATGTCTTCTGCAAACCTCAAGTAAGCATAATTCTATTTGTGGTGCCTCAGATAAATACACATCACATTAGAAGTGACTGACATGATCACTACAAGTGAACAGTACTTTCTTGTGGATAAGTTTTCCATGTAGTGTTGAATGACTAACCTAGCCAACTTTGTACTTTGCTTTTAGCATTTTACTAAGCCTCCTGTGTGTGACAGCACATAAATCAACAACAGAATGGTTTAATTGAAATTTTAATTTTATTACTGTTGCTGATTGAAGCCCATCTGTTGGTATTCAGAACAATGCACTCCACTGAACATTATAAAGACATCCACTTCTTAAACAAATGTGGTTGGTAGCCTAGTGGTCCTGTGTAATTTGTAAAACATGAGGTAAGGGAAGACCTGAGAGCAGAGTGATGGGCAGGGAGAGAAAAGGTCCCAGAAAGTATAGCCACAACAGTGCTCCACCTAATATAGTAGTCTTCAGCACAGAATATGTATGATAATGAAAAATACTTACTTACCTTGTCTATCGGTTGTCTTTTTTTTTTTTTTTGCCATTTCCAAACTTCTCCATCCACAACCACTCCTGGTGTGTGAATACGCAAAATGTGACTGATGATGTAATTACACTAGGACTGCAGTTACCATCAAAGAAAATGAGACATTTGGGTTTTTGGAAAGGATTTTAAAGACAAATAAGTGTAATTTATTTAAGATTTGTTTATTGATATTACTTATTTTTATTTTGTTTTATATATAAAAATGGAGAGGTGCTGGATTCACATAAAAAAGTTCAGGAGCTCATGGGCTCCAAATATTAGTGGTACCATATGTTGTTCCAGCAGGATCCAGCACAAAATTAGGAAGGGTCCAGTGGTGGTCACAACTAAATGTACAGAAATGGTTTGTGTATCTCATAAAATGGTGGTGGGCTAGTGGTTAAAGCCCTGGACTATGGACCAAAAGGTCCTTGGCCCACAATTGCTGGAACTGTAAGAATGTATCAATTGTAGGTTGCTCTGGATAAGGGTGTCTGCTAAATGACATAAATGTATCTACATAATCCATCACAATACCATAATATCATGTTGGCTTTGCCTGTTGTTTCAAAGTACTTTCACAGGGGGAAAAGCTGTTATATCATTAATGAATAGGCTTATTCACTTCTTTTACGCTGTAAAACACTATATGAGGGTGAAGCCACTTATATCAGAATGAGGCTCGTTGTAAATCAAGATTTAACACATGCAAACAATTATAGAGCTGCATGGAAAAAGCACTTGATATGTTGAGCCAGTTCCATCTCTTTATGAATGGCCATGGTCAGACTGGATATAAACTCCCCAGACAAAAACTTAGTCACCTTGCATGTTCAGGCAGATGACGTTGCACGAGGATGATCAAGCTATAAAAATTTGTGGGATGTGCGGTGGGATTCATAGATTGAGAAGAGGTGATAGAATGCAGTGAATGTACTGTTTCATATGTGGAAAATGGGTCACAAAGCAGGTGTTAATGATTGGCAAAAGCGGTAGTTGCATTTTAACATGCCAAAGGCCATAGTGTGAAGGAAATAGCTGAATTTGAAGGTGTATTGAAGTGTGTGGTCATATGTGTCTACCAGCATTAGTAAAAATTCCAGTCTACAGGAAATTCTTGTAGTATGTATTTTGCAACTTGTAAATAAAAATTGTAAGCAGGAATTGATTCTAGAAGTCTGGTCCTTCACAACCACAACCAAAGACACAAGCCACACATGACTTGAAACGTGTTACCTGGTCAGATGAATTTTGTTTGTTCCTGTATTTGAATGATGCTAGGCATCATGTTCATCAAAGACCTCAGGAAGCCTTCAATGTATGGTTCTAGCTGGAGGAGGTTCTGTGATGTTCTGGGGGTATTTTATGCAGGGTACACAGAAATGGGTCCTTTGGTTGAGGTGACAGTAAATTTGAATCACAGTGCCTACGTTGAGCTGCTAGACAACCAGGTTTTGTTGCCGAACTGTCTTACAGGCAAAAAGGTGTCCAGTCCATGCCATATCAAATTGCAGCTGTTAGACAGACAGATAGATAGATAGATAGATAGATAGATAGATAGATAGATAGATAGACAGATAGATAGATAGATAGATAGAGCTTTATTTATTATTTGTGCTTGTGGAGGTATCACATGCAAGGTACGTTTCAGTCACAGGTGACTAATTATTTGTCCGGTGAGCTTATTACGCGTAACTGGGTAGCATTTGTGATGCAATATCTGTGTAGTCCATGTTTTCATGTTTCTGTGTCTGCATACCATTCTTTTTTTCTTTAGTATTGTCAGATCTAGTCATTAGTATTGTCTGCTTGTCCTGTCACTGCCTGCTTTTCATTAACATTGTCTATGAATGTTTGTGTTAGCATTGTTTGTTAACACTAGCATTGTCTGTGTATATTAGCATTGTCTTGTCTTGTGTATCTTGCGTGATGGTATTAATGTAAGTTGGTCCTGCTCACGTTGTTATTTGTATTAACCTCAGTGTCAAAACCAAACCTATATGGCCCTGTGTGAAAAAGTGATTGACCCCTAAACCCTAATAACTGGTTGGGCCACCGTAGCAGCAACCAATCTGCAACCAAGCATTGAGATAACTGGCAATGGAGCCTTTTATATGTTGTTTTTTTTTTTTTTTTTTTTTTTTCTTTTTTTTTTTTTTTTTTTTTTTTTTTTTTTTTTTTTTTTTTTTTTTTTTTTTTTTTTTTTTTTTTTTTTTTTTTTTTTTTTTTTTTTTTTTTTTTTTTTTTTTTGTTTTTTTGTTGGTTTTTTCTTTTTGTTTTTTTTTTTTTCTTTTTTCTTTTTTTTTTTTTTTTTTCTTTTTTCTTTTTTTTTTTTTTTTTTTTTTTTGTTTTTTGTTTTTTTCTTTTTTTTTTTTTTTTTGTTTTTTTTTTTTTTTTTTTTTTTTTTTTTTTTTTTTTTTTTTTTTTTCTTTTTTTTTTTCTTTTTTTTTTTTTTTTTTTTCTGGAGAAATTACGACCCCCTCATCTTTGCAGAAATTGTTGTAATTCAGCCACATTGGAGGTTTTTGAGCTTGAACAGCTTTTTAAGTCATGCCACACCATCCAATAGGATTCAGGTCAGGACTTTGACTAGGCCAATCCACCGTCTTCATTTTGTTTTTCTTCAGCCATTCAGAGGTGGACTTTTTGGTGTGTTTGGATCATTGTCCTGCTGCAGAACCCAAGTTTGTTCCCCTTGAGGATCACGAAAAGATGGATGGACAGTCTCCTTCAGGGATTTTTTGGTAGACAGCAGAATTCATAGTTCCATTTATCACAACAAGTCTTCCAGGTCCTGAAGCAACACAAAAAGACCCAGACCATCACACATCACCACAATATTTTTACTGTTTGGTATAAAGTTCTTTTTCTGAAATGCTATGTGACCTTTACACCAGATGTAATAGGGACACACACCTTCCAAAGGGCTCAACTTTTGTCTCGTCAGTCCACAGAATGTTTTCTCAAAAGTCTTGGGGATCATCAAGATCGTTCTGGAAAAATTGAGACAAGCTTTTAATGTTCTTTTTTGCTCAGCAGTGGTTTTCATCTTGGAACTCTGCCATGCAGGCCATTTTTGCCCAGTCTCTTTCTTATGATGGAGGCATGAACACTGACCTTAACTGGAGGTAACTGAGGCCTGCAGTTCTTTGGATGTTGTTGTGGGGTCTTTTGTGACCTCTTGATGAGTCAGCGCTGCGCTATTGGGTAATTTTTGATCGGCCGACCACTCCTGGGAAGGTTCGTCACTGTTTCCATGTCTTCACCATTTGTGGATAATGGCTCTCACTGTGGTTCGCTGGAGTCCCAAAGCTTTAGAAATGGGCTTTATAACACATTTTTCCAGACTGATAGAATCTCAAGGGCAGCAATCACATTTTTACATAGGGCCATGGAGGTTTGGATTTTTTTTCTCCCTTAATAATAAACACCTTCATTTAAAAAACTGCATTGTTTTTACTTGTGTTGTCTTTGACTAATATTTAAACTGGTTTGATGCTCCGAAACACTTTAGTGTGACAAACATGCAAAAAAATAGGAAATCAGGAAGGGGCAAACACTTTTTCACACCACTGTATTTGGGCTCAACCTGATTTACCTAAGAGAAAGATTTAGCGCAAACATTCAGAGATGAGTGGAAAGATACTGTATTGAGGAGGTTCACAACAGTGACACATCGCATTTAGCTTTATTGAGGTTAAGAGTTTTATTGAATTAGAAAATTGTACAGAATTTAGCTAATAACACAAAGTTATACTATGATTATACAGTATGTTTGCTCTAAGCAGAGCTTAGCTTCTGTAACTTCTGTAACTTCTGAGCTTTGGTACCTGTGAGCCCACCTCTGCATAACAAACAGATCAAGTAAAAAGGAGCTACAACTAAATGACTCTACTCGTCATGTAGTGCCCTATATGCAGTTTGGAATAATGACATTTACACCCTTCACAGTGCACTATGTATTAAATTGTACTGAATGTTATTTCACTTGTAAACTTTGGTTCACTTAAGGCTGTGATAGCAGCATGACAACAACCTACAGGTATATTTTGATGTTTGCCTGCTAAAAGGTGTAACAGCCACATTTCTCAGTCACCATTTGTCAATACCCACTCAGTGCTCTGTCTCACCAGAGACTCATTTACCATTTATTAAGGACTACTGTATATAGACCACATCCACGTTCATTATTTACTGTATTCCAAATTTCATTGTTTGTGTGCACTTGCTCTTCTGTAGCCCCCTGTCTAGAGTCCGTATTAACTGGTTTTGTTTCTTGAGTAACTTGAGTAAATGATGTCCAGGTTCTTGTGTTTCCAGTAACAAATCCTGCATCAGTGTTAACCCTGTTCTGAAACCTCCTGACTGTTTCAAATTGAATTGTTCTACTGATACAATGTACATAACATGAACTTAGTACTATGGCTTTGCAAAGCAGTGTGGATTTTGGTTCAAAATATGCACGAATAAGATTTAGGGGTGGCATGATGGCTAGCACTGTTGCCTTTCAGCAAGAAGGTCCTGGGTTCGATCCCAGGTAGAGCGATCTGGGTCTTTTCTGGATGTTGTCTGCATGTCCTCCCCTTGTCCACGTGGTTTTACTATGTGCCTACGTCGAGCTGCTAGACAAGTTTTGCTTTTTGCTTATTATCTTACAGAGGAACATAAGATTTCTATCCCTGTATTCCAAGATGATTGATTGGTATGATGGCCTGACATTTGGACTGGCCCACAAAATCCCTAGATATGAATCTGTGTGATTACCTGGCCGAACTCTAGCCGAATTGCCCATTTCTTTGAGCGATCTGGGTCTTTTCTGGATGGAGTCTGCATGTCCTCCCATTGTCCATGTGGGTTTACTCTGGGTACTTCGGATTCCTCCCACAGTCCAAAGACATGTTTTAGGTAAACTGATTATGCTAAGGTAGCCTTAGAGTGTGCAGGTGTATGCTCTACGATGAATTGGCATTTTGTCTACAGTTTTTCCTGCCTTGCGCCCTATGCCCCTGACTAGGCACTGGCTCTTCCATGGCCCTGTCCAGGATTAAGTAGACAAGAAAGTGAATTAATTAATGAATGTGAAGAATGAGATAAAATGCAACTACACACAAAAAAGTTGTGAAAAACTGAAGGATCTTTGTCTGCTCAAAATGTAAAGTGTAATACACTTGACTTATGCAAAAGCCTCTGACCTGTGTGTCATGTTTTTCTACAGTGCAGCCTGCTGAGCCAGTAGTTTGTCTACAGCCATCTCAAGCTAATCAAAGGCAATCAATACAGCCTTTCAGCATAACAGAACTTAGTTTGTCTACAATTGCCACCATGCAGTATGAAAATAAGGTAGAAAACAATGGAAACACTTTTGCAGAATGTAAAGCAATTTATTGACTGTAAATTTCAATTCAGTAGTGCTGATAATTTTATTGTGATATATCTAGGTCATTTCTTTACTAATTCTACACATCTGAATCAAGATTAACCAAGATAGCACAAAGCACAATCTTTCCAATATTTAATAAAGTAAAATCATTGTTTGTTGATCATCTAGACTGTTCTATATTTAAGCCTGGGTTAGAAGAAAATCAGGGGGTTTATGGCTTTCTATCAGACAAGAGGGTAATAGTAAACAGGATGTAATAATACATTATGTGAAAGCACACCTTTTGGGAGACATTCTAAAACTCTTAACATGGAACAAGCTTAATGTGGCTTAAAGCACCAAAACCAATGATCAAATAATAGCTTAATTTCTCTGAAACTTTATCGATTATCCCTTTTCTCTGCTGTTTTGGTGTATTAATCTACATTAAGCTGTTTCCTTATAATGGGTTTCTAATGGAAGAAAGCTTAACATGAAGCTTAATGTGATTTATGCTTACGCTTTGGCAGAAATGTTTTCTGTGCAAGAAAGAATTTCACTGCCTCAGCAGTGTTGGGGAAAAATACCTAAATATGGCAGAAAAAAAATCAGGTTCTGTTTTGGATCTGACGACAGTTGGGTTTGAGTGTGGAGACCTCGAGCTGTAGAGCGACACACTGCCATATCTGCTGGTGTGCCATCGCATACAATAGTCGGTCACCCTTAATAGTGGTACAGGGGACACTAATAACTCAGTGATATGTGCAGGACATTCTGCAGTCACATGTATTGCCTCTCATGGGAGGTCATCATGGCTTCCAACTGGCATTTTTCAGCAGGAAAATGCTTCCACACACAACAAGGGCTTCCCAGGACTGCCAGACTGCAACACTTCCTTGGCCTGTCTGGTTGCCAGATTTATCTCCAATACAGCATTTTTGGGGCCAACTTTGGCTACCTACGCGTGTGCAGGATCTACAGGCCCAGGTGCAACATCTTTGGGCAAATGTCGTTTTTTTTTTTTGTCAATGAGTATATGTCCTAAACTTGAACTCTATTAAAAACATTAAGTCATTTATGGTCACATGCACTTAATTCTACTCAGGGTTGCATTAAAGCCAGTGTCTATGTAGCGACACAGGGTGCAAGGCAGGAACAACCTTAGACAGGATGCCATTCCATCACAAAGCACATACACTCACAGCACTTTTGAAACACCAGTTAACCAAACATGCATGCCTTTGGATTGTGGGAGGAAATATTTTATATTATTATCATTTTTATATTAATATTATTATATTAATTATAAATGTTTATGCATTGTATTATGTATGCTTTTCTTCATGCTGTGAGACTGTGAATGTTATGGCTTCTGGTGTTTTCACCCAGAGCTTGTGAATGATATGGCTTTGAGTGTTCTAGGGTGTTCTGCTGTTGAGTTGAGGATAACCAAAACTAAATTTGTATTAATGTGTGTGTGTAATTACCTTGAACATGGGAATGTCATGAACTCCAGTAACCTGTACAGAGACACATATGGTTAAAGAGAAGAAACATTAGTAAATCAATCATGTTTATTGTCACATCACGTTTAAATAGGTGAGTACTGTAGGTGAGTGAAAAACTTGGGTGTGTGTACCTTCACAGTTCCTTACAGAATGAGCTTAAAACACACAACTAATAGGAGTCTGTACATATAAAATAAATGCTGTCCATGCATAACCACAATATGTATTGATATACAGTGGCTATATACAGTGGGCCAAAAAAGTATTTAGTCAGCCACTGATTATGCAAGTTCTCGTACTTCAACAAAGAGAGACAAAATGAGAAAAGAAATCCAGGAAATCACATTGTAGGATTTTTAAATAATTTAATTGTAAAACATGGTAGAAAATAAATATTTGGTCAATAACAAAAGTTCAACTCAATACTTTGTAACATAACCTTTGTTGGCAATGACAGAGGTCAAACATTTCCTGTAAGTTTTCACCAGGCTACAGACTGTAGCTGGTATTTTGGCCCATTCCTCCAAGCAGATTTCCTCTAGAGTAGTGATGTTTTGGGGCTGTTGCTGGACAACACGGACTTTCAACTCCCTCCACAAATTTTCTATGGGGTTGCAGTCTGGAGACTGGCTAGGCCACTCCAGGACCTTGAAAAGCTTTTTACGGAGCCACTCCTTCATTGCTCGAGCGGTGTGTTTGGGATCATTGTCATGCTGGAAGACCCAGCCATGTTCCATCTTCAATGCTCTCACTGATAGAAGGTTTTGGCTTAAAATCTCACGATACATGGCCCTGTTCATCCTTCCCTTAACACGGATCAGTCATCCTGTCCCCTTTGCAGAAAAACAGCCCCAAAGCATGTTGTTTCCACCCCCATGCTTTACAGTAGGTATGATGTTCTTGGGAAGAAACTCAGCATTCTTCTTTCCATGACAAGTTGAGTTTGTACCAAAAAGTTCTATTTTGGTTTCATCTGACCACATGGTATTCTCTCAATCCTCTTCTGGATCATCCATATTCTCTCTGACAAACTTCAGACAGGCATGGACATGTACTGGCTTAAGCAGGGGGACACGCCTGGCACTGCAGGATCTGAGTCCGTCTCAGCGTAGTGCGTTACTGATGGTAGCCTTTGTTACTTTGGTCCCAGCTCTCTGCAGGTCATTCATCAGGTCCCTCCGTGTAGTGCTGGGATTTTTGCTCACCGTTCTCATGATCATTTTGACCCCACAGGATGAGATCTTGTGTGGGGCCCCAGCTCTTCTATTTTCTTACAATTGCTCCCACAGCTGATTTATTCACACCAACCTGCTTGCCCATTGTAGATTCACTCTTCCCAGCCTGGTCCAGGTCTACAATTTTCTGGTATCCTTCGACAGCTCTTTGGTCTTGGCCATGGTTGAGTTTGGAGTCTGACTGTTTAAGGCTGTGGACAGGTGTCTTTTATACAGATAATGAGGTCAAACAGGTGCCATTAATACAGGTAATGCGTGGAGGACAGAAGAGCTTCTTAAAGAAGAAGTTACAGGTCTTTGAGAGTCAGAAATCTTGCATTTGTGGGAGACCAAATGCTTATTTTCCATCATGATTTACAATTAAATTCTTTAAAAATCCTACAATGTGATTTCTTGGATTTTCTTTTTCTCATTTTGTCTCTATGTACCTATTACAGACCTCTCTCATCTTTCTAAGTTGGAGAACTTGTACAAACAGTGGCTGGCTAAACACTTTTTTGGCCGATTGTATGATGCATAAAGTAAATAAAATAAAGATACATAGGTAATGATTTATATAAAAAAAGAGTTCCCAAGGCCTTATGCTACGATTTTGGGCAGTATAATTGGGCAAATTCCAGGGGAAAACAACCCAAAGTCAGAGATAATAGTGGTGTGAAAGACCTAGAAAGGTGAGGAGATTTTTCAAAAGTTGAAAAACAATCATGGCATAATGTCAAGACATAACTTAAAGAAAAGTACACAAAAGCCTGGAATTTCCATTTTGTTTTGACTGTCTGTATTTGTCCTTGATGCTGATGCTCAAGAGTTGCTTTGTTTCTCCACTGAAAACTTTAATTTGGCTTGAGTGATTTTTGATTAAGTAAACGGTTATTCTGTCAAAAAAACACGAGACAAGCAATATGCGTCTTACCAGAAACACATACAGTAACCCCTTAAATTAACTGATGCCCAACCCAGCCTCAAGCCACTGCCAGGACACTGATGTGGTGGGCTAGCATATTAGACTGTTGTACCATTAGACTGAGTGTCTAATACTGTAATGTAACAAATTAAATATGTGTGCATAAAGTAAATTAAATAATGTAATCTTACTTTGGTGAATACTGGGGTAAGGTAGAGTCAGTGCCATTTGGTGTAATGTGATGTACCATTATGTCACTACAGTGGTGCTTGAAAGTTTTTGAAGCCTTTAGAATTTTCTACATTTCTGCATAAATATAACCTAAAACATCATCAGATTTTCACACAAGTCCTAAAAGTAGATAAAGAGAACCCAGTTAAACAAATGCGACAAAAATAAAATATTTATTGGTCATTTGGTCATTTATTTATTTATTGAATGAAATGATCCAATATTACATATTAGTGAGTGGAAAAAGTATGTGAACCTCTAGGATTAGCAGTTAATGCTGAAGGTGAAATTAGAGTCAGGTGTTTTCAATCAATGGGATGACAATCAGTTGTGAGTGGGCACCCTGCTTTATTTAAAGAACAGGGATCTATCAAAGTCTGCTCTTCACATCACGTTTGTGGAGGTGTAAGGGTAACTTCTAAGCAACTGAAGGTCTCTCTCACATTGGCTAATGTTAATGCTCATGAGTCCACAATCAGAAGAACACTGAACAACAATGGTGGCCATGGCAGGGTTGCAAAGAGAAAACCATGCTCTCCAAAAAGAACATTGCTGCTCATCTGCAGTTTGCTAAAGATCACGTGGACAAGCCAGAA
This sequence comes from Ancistrus triradiatus, assembly GCA_025084515.1. Taxonomy (NCBI): domain Eukaryota; kingdom Metazoa; phylum Chordata; class Actinopteri; order Siluriformes; family Loricariidae; genus Ancistrus; species Ancistrus triradiatus. Next base: position 157,579 of record JAJAGP010000894.1, on the reverse strand, counting down.
TGCTATTGGAAGAATGAAAGAATTTTGTGGATGGATGAGACCAAACTCTCTCAAAATAAAAGCATTATGTTTGGAGAAAGGAAAACACTGCATTTCACCTTATCCCATCTGAAACATGGTAATACTAGTATCATGGTGTGGGCCTGTTTTGCTGCATCTGGGCCATAATGGCTTGATGGAACAATGACTTCTGAAATATATCAGAAATTCTAAAGTTAAATGTCAGGACATCTGTCCATGAACTGAATCTCAAGAGAAGGTGGGTCATGCAGCAAGACAATGACCCTAAGCACACAAGTCGTTCTACCAAAGAATGGTTAAAGAAGAAGAAAGTTAATGTTTTAAAAAGTCCTGACTTTAATCCAATCGAAATGTTGTGGAAGGACCTGAAGCGAGCAGTTAATGTGAGGAAACCCACCAACATCCCAGAGCTGAAGCTGTTCTGTACGGAGGAATGGGCTAAAATTCCTCCAAGCCAGTGTGCAGGACTGATCAACAGTTACAGGAAATGTTTAGTTGCAGTTATTGCTGCAAAGGAGGGGTCACACCAGATATTGAAAGCAAAGGTTCACATACTTTTGCCACTCACTAATATGTAATATTGGATAATCTTTCTCAATAAATAAATGACCAAGTATAATATTTTTTGTCTAATTTGTTTAAGTACGTTCTCTTTATCTACTTTTAGAACTTGAGTGAAAATCTGATGATGTTTTAGGTCATGGAGAATTATAGAAAATATTTATGGAGAATTATAGAAAATTGCTAAGTGTTCACAAACTTTTAAGCACCACTGTATATAACACCTATATAATAATAATATTATATTGATAGTGACCAAAAGTGAGACCACTGGTGAAAATGGTTAAATGATTTTGAATGCTTTTTGTTGTTGTTGTTGTTGTTGTTGCTGTTGTTTTCTTTTGCATTTTATTTTAGTTAACATTATTATTTGGTATGTTCCCCCTTTTGCTGTAAATACAGCATGCACTCAAGCTGCCATGGATACTACAAGTTTGTTCAAGATCTGATGAACCAGGTATATCCCAGAATAATTTCACATTATTCCATTTTGATGCAATGTTACTGAATACTTGGCTTTCTCTCTTTATTTCTGTTTTCTGTCTTCCAGTGAGCATATAAATGCTCGCTGGAGTTTAACTTAGCTGACTGTAGAGGAAAGTTCATGACAGTCAGAAATTCTTGAAAGTATTTGTTGCCTGAGGTGTGTTTCGGGGTTCATTTTTGCAAATTTTCCTACCAATTCTTTGCTCTTAAGACAATGAAAAGATTTCAATACATAGATAATTGCTAATGTATGTTTCTTATATAAATCAATAATATCCACAGTACACCGCATTACTCGCAACACTAGCTATATTGTTGAGACAGAAATTGTTTTCTAAGAAGAACATACAAGAACATGTATGTACAGAGTTTATTGTTAATTGGCAAGACTGAAGCAATTTGAGGACATATCACTCTTTTGGGTTTTGACAGAGTGCCAATTCAATTGTGACAATTTAAACTGGGTGACAATTCAATTCTTGTTCACTTTGCCAGGCACCCTTTGTAGGTTCTAGCTTGATCCATCTAACAGAAATAAATAAATCAGGCTTTGTCTTTTGGAAGTGCAATCAGAGAGAAGACAAAGACCTGCACTGAATAATAATGTATGTGCTTGCTCATGCCGTCCGCTTCCCCAGTTGCTCACGCAAGAATTTACAAGCATGAATCTACCCTCAAGATCTCAAGTATCCCTCTCTCTCTGTGTCTCTCTCTATCTCTCTCATACACACACACACACGCACACACACACACACACGCACACACCGACATACACTCTGTGACTTTCAGTTCCAGCATGTCAAAGGAGGCAATAGCAGATCTGTAGGCTGAAGCCAAATCAACAGATGTGTCACTTTCTATTTGAGTCAAACTGTGCCAGGGCTGTCAATCATCTTTAAATACCTTTCCGTGTCTCAGGCTGCGGTTTTCACTTCATCCCACATCCCCCAGAAAACACAACATTATCATTTTCATCATCAGACACTATATCTCATACTCGCTTATTTTGAAGTGTCCTTGTTTTAATGTGACAGTCTTCATGTATTTTTCATGTTGTCATATTATGCTGTCCTTGCTCCGTTCTCCAGCTCATTGTTCCGCTTTTCCATTCTTGGCATCCACCTTTCTTATTTTTCTGCGCTCATGCTCAATTTGCTTCAGGTAATTTTTAAACGTCAGAGTTTCAGAGGTCACTTTGTGGCTCTGTGCAATTAATTAAATTAGTCCTGGCCAGGGTGTGAGATGTATGTGCTTCTCGGCACCTTGAGATGAAGGTATGAGAAAGTGGTGCATAAATAAGATTTATAACCCAGCTCGGCAAGCAAGAGAACACACTGCTGGCTGCGCAAAGAATGCAGCCGGGCTGCTGAGACTGGCCTAATGCTGAAATCAATTCTCACTTTCGTCATTTTCACATTTAATAATGCTCCTTTAGCTTTTATGTATTTTTCAATGACACATTTATATGCCTATTTGTTAATGAGCATAGTCCCCAAAGTGAAAGAAAACAGCTTGCAATATAAACGCTCCAGGTTACTGTTCCCAGATGGCCAATAATGTAGAATTTAGAGTTGATTACTGCTTACTGTGAAATAATGGCATAAATTCACCAATGGAATGATGGAATTGTTGCAGAATTAGTGTATTGATGTATTGTTAAGGTGATTAATACACCACATGGGAACTTGGTGGTTTGGGGGTCAGCTAGGTCCAAGGAGTCTAGCCAGTGTTATAATAGTGTCAGTGTTATATAGTGCTATAATATCTATTATGTTGGAAAAAAGCATGTTTCCCCACAGAATTTCATTCAAAAGTGTCAGCAGGGTACATTTTCCAAGCAAAGTTCCTGTCTCAGTGTTTGCTTTATTACAGTAATTCTTTTGTTTCAATGGCCATTTTAATTGAGGTGGCACATAAAGCACAAAAATGTTTTTTTCCTTTGTTTTTCTTAGACTCAGGACACAGGACATGTTACGTGGTGGCCAAGGGAGGAGCAGGCGAATGCAGGGTTCCAGTGCAACCAAAACAGTTTATTAACAAACACAAGTAGCCAGAAGGCCGACAAGACACGATAGCAGCCCAACTAATAAAGATCACCAAATAAAGAGCATGACGATATGGACATAACTGTAAAAGTAACAAGGATGACAATAACAATAATCATATCGTTGTAAATGATACTGATTATGATAATGTCAATGATAAAGGTACAATGATAATACCTTTAGGACAGGATACTAACAGGCTAGCGACAAAAACTGGATCAGACAGAGCGCTAACGCGGCTAGCAGTAACAAACGAATAGGTCGGGGAGCTAACAGGCTAGCAGCAATAACCGGATAGGGCGGTGTGCTAACGTGACTAGCAGTAATAACCTGACAGGATGGAAAACAAACAGCAAAACCGCATGACACAAGATAAAGCACTTACAGGAGCAAGCGCAGTCACCCAGCGGAGAGCGAACGAGAGCCACGAGCCCAGAGTCCAGCGGGCAGAACCGCGTGAAACAAAGAATAGTCCAGAACTTGGTCCAAAGCAAAAGTAATCCAGATAGTGGAGATGGCGATAGTAATCCCACACGGGTGCTGAAGAATGAGTCAATGCTCCCGCAATGAGCGGTGAAAACATTCAACTTAAATAGTGTCTCAAATTAAACCTAAACACGATCCAGGTGCGGCCGCAGCCATCTTGCCTGCGGATTGTGGGCGATGTAGCTTCTGTCCGCCCACGGAGGCAAGATCCTGCTTTGGCAGCGGACCGTAACAGTACATTAAATGACAGCAGACACACTTGGCTAGTTCTCACATAAAAACATTCTAGATATCTTAAAGACATGAGCTGGTGTGCAGGTGTGAGGTTCTGAGTCACTTCATATACAGTAGATAATGTGGAGCCCTTTGGAACACAGCGAGCAAGGATAGGCACTTTATATTTGATTCTAGATGTCAAAGGGAGCCAGTATAGCTTCCTTAGTAAATGACTTAGATGAGGAAATCTTAGTAAGTTGTAAACCAGGATTCAGCATTCTGAATGCTCTGTAGTCAAATATGAAATATGTGCATTTTGTACAGAATCAAATAAAAAATCTTAGCCTTGTTGACTAGAAGGCCTATGGAGGTGTCTATGGTGAGTGAAAGGTCAAGGGTTGTCCCTTGTGTTTTTTTTTGTTTTGTTTTGTTTTTTTATGGGAGGTAGCATTTACATTCTACCAGATTCTGGTTGTCCAAATTGGGTTTAATGTGGTGGGTCACCATGCATGAAGATACGTCTGAAAGCTCTAAAGTTAGATAACCTTTTTGAAACTTGACACTTGGATGGAAGAAAAGAAAGTGTTTCAATGTAGCAGTGGTATGAGATGCCATGAATTTGTGCTACTAAACTCATTGATTTAGTGTATATAGTACAGGAGTGGACCAAATAAGAACTCTGGGGGAACCCATGTTGTAAGGTTTTGAAGCGACGAGACAAAACTCTACCAGTCCTTGTCTGGAGATTTTGGAAGATCATGGAGATTCACTCAAAAGGTCTAGCAAGCAAAGCACATCGACTTTTCATTACAGTACTTCTGATTATTTATTTTCAGTAATTAGAGATTAGTCTCCACACCTCAACCAATATTCAGTTACGGTGCTATCTGGCTGACAATGAACTGTACCATTTGCTAATTATAATTATATCATAGATCAGTTGCCATCACTTCTGAATATGTGGTTGTGTGGTATCAGGTTATTAAAGATGGACAATTTTTAAACTAAAAGCAAGCCAATGCTTCCTAGAATCTTTCTTATAAAGACAGAGTTACATATTATTTCAACATGCCAAATATAAATGATGTTGAGCAGCAACCTGATTGCTGTTGTAAAACAAACAACAAAACAAAGCAAACAAACAAAAAACATATTTAAATGCTCAAATAGCATGCTAAAATGTCCTGGACTCATAAAACATTGGGATTTTATAAAACATATCTAAAATTCCTAATAATAAATTTTGTGTATAATGCTTGGGTATAATGGAGTAACGCAGGGACAATAACAATGGACATGACTGCAATTTAGGGTGGGAAAAAAAATACAATGTAAATATGCTGATTCAAACAGAAATTAGCCACAGGTTTATTAACAAAACGCTCATATGAAAGATTGAGAATGGACTGAAATGCCCTGTGAACAGCACCAAAGGAACAAACAAAATATAAGTCTATACATACAAATACAGTACAAATCCCAATACTATAAGTAGAAGGATTAACAACCCTAGCTACTACACAAGTCTAGACCTCATAAAAAAATACAAGGAGTGGCACTCATATCTTAGTGTTTCAAGGCAATAACTACTTTTGTGTGGAATGCAGGCATATGCCCGAATGCATCGCTCCTGCATGTATTGAGAGGACAACAAGAAAAAAGATATAAACTGACCCAAGTACACACGCATTAACCACTGAGGCAAAACAAAACTTTTTGCTTCAAAATAGACTTCAGTTTTACAAGTTATGCTCTAAAAATTTAACAAACCGAAACTTACTGATGAGCCAGCAGGCTGATTCCTATTCTTCTTCATATGTTGTGTTGATTGACAGTTTGCAATCTTACTGTATTACCAACTGAGGTGTGAATGCTTTTGGGAATAAAAAAATCCAGCTGCTAGACCACTCATTCTTAGAAATGTCAAGATAGCTATTATGGATTGTGTCCTAGGTGCTAAACTCAACCCACATTTTGACAATTTAGTTAGATCCTCTTTTCTTTGTATATTCTCTGCATCCATCTGCAAATATTTGTTCTTAACAGTCTCTTCATCACCACAGTAAAAATAAGACACAGACAGATGTTTTTCTAATAACTGGATAATAATTTAGGCTAATGTGCCCTGTACACATTTGTGTTAGCATGGTTTTTTTTTTTGCCGACTCCAACTTCTGTTATTTTGTGACATGTCTGCCTTTTGAATACTGCGTCATTGTCTTTCTTTCCTGACATATTTCCTGCCATATTTTGTTGGTGACATTTTTAATGATTCATTTAATTTCAGACCTACTAAGGAGAACTTGTAGACCTATTTAATCAAATTTAAGAGTTTTTTCCAAGTGCATCCACTCTTTCGTTTCTTTCAATGCCCACATGTGATGGAATCCACTTAAATTCACCTTTGTTAGACTATTGTTGATTAAGCCTAAAGACTAAAACATTATTTCATTTAAAAGGTCTTGTCTATGTGCCGACTTCCCACACTGAATATATGATAAAACTGACAGTGAATCTAAACAATGAATAATATTCACACAATAGCCCTACAATGTCCCTACAATAGCCAGCATCTGTATCAAGAATACTGCTAGTTGATCCAGTGATCTCTTTTTGACTTCTGCTCAACAATGTTAACTACTGATCTTGTTTTGTCCTACTTTTGAACTCTACTTTGATACTGTTCCCCCATACTGGTTTCATAAATATTGTTGTACATTTTGACTAGATTTTGACTATATACGTTATTTCCATGTTGACTATTGTCATTTAAAAACAAGGGGAATTGCAGTCTGTTCTGTTTTATTGCACCAGACAATGCTATTGATTCCCATCTCTTTTGCTTTATTATTACCATTTCACCCAAATCTGCACAACCTGATGTAACCATACTTCTGACATTCCTCAAGGACTCATTTCATATGGTACATTGGATCCTACCCACATAAATTTATCTAAATTGCCATCGAAATCTTTAAACACCTGAGACTGGTGATCCTTTAAAAGCACCACAACATAACTGAAGGGCTTTGGCCTGTATCCTGTACAATTTATTTAGCTGCTGAGGTTATATATGGTGCATTCATAATCAAACACTGAACATATACACTGTATATGTGTGTGTGTATATATATATATATATATATATATATATATTTTTTTTTATTAATAAAATGTGTTGCCTAAATGTGAGCCTGATATCTAACAACAACCCTAACAAATTGGAATCCCCACTTATGTGACCACTTTTCAACTTCTTCGCGACTGACTCTGGAACGGACGTTGTTGCGACCGACTCTGGAACAAACGTTGCCTTGACTGACACTGGGGCAGGCGTCGCGTTGACTGATGCTGGAGCGGGCATCATAACACTGGACTCTGGGGGCAGGCGCCTTTGGGGGACTGGTGATCGCAGGATCAGGCTCTGGAATGGATGTTTCCATCGTGACCAACTCAGGGGTGGCAATGACATGACTGACTCTGGAGCAAGCATTGGCATGACCAACTCTGAAGCAAGCATCGGCTTGACCGACTCCAGAACGGAAGTTGGCTTGACCGACTCTGGAATGGCCGGCGTCGTGACCAACTCTGTAACAGCCGGCGTCATGACAGACATGCCCGCTGGACTTCTGCCTTGCCCAAGAATACTAGGGTCAGCAATGGGCAGGCAGGAGCAGGTGTTTCTGGGGAACTGGTGAGAGCAGGATCCGGCTTGGCCCTAGAGATGACTGGACCCCTCAAGCAGCCGGAGAGCAGAGGATCCAGTAGTTGTCTGGCAAGGTGAGACACAGGCTGGCGACTGGCATATGGAGATGCTGATTTGGCACTAGCGGGTGTGGGCTCTGGTGTTTAGCTAGCAAGTGTGGACCCTGGTATGGAGCTAGCAAGCATAGAGCCAGGCATCGAGCTAGTGAGTGTGGACCCTGGCATTAAGCTAGCGAGTGTGGGCCCCAGCATCAAGCCAGCGAGCATGGGTCCTGGTGTTGAACTAGTAAGTGTGGACCGCCGCCTCCCTCGGTGCTTCTTGGCCAAGTGGGAGAGTACAGGTTTAAGGGGATGAGCTGTTTGTTCTTGAACCACCTCCCTCTCTGGCTAAGATATATGATCTTGCTATCTATGTAAACGCCCAACTCATTCCCAAGCCCAGGGTCATGGTCAGTATGCCCCGCAGTTTGACACCTTCCAATAAGGCTGACCTCACATGATCCCTCCGCATTCTGTACAGCCCCTGTGGGGCCTCTCACCACTGCAGTTTCTCCCTTAGTGCCTGTAGATCTGCTTCTGTCCACCACTGGCATGGACCTCTGGCCACAAGACCACGCCCACGCCCCAACACTGCCAAGTATTGTAGACCTTTGTCAGGGTCCCAGGCAGGTGCTTGAATATGTGGGTAAATTCAACCAGTTAACCATGAATTCTGGGTTTAATGACCAGGCATTAATGGACCTCTTCAGGCATGGCCTCAGTGAGAAAGTACAAGATGAGCTACCCTTGCTTAAGTCCCCTTCCTCCATGGCCGAATTTTACAATCTTTCCATTGATGCAGATTCAGAGGGCCAGGGAGATGGTGGGTTCAGTCTGCAGCTTGCTAACTTTTGCCCGGACTGAGTATGTTAGCTATGACCATTGTGCATTTTGCACAGCCCCTGTGGGCCCTCCCGCCACCAAGGTCGTACCCCCCGTCCCTGAGGTCACTGAGGAACAGCCTGACCCGAGTCTGTTTGACATCCTTAAGCAGATCTCAGCCATCGCTGTGGTTGTAAAGCAGTTGCGCACCACTGCTCCCCTTAACTCTGTACCTGAGCAGTTAGCGCTGCCCTGCTCCATACCTGAGCATGTTGGCTCCATACCTGAGCAGCTAGCGCTGCCCAGCTTCGTACCTGAGATTGCTGCGCCTTTTAGCTCTGTACCTGAGCAGCTAGAGCCGCCCGGCTTTGTACCTGAACTTTCCGCACTCTTTGGCTCCGTACTTGAGCAGTGAATGCTGCCCTGCTCTGTACCTGAGCATGTTAGCTCCAACTACCCCTGTGCCATGGTGGTTACCGCTGACCCCGATGCCAAGATCATTGGTGCCTGTTCAACCAGCCAGGCGACTCACGGCGACCTTTTTCATTGGTTTTGAAAGATCTGACTCCATTCCCGGGCTGCTGATGCCATGCTATGCACATGCTTGGAAGGGCGCCTCCCCCTTAGGAGTGTGAAATCAGTCCCCCTCTCTTCTCTCTCCCTTAAGTGTGAGCCTGAGCTTCTATGTGTGTGTGGGCTAGCATTTCTCCACCTCGCATATAGAAGCTTGTTTTTGTTGTTATTTATTCATTCTTTCCTCTGTGGTCTAGTGGCATGTTCAGTTTAACTATCACCAACGCATCTGTCCAGGGTTCTATTCCCAGCCACTGAAGTTGCTTTCTTTGTTGTTTTATTTACTTTCTTTTTGGTTAACTATTGTTTCACAGAGAAACAGGGAGGGGAAGACGGAGGCAGGTGTAAGTGCAAATGTGAAGATTTATTTAAAGTGAAAACGGTGATACAGATAACACAGAATGGCAAATGACTAACGCTAACACAAACTGAAACAATACTAACACAAAGACAGGCTAAGGACAAATACAAAACTAAAACATGTAACAACACTACCAAGCAGATGGGCTACTATTAACAAACAGACCGAAGGCAAATAAACTAACAGGTGTCAACAAACAAAGACAAACAACAAAAGGCTAACATGCTAAAGCTAACAATACTACACAAAAATGGAATTCAAACAGACTAACAGGCTAAACAACAGACACTGGACGGAACTACAAAAGAGAACACTTACTAAGTAACATAGAACACGATACACAACAGACCAAGACAAAAGAGACCAACCATACAGAAGAACAGCCAGGATTCTAGATAAACCATGGGGGTGAGAATGCAAAACAATGAATTTTCAGTATTAAATTATTTATGTGTTACGACCCCCAGCACTGTGTGGATGTCCCTCAGGCGGACACTGATGGTAGTGCCGACTTGGCTGTTTGATCTAGATCCACACAGTGCCCGATATCGTGCATGCGCCCTTTGATTGCGGCACAATTGCTATCAGCTGTCAGGAGCATTATTTAAGAAGTTCGTTTTCCTGCTGACAGTGCTCTACCCTCGCGCTAATGACTACGCAGATTGTGCGTTCTCATCGCTGTGGTTTTGCCTTGTGGTTTTTCTCGGGTTGTTTAGGGAGACCTATAAGGTTCCCGCTCTTTGTTGACCTACACACAGGGTTTCTACCTGCATACGCTTCTCTACCCATTCTCGTGGCCAGCATTTAGGACAAGTGGGTGACTGGACATTTGTAGAAGCTCAGCCGTCGTACAAGGGAGATTGGAGGTAATTCCTGCCTATTAGTCTTGATAGAGTAGGATTTCCTTTTTCCCGCTAGCCACCACGACGACTAGGATGCTTTTTGGGCTTTTGCGTTTTTTTTGCGCTTCTGTTTTGTTTTTTCCCTCGTCACCAGACGCTGCGCGCTGTTCCGCACCCGCACGTGCCGGCGAGTAAGCGCGGTCCGCATTGTGCAAGCACCGAGCAGCGCGTTCTCCTAGTTTGTGCTCGCTTGCGCTTGGTGATGTCAGCCCCCTTCCCTTCGCTTCCCCTTGGTGCGAGTGTTCTATGTGTTTCTATGTGTGTGCGCATGTGACTGTAGGGGCCAGTCTATCTTCCCTTCAGGCATAGAAGCTCACATTATAGTTTTGTTTGTATCTCCTTCAGTGTCTGTGTGGGTTATTGCATTGAACTCTCACTCTGCAGCCCAGGGTTCGATCCCCAGCCACTGAGGTTGCTTCATTGTTTTATTTCTTTCTTTCTTTTGGTTTTGTATATAATTTCTATAATTATATTTTGGTTCACTATTCCATCTGGAGCTAACTGCAATTGGGTCCTGAAAAACCCTTATTCTTTTATTTTCACGATTCGCCTTTGTTTTTAATATGGCGAACCGTAACAGAAGGGTAGAGCCAGCACCAGTGCTAGCTCCTGGACCTCCAGTATAGAGGTCCCCAGTATAGAGGTGTTCCCGGCTCCCGGCTAGCCTTTGGGGGTCCGGCTAGTCATCTTAATACGGGGGTGGCCCACTTTTGGTCACCCAAACCGATAGAGATGCCCAGCCCCTCCCGCAGACGCGGTCGGCACCTCGCCCGACCCAAACTGCTACCACCTGCTGCCTCGGACCGGGAATTGGGGTTTGACCCCGCCCTGGCTTCCCTCCACTCCAGCAAGATGGCCCCTTGGCCACGGGCCAGGAGGAGGAAGGAGGAATTGCAGGACAAGCTTTCCCAGCTCGAACCTTCCTCCTCGATAGCCCAATTGTATGATCTGGCCTTTGAGGTAAAGTTTCAGCTCCTCAAGTCCAGGGAGAGGCCCATGAAGTCCACAGAGGTTCTGCCCCCCTCGAGTCTTTCCTGTTTACTTGAATGGAACTCAATTCTGTCTGCAGCTATTGAGCAACTACGCTCTGTTCCAGACCTCGCCACGCCCGTTGACACCGTACCTGGACACTTTGTGCCGCCTAGCCTCGAACCTGAGCAACCACGCTCCGTTCCATTTACATTTAGATTTACATTTACAGCATTTAGCAGATGCCCTTATCCAGAGCTACTTACAATTAGTACAATCTTACAATCCAAGCAATTGTGGGTTAAGGGCCTTGCTCAAGAACACAGCAGTGGCAGCTTGGTGGAGGTTGGATTTGAACCCTGGACCTTCTGGTCCAGTACCTTAAACGCTAGGCTACCCCAGTCCCCAGAGCCCGTTGACCCCGTACCTGGGCACTTAGCGTCATCTAGCTTAGAACCTGAGCAACTATGCTCCGTTCCAGAGCTCGCCACACCCATTGACCCCGTACCTGGGCACGTGGTGCCACCTAGCTTAGAACCTGAGCAACTACGCTCCGTTCCAGAGCTCGCTGCACCCGTTGACCCCGTACCTGGGCACGTGGCCCTGCCTAGCTTAGAACCTGAGTAACTACACTCCGTTCCAGAGCTCAACGTGCCCATTGGCCCCGTACCTGGGCACTTAGTGCCACCTAGTTTAGAACTTGAGCAACTATGCTCCGTTCCAGAGCTCGCCGCGCTCGTTGACCCCGTACCTGGGCACGTGGCGCTGCCTAGCTTAGAACCTGAGCAATTACACTCTGCGCTTGGGTTTTTGGCGCCCCCTAGCCCTGTACCTGGGCCCGCCGCGCCCATTGGTCCCGTGAAAGCGTGAAAGCTGCACGGTGGGATGTTTAGCAGCACCTGGCTCTGTAAAGGAGCTCACTGCACCCGTAGGTCCCACGTCCGAGCGTTCACGCTCCACGCCTGGGCATTCGGCACACTGGTCGTTGCCGCCGACTCCTGTGCTTCGGTCAACTGGACCGAATCCTACACTGCGATCAGCAGTCCCGATCCCCGTGCCATGGTCTTGTAGACCGATTTCTGAGCCGCTGAGCTCTGCCCCTGAGTCGGCCTGGTTGCTCACCGAGTCCAATCAGGGCATTGAACCGGCTCTGACCTGCCCCTCCCCCCTTTCAGCCCCTTGTTCAAGGCCTTTCCGGCCTTCTGGTGCCTCTCAGTGCGGCACCTTCTCAACCTTGAGCGGGTGAGACATACCAGGGGAGGTCTTGGTTGCGCTTAGGGGCGTCGGGACGATCGCTTCCGTTTTGTTTTTTCCCTCCCTTTCCTTGTATCTCCTTCAGTATCTGTGTGGGTTATTGCATTGAGCTCTCACTCTGCAGCCCAGGGTTCGATCCCCAGCCACTGAGGTTGCTTCATTGTTTTATTTATTTATTTCTTTTGGTTTTGTATATAATTTCTATAATTATATTTTGGTTCACTATTCCATCTGGAGCTAACTGCAATTGGGTCCTGAAAAACCCTTATTCTTTTATTTTCACGATTCGCCTTTGTTTTTAATATGGCGAACCGTAACATTATGTTACATTCTCTTTCCCAATGTGATCCATCATCTGCATAGAGCAAATTTCCTATTCTCTGGTCAATTTCAGAAAAAAAGCATAATTCGTCATGATATTATGTAGTTTCAGACTGCTATGTTACTATGCCACCCCATGGAGTACAATTTTCAACCGAATAAATTTGTGGTGAGTCCATAGTAAAAAGACAAAGTGTTTCCGGTTTAGAGGTAACCTAGTTTGTTTCCATATTTCCTGGGTAGATTGTTAATGTTTCATCAAGTTGACTTCCACTTATTTATTTTATCACTAGTACATCTTTGTTCTTTTCAATCACTTGTAATGTCCATAATGGGACCTTGTTCATGAAATTCTTAGAACTATGTATTTCAACAAATGATTTTCTCTGGATTGAAATTTCTCTAGATTTGTTATTGCATGCTCACCATTTCTTCTTATCACATGCAGAGAAAAATCCCTTCATATCCCTCCCATCCTCCGAATCATGTCCTACCTTTCATTGGATATCTGTTCCTATATTTCTACAAAAAAATCTCTCAAATAATTATTTTAACATTAGCCTGTGCTTTTTTATACTCTATTTTATTATATTACATTCCATATCATGTAGTACATCATATATTTTACCATCATTTAAACATAATAGCTTATCATCTATAAATTCCCTATGATGCAAACATTTAGGACCTAGTACCTAACCCTGTTGAATAAAACTTTTCCACCTGTGGCAAACATTCTATTCCTATGCACTGATATGCATCCATATTGTCAGAGTAACTAAAACTGCTATATACAAATGTTTGGTTTATCTGACAATTATTTTAAAACATTCAGCTCCTGACCATTACCAATTAAACTTTGAACATTATATTGTAAAAGACCACTACTCGCCACATGCTGACTGTGGTTCAGAGATTCCTCTTAATAGATTCCACTGAACATTCTTCAATGTCTAGATATTTCTCTTCTGCTTTCATTCTAATCCTAATTCTCTCATTTCTGCTATTCATTTGCACAAAAAAAATTCTTCTGAAAATATGTTTCTGAAGTGAGAGATAAGCCTCAGGGCCATTTTTCCATTCATATTTGCCTTTTTGACAGCTTCAGTTTGTGTTAGTTTCTCATTCACTTTAACATTTAGTACTTGTACTGTTTTTTAATGTACTTTACATCCTTTACATATGCCACTTTCTGTAACTAACTCCACAGTTACAGCATTTGACAGTGGTTAGGGTAGTGGCCTACAGTGGAACCTCAGAATTTGAACTCCTCTTCACTCAAAAATTTCTACATCAAACAGGTCTGTTTGATTTTTATTGCCCCAAAATTCGAACAAAAGTTCCAACTTCAAACATCAGTACCCTAAATAAAACACTTCATGGATCTTACCAAGACGATGCACATAATCCAGTCCGGATGGTGGCAATGATGCACCAATACAGTTTGCCAATTGCCAAAAAAACAAAAAGAACAAGAACTAGAGGGCAAGCATAGGTATATTACGTACATAATGTTAAATTATATTATCATATTATGCATATGTATATCATATCAGTCTACTGAGTTTGCCTCAGTGGTAATAATTTCCCTTTATTTTCATTTATTTAATTTATTTATTGATTATTACTATTCTATTACCTTCCTTTGCTTTATTAATTTTTTAATCATTAGTTACATACAAATATAGGCATAAAAAAAACACCAATCATTTGGGGGGTCTGCAATGGATTAATCCTATTTTCGTTACTTCATATGGGGAAATTTGATTCCAACTTTGCACAAATCAAGAGTTCTTAAGCCCTTCTGGAACCAATTAAGTCTAGAATTCCAATATTCCACTGTAGATGAAATCACCTGAAGGTCCAGGGTTCAAATTCCACCTTCATTGGGGTGGCTTCTTTCTGTTACAGTAGGTCGGTTGGTTTGGACACAGGTACAGAGTACAAGCTTCATACTCTGGGAGCACTAGAGGTGATATATGACCAAAAGTATGTATAACCAAAAGTTTGTATCTCTTTTTATGAAAGCGCACATATGAGGGTATGAGAAAAATTGTGTGTTTGTGAGTGGGGATTTGATCTTAGGATTTCAGGGTTCCTATAGGCACAAACATTACCTCTGCACCACTGTTCAGTTCAAATGAATGCTCATATGTGCACACTGATAAAGCGTGTAAATGGCAAGAAATTCAAACAAAAACTTCAGCACAAAATGCCAGCTGCAAAGACAAACTGAAGACCACAAGCAATAACTTAATGTCTTATCAACCTGAGGCTGAGATGGGTTATCCCCAATCTCCTAAAATCAAAAAAAGCTTTCTTATTTAAAATGAACTATTTCTTTGTATTTTTCTTTCCTTTGCATATTTTGATTTTTAAATCAAATGTCAGAATGCCAGCAGCAACAGAAGGCACCACCAGAGGGTGGCAGAGGCACTCTATATAGTCAAAGAAGGCAGCCTGGCATTAGTCATTACATGCCGCACCTGGCTGGCATGCTATTTAAACTGGAGAAGATCCAGTGTCAGTGTGGCGTCTATACGTGTGATGCTGGCTGTTTGTGAAAAAAAAAGACAAAAGAGAAAAAAACCCACAAAAGTATAGAAGGGGAAATATCCAGATCTGTTAACAGTGTAGTTCAAAAGAGAGGTAGAGAGAGAGAGAGAGAGAGAGAGAGAGAGAGAGAGAGAGAGAGAGAGAGAGATGATTGATTAAGTGAGAACTTAGTTATAAGGAGAAATAACTACCCCTTCAGCTGGGAAAAGACAAAAAAAGTGAAAGGCAAATATTAATGTTCACAGAGAAATTGAGTAAACTTGGGAGAAATGCTAAAAACAGAAAATCTGGAAAGGAAAGAAAATTGAAGAACAAATCAATAAAATCAATTAAATGTAGATAAGTAAGCATTTATTTGAGTTTAGGAGACTGAGGATATCCCATCTCATTGTTCCATTATTGGTTGAAGACACCACTTTGAACTAGCAACCACCATTTTTTCTTTATACGTTTCCTTGGAGACTGGTTTCATCTCTAGTGCTCCCAGAGGGTGAAATCAGTATCACATTGTGCCTGGGTCCAAACCAGCTGGCTATCATGACAGAAGGAAGTGGACATGACACATAGCCCATGACAACAGCTCACCAAAGCTGCCACTTTTGGGAAGTTGGCCACAATTGCTTGTGGATATTGTTATGGTTCGCCATATTAAAAACCGATGAACCGTGTAAACAAAAATATAAAGGACCCAGTTGCAGTTAGCTCCAGATGGAAGTGGTGAACCAAAATATAAATAAATAAATAAAACACAGTCCACCAAAAGAAAACTAAAAAATAAAACAATAAAGAAACTCATGTCGTAAGTATTCATTAGTACGCCTATGATATGTCTCCGCTACGGCAACCACGTACAATTCCGTGCATGCGCAAAGCGTCGGAAGCCAGGAGTTTGGTACGGACGTCGGGAGAGAAAGCACAGGACTAATGAAACAGCTCAGTGTCCTTTTCCTAAACGAGCCAAAAGCCACAGAAGAAGCCGGTCATACTATAGAGGAACCGGGGGCGAAGCATGGGAACTCTGACCCTACACTAGCCTCTAAGCCCTAAGCAGGTAACCTCCAGTCTCTAAACCGTACGAACGCTGACGATCTTCAAACTGCCAGCTATCTTTTTTCCCTAACAAAAGAAACACAAGTGATATGCACACAATAGCCGTGTGAGGGTGTGGTTCAAAACACGATGATGCGACAACCTATGTGGGCTACAAGGTGTACTTATATAGCCCCAGCAACAGGTGTTGCCACTTACCCGCATAACGCCACATCACAGCTGGCACATGCGCGATTACGTCGAGCATGCTCACGCCGCCATAGTGAGTCATTGCTGACCTCCAGTGTCACAAGCCAGGGTCAGCGCGACTCCTAACAGTACCCCTATTAAGGGGTGATGTCCCGACGCCGCTAAGCATGACCAAAAGCTTCCCTATCCTGTCTGACACACTCAGGGTTGAGCATATTGCATCCGGGGAGGTGCCAGTAGGCAGGATGCACCTTTAAATAGTGGCTGAATGGGAGATTAGAGAACGACAAATCCAAAGCAGGACTCATATTAATTGACCTGAGCCCAGGAATAGCCATGAGCGGCTCAGGGGCAGAGCCTGGTGTTGGCGGCTCAGGGGTGGAGCTCGACACTAGCGTCTCAGGGGCTGAGCTTAGTGCTGGTTGATGGTTGATTAGGTGCGGAGCTCGGCACTGGCGGTTCAGGAATGGGGCTAGACCTGGCAAGGCCAAATAAAAAGGTGAATTGCCTGGATGCCTGAAGGGGTCAGCGGTAGTGACTGCTGCGCTGTGGTGCAGGGATCGGCGCTAACAACCGTTGCACATAAGGCTCAGGTACAGAGCTAATTTGCTCAGGTACAGAGCTAAAGGGCACAGCAAGCTCAGGTGCGGAGATAGGAGGCGCTAACGGCTCAGGTATGGAACTAATTTGCTCAGGTACAGAGCTAGGGGCACAGCATGCTCAGGTATGGATCTAGGCAGCGCTAACGCTTCAGGTACGGAGCTAACATGCTCAGGTACAGAGAGCATGGGCGCGTCAGGCTCAGGTATGAAGCTGGGCAGTGCTAACTGCTCAGTTATAGAACTAAAGGGCACGGCAAGCTCAGGTACGGAGCAAAGAGGCATGGTGTGCACAAGTACAACACTATCTGGCACTTCCCACTCAAGAACGGGAATTGTACATATCGAGCGGTTTGGCTGGCCTGGCCTGAGGGAAGATCTTAATTTCACCAGAGGCAAAATAATCCCCCACAGCGAGCTTGTAGCAGGCCGATGCCCACTAAGGCATTGGCCTTCCATTTTGGGGGGCTTGGGCCATATAAGGGGGTTAAAAGTTGATCCGTCGGGATTAGGTGTGACCAACAACCCAAGAACCCGAGAATGTACTTGGGCAGAGAGCAGTGGCTTCTATGGCAGGGCCTGGGCAGCTCAGTGGGGTTGAGATGCCATACCGGGTCTCTAACCTGGCCAGGGTTACGGGACGGACCCCCAAGAGCTACCTGGGACCCGACCACCAATCGCTGTCGCCGCTTATGGGGGGTGGAGACTTCCATAAAGGAAGTCCCAGGAGCTAATGCTAGGTCCAATACTGATTGCATCATTCTGTTACGGTTCACCATATTAAAAACTATAAATAAATAAGAGAAACAAAAAGTTCACCACAAGAAAACTAGAAATAAAACAATAAAGAAATGCGTACAGTACCCCTGTTCACTAGTACACCTACAACGTGTCTCTGCTACGCCAACGGCGGAGCGTCCACGAAAGCGTGCCACGGGAACTCCTAAAATGCCTGCAGGAGCGTGGCATGGATGTGGGGAGAAAAAGGACGAGACTAATGAAACAGCTCAGTGTCCTTTTCCTAAAAGTGATCATGAGGGGAACGTTTCTCCCTCGATCGCAAAGGAGGAAGGGGGTGACAGTGCGAGAGGGAGGAGGAAGGGCGAGCCTTGCCGAGCCAAAAGTCACCGTAGAAGCTGGTGAAACCATAGAGGAACCGGGGGCGAAGTGTGCGGACTGTGACCCTACACTAGCCTCTAAGCCCTAACCAGGTAACCTTCGGCCTCTAAACCATATGATTGCTGACGGTCTTCAAACCACAAGCTACCTTCTTTCCCTAACAAAACGAGACGATGCAATAACATGTGTGGGCTACAAGGTGTATTTACATAGCTCCAACAACAGGTGTCACCACTTACAGTACCCACATAATGCCAAAACAGGGCTGGTGCCATAGTGAGTCATCACTGACCTCAAGCCAGGGTCAGCGTGACTCCTAACAGATATCAGTTGTAAGTCTCTCTGGATAAGAGCATTAGTTAAATGTAAATGTAATTCCACCCACTTTGGGACTATGGTGGCCTAGCAGTTAGGGTACTGGATAATAGACCAGAAGGTCAAATACAATCCCTACCAAGCTTCCACTGGTGAGTCCTTAAGCAAGGCCAACAATTGCTTAGACTGTAAGATTATAACAGTTGTAAGATGCTTTGGATAAGGAAGTCTAAGGGCTAAGTGTAGCACATTTAATTTGGACTTTTTCATTCCCCTACACACCGTGGCACTATGATCATACTGCTGACACTTATAATACCTGGTTGGCAAGGAACATATGGCCACCCATAAAAAATCCAGATGACCTAGACAAAAGAGACTCCAGTATGGCACCGTGTCTTTGCACGATAAATCCTTTTTTCACAGGAGAATGAAATGCTTTGATTAGAAAGTAATTTTCTACCTTCAAAACTTTTGTTTGTTTCTTTTGTCTATCCCAGTAAAATACATTGCATATATCTACTTATTGTGTATAACTTTGGCTTAAAAGAATTTTGTACAGCTTGTCCCGGAGGTGCAGTTTAACATTATCAACTCACAGCTCCAGTTGCTGTCTGTGTTAAATTTATATATTCTCCCCATGTCCCTATGGATTTTGTCCAGGTACTCTATCATAGATTACTACAGAGCAAGGTGTGTAAACATTTTGGTCTAAACATTCGGATGGATGAGACAAAAATACATATTTTGGATTAAATGTGAAGTGTTATGTCAGGAAAACACTGCATTAAAGCATAATAACTTTTCTATCTGTAAAACCTGGTGTTGATAGTATCATGATTTGGGACTGTTTTGTTTCATCCAGGCCAGGGCAGATGGAACAACAAATTATGAATTATATCAGAAAATTGTAAAAGAAAATGTCAGAACATTTGTGTATGAACTGAATGGGTCCTGCAGCAAGACTGCAACTTTAAGCATACAAGTCATTCTACCTAAAAAAAAATGTTAAAGCAGACTAAAGTTAATGTTTTAAAATGGCAAATAGCCAATCCCCCAACATTTAGAGTTGAAGCTGAATGAGCTAAAATTTCTTCACAAGAGTCATTGTGCAGGACTGTTCAAAAATTACTAAAAATGTTTAGCTGCAGCTATTGTCGCATAAGGGGATCACACCAGATACTGAAAGCAAAGGGTCACATACTTTTGCCACATAGAAATATTTAATATTGGATAATTTTCCTCAATAAATAAATCACCATGTAAATATTTTTGTCTCATTTGTGGGTTTTTTATCTATTTTTAGGACTTGTGGAAAAAAGTTTTAAGTCATGTTTTTGCAGAAATCTAGAAAATTCAAAAGGGTTCACATAATTTCAAGCACCATTGTTTTTTGTTATGTATTGCTTTGTGGTTGTTGTATCATTCACCCCATCATTCATATTCTCACTGTTGGTCAAAAGGCAGGCTAAAACTGGTACTTGCCACTTACTTAATTTGCTTTGCTGAAACTTCATTATTGTTGATCTTTCAGACCCTCTGCCAGTTGTCTCAGACCTTGCAGAGCTACCAGCCGGCATTGTTGAACCTTGAGAGCCTCGACCAGCTGGTGCTGTGGACCCTTCAGAGCCTCAGCCTGTCATTGCTGCTTGTCCAAAGCAAGAGCCTGTTCTAGCTTCTCCAGTCTCACTTTCTGAAATGTTGTTACACGTTCAGGACTTTTATTGATTGTTCTATGGCATAAGTAAAATTAACCCTTGGTGCTCCTACCTATGAGAGGAATTCTGACGTTGGGTTTAGGGTCCACTGTTCACTTCTGTTGACATGATTTGGAAGATGCATTCAAATTGGAGGGTTCTGTCATGGTTTCAGTGTCTTTCTCTTGCTTTTGTGGTTCCCATAGCAATTGCAGAGCAAATTCTCTTGGTTTTATTCTGGTTTGGCTAATTGTGTCCAGCTGTTTGTCATTATTCTTGTAATTAGCAATGATATTTATGCACTCTGTGTTTGCTGGAGGGTTTTCATGTATTAAAGTACAATTCTGACCATTGTTTTGCTCTTCCATTTATGAATCTTGCTTTATTTGACCTGAACCCACAACCGTTTAGCCCATAGTTGGACTGAGCCATCACTTACATGGTTTATGCCAGGACTTCGTGTTCATCCATATTTCAACAGAGCTGTAATGGTAATAAGAAAAACAGACAGCAAGAGACTGTCAGAAGAACTATAAATATATTTGTGAATTTGCCTGACTACACAGAAATTCAGAATTCTGTAACAGCAATCTACATTAAATAAACAGATACTCATATTTGGTTGCAATGGATAGTTATGCCAGTATAATTCCGTCTGAAGGAGATTCCTTAAAATAGAAGACTGTACCTTCCTGCAGTGGTTCTTATATACATCATGCCCATCATACAGATAAAGTTAAAGAAGAAAATGTTCATGAAATATTTACTGCCTGAGACACTGCTTGTTAGCAAGTCATGCATTACTGAGATTAACAACTTCTACATTAGAGATCAAATTGAATACAGATCGAATTGGGCATGAATCTTTTGGTTCTGACCTCTGCCTTTTCCAGTCCCTGTCTGCCTATTTTCATACCGATGTAGTGGGAGGGGGTGCCAGCTATTTTTAAAAAGGGAAACTTGGAATATTTGGCACAGTTCTTCTTCTCCTTCTTCTTCTGGCATCAGTACAATGTGTATGACATGTTTATGTCATTTAGCAGATGCCCATATCCAGAGCGATTTACAACTGATACAACCATACAATCCAAGCAATTGGTGGTTAAGGGCCTTGCAGTGGCAGCTTGGCAGAGGTGGGATTTAAAACCCAGGACTCTAAATCCAGAGTCCAGGCTACCACAATGTGAATCACAGGCCGTTTCACAATACCAAGTACGTGAAGTTCGGACTTACGTACTTCCCAAGTCTGGACTAGGAAGTTCAACTTGCAAGTACATTCTCCCGATGAAGGGAGGACGCAGTTCGGTTATTCTACAATTGGAACAGCAGAGTACTTAGCTATGGAGACAACACGGTTTACTTTTTACACCTAGATAAAAACCTAAAACATCTTGTACAAAGCCTGTCAGTGGTGGAAGAAGTGCTCAGATCTCTTACTTTCCATTGAATAGTTTAATCTACGTGTAACAACGGACCAATCACATTTAAGCATAAATAAAAACCTTCCCAAACATAAGCGAGCACCAAACAAGTCTGATTTTAGAAGGGAATTTAATTCTGAACTTCAATTTATATCAGACAATTCATATTTAGAATACAGGCTGAACAGATAATACATATAATGCATAATAAATACGTTAATAACTTTACTTTTTTATGTACTTTATGTACGTATTTTTCTTTACGTACTTTATGTAAGCTTTATCTTGATATACTGACCGCATAGTTGAATTTTAAACAACTCCTACACAAGTCTGCTCCGATGCATTCTTGATAATATGGGAGGATCAAGAACCCATCCGGGGATTTGGAGCGTACTTGGTTAGATGCAAACTTAGAATGGAACAGTACTTGGGTTGCGACTGATGACGTTTCACAAGTATACAAGGACACAAGCACAGAGAAGTACGCATATTGAGAAACGGCCACAGTGTCTGTTATACTGCCATTATCAGAGCCACCTACCAATATCCAACTAATCACCACAAGGTCAATTCAGACAGCTTCACCTCTGGAACAAGTCTTCCTAAAATAGGTAAGGCTTATGCTGCCTTCAAGTGGTGTTGGAAATATCGTATTTACGCACAAGGACCTCACCACAATGTCGTATTTACCAGTGGGAAACTCGGATTTTTCGATAAGCCCTGACTTTCTGAGGTGGGGGCATGTCAGTAACAAACTGTCAAACAGTAACAAACAGCATGGATGCTGCTACTACAGTAAATGGTAAAAGTTTTACTACCAGTAGTTTTGCATGTTAACTGTACAGTTCAAGCTTGTGTACATTTTGTCCAACTTGCACTGATGTTAATGAGGAATTACAACAAAACTCAGAAAACCCAGAAAGTGTTGCTTTGTGCACAGATATCGATTTTTTACACATATATTTTTGTGTTGTTTGGATACATTCAGTCATAACAATCTGCATCACATACTATACAAAAACAGAAGTAGTACAAACAAAAGTTTTCTTTTGGCATCCATTTTCACCACCCGACAAAAAACACTTGAACGTACATCGTGTCGGAACTTCGACCTCCGAACTCTTAAGTAGGAACTTCCGAGGAGGACTTGAAGGCAGCATTAGATGGGTATTCTAGGTTTGAAGGAAAGACTTAATCAAATAGTCGTGTTAACAGCATATTATGATATTGTGATATTTTAAGTGCAATTATAACATTTCAGTATGGTTTTTAAGAAGTTAATTGATGGAAATAATCTAAAAATATATATAATTCGGTCAATATACAACACTAATCGCTTGTCCTGTGTTTTACATCTGTGTAAGCAACAAAAGCAACATCTTTGAATCACAATATAATTATTCAAAATAATGACATGTGCAAATCTATAAGTATTAAAACCACCAAACACATTCTAAAGCTTTTAATTGCTGGTTTAGTAGAAAAGAGTATCATCAAGTCAATTGTGCTCCTAATCAAACAACAATAAACATGCAATAGTTAAACAATGGCTTACCAATAATTCCCTGTTTTGCAGTGAATAAACCATATCTAATTACTTACAAGCTGCTTGAGTTGTCTGACTTTATGTACTAACAAACGTGTTACTTTATAATGTATATTACCTAATGACTTCACTGCTTATGACATGACTGAAATAAACCTGACCTTGAGATTTGCCAATATTCTTCTTCTTGCCTGTACTCTGTGTTTCACTCGTTTGTGCCCTATTGACATAACATATGATGTATTTCAAAACTTTAAATGCTTCATCTTTTTCTGGGTTTCCATGGATCCTTAGAAAGTCTTTAACAGTCTTAAATAACAAAATAAATGATTAAATAAATTTAATAAATAGATTTTAAAAAGGCATAACATTTGAAAAAGTCTTATGTTTTACCATGAGAAGTATTAACTTTGAGGAAGAACAAAGACTGGTAGAATCATTTTGTATATCATTTGTATTGTTCAGAGTATGTGTTAGTATTAAAGTGTATATGTATGTGTGTATATGTGTTGTACTTATACAAGCAGGGTGTGGGGTGGAAATTCAGTATACTTGCAAAAATGAAGAAATGCAAGTTGGAATGACTGAAGGGTGAAAATTCATTGACTGGCTCATATTTATGAGTTATAACTTTGCAATTAGTTAGAATATATGTTGAAAGGCATTCAAAGTCGGATTGATGGGGATTAAATGATGGAAACATTTCCAAGATACACCAGAGTTATGAAATGTATGGTGGACTGTCAGCTACTTCCTACTTCACCGCTGTTCCAAATGTGCCTCTGGAACAACCTCAGTGGTTCAGTTGAGTTCAGCTTTTCAGTAGTTATTCAGCAACAGCAACAGTGAAAGCTGAAGGGAGTTCTCTACACTATAAGTCAACATTAGCTCTATAAATGCAGTGTAGATATCAATAGTTTTTCAAGACATGTTTCTTGATTCTCATTTTGCAATTCGTTCACCTGTGGGAGAGACAGAAATGTATACTTGCCAAGTTTGACAGTGCGTTGTTCATAAAGAGCTTGTTGTCATAAATAAACAAATATTACTTTGTCATCATTTCATTAGCATGGACAGGTCTACCAAAAATAAACATCTAGACTTCCAATGATTCATTATATGTTCATTTGTGCCACTGTGGGTCTCAGGTTATGAATGACTACACAGTTGTGGACTTGGATCGTTTCAAGGTAAAATAGTAGCACTGTCTATTTCATGATCACATGAATAACAAGAATTATGCAGACACATGGTCCAACAGCATGGTAAAGATTTCTTAAAAGAACCATCAGTGCCCAATTTCACTAATTAGCATCAGCTTAATTAGCTACATTAACTAAAACAAGCACCATGCTCATGGAAGGTAATTAACCAGACATATAAAAGTAAGACAAAAGTACACAACACATCAATAATGCAGAGTCTGCTTCACACATAGTTATCAAATCTGCGTAGAAATGTGAGTAATAATGAAAATAAACTCGGCATACCAGACCTGCAATGCATGCTTGGTACTGCTGAGAATACCAGAGAGACTGCTGCTACTTCAATATAAAACTTGTCAACCATGGTACTGTCAATAATACAGCTATCTGGATGTAATAACAGTGTATTTACATCCAACATATTGCCTTATAAATCATGTAGCAGTTATTGCTGTATGATCAATAAAGCCCATCCTCATGTCTCATTTTTCACAAGTCCTTATTCATCATTCAATATTATCATAATCACTTACTCCAATTCAGGTTCATGCAGAGCTGGGGCCAAACCGGTAGCACTGCGAGAACCAAAACTAGTCAGGGTGCCAGTTCATTGTATGGCATGTGCACACAGACTAGGACATTTTACACCAGTTGACCTATCATAGGATTTTAGAATATCATAGCAAACTGGAATACCCAGTGGAAACACATGCAGACACTGGAGAAACTCCTCACAGATGGGGTCCGGGCTGAAAATCAAACAGAATTGTCCAAGTGAAGTTCTAGACTTACATTTGAGGAATGATGATGTCGAGGTCTATGGTACAAATGGTCAGATGCCAAATGGCAGAATGTCAATGCCAAAATGTGTGTGAAAACACTGCTTAATTCCTATAATAACTTGTTTTAGTTTTATGTTTTTTTATAGTAAAATAAAATAAAAGAAACTAGTCCATTAGAACATCACAGTGTTTATTTTCTATTGTGATGTCTCCTTGTGGTTGATTTTGTTAAATCACCATTTTACAGAACTTTATGTTGAGGTGTATTGGCCTAAGGACAGATGAAGATATCAAAATCTAGGACTGATTCTCTGTAGTCTATAGAAAAAAGAAAAAAACATAAAAAGCAAAATTGAAAGAGAAAAAGCAGATTTACATTATTTAGCAGAGATCCTGACCTCAGGGATTTACATTTGGGCTTTGGGTAACTGAGGGTTTAGAAGCTTGCTCAAAGACCCAGCCATGAAAGTTTGGTAAAGTTGGGTTTTGAACTAACAAAATTCTGATTAGTAACCCTGAACCATGAATACTGAAACACCACTGTACAGTGAATGTTGTATCACACCTTAAGCAGAACGTAAAGAGCTCTAACAAGGAGCAAGACAGTCTAAAATGAGAAGGTGAAAGCTTCCATTTCTGTGTTTAAAATGGCACTATATGGAAAAAACAGGATTCAAGACATACCTACTAGGCTTCACAATCTATGCAAGGGGATAAGTGGTCAGTCAGGTAATGAGCAAATCTGGTCAAGCAGGAAGTAAAGGGACCGGTGCATAATGGTGATTGATGATGAAGCACTGAAGTACAGTGCCTCCAACTGGAATCGATGTGGTGGCTCTAACCACTGTGGTGCTTCATGTGCATCCACAGTGTCCAGTGAGAGAGGATAATAGATGGATACAGTACAGAGATGCCAAAGCTGGGTGGTAGTAGACTATAGTTCATTTTGGCACTTGACACAAGTGTAATATATCCAGTAGATACCAAGGCTTTGAAAAAGTACCTAAAGATGGAGACCCCTGGGGTTTCTGACCCAGATAAAGAAAAAAAGCCATAACCATTGATCTTATTAGAGGTATGTGTATTTAGATTTAAAAACAACAATGAAAATTACAGTCTGGTGAAAATTGTCAGTTTCTATCTACTCTCTTTTTACTTTCTATTTACTTCTCTAAAGCACTCAAACATTTTCAAATGCTCATTATTTTATTCCATTAATTAGAATTGCATGATTTCTTATTGAACTGTGGCTCTGCCTTTGCTGTCTACATTTAAGACTTGTTTTTTCACAAAATGAGAGAAGGATATGATCAGGTTCAGGTCACAGCTTGATTAAGAAACACAGATAACAGTAGGAAAGAGTAATCATTTTTAGAACATATATGTTCCGTAATAGTAAGATTTGTTTTAAAAAATATCCTTTGTTGTCTGGATAACTGATCATATGTCACAATCCTGTCACTTCTGGACTCCAACTCCCACCGTGCTTCACTCTTTCACTTCCCTTCACTACTTCATTATGATTTTCCCATATTCTAATCACGCTCACCAGTATCCACTCAGCTGATTAGTCTCACAAACATTTAAATCCTACTCACTTTCACTGCAAAGTTTCTCTGTGGTTATACATTGTTTGTGATTGTTTTCTTCCTGTCTCCATTTAACCCATCCTGTTTGTGAACTCTGCACTGTTTTCCTATACCGCTTACCGTCTCACACTTCTGACTCTCTGCCTGGCAGTAGTTGTATTCTGGTTTTGAATTCTGGACTGTTTTAATCCTCTTTTTCCTCTTCCCTTTTGTACTTCAGCTCTGGTTATATTTAATAAAGCTACTGAATGACTCTGTGCCTCCATTTGCCTCCATTTTCTGCCAGTTGTGTCCATTGTCAGACCACTGCAGCCACTGCAGGGATTGCAAGAGCTGACATTTCTGTAAAGGTAATTTCAAAGCTAATAATTACCACTCAGATACCAGCAGCTATAGTCATGTGTTTAGTTGTGCTTTTATAATAATCATGTGCTTACATAATAAAGTCAAGATTGTTATTTATGTGCTGTAGTGGACTTGGATGGATGTAAAAAATAGTGATAGAGATTTATTTTATGATAGAGATTATCTTTATTCAATTTTATGCATTGTATTAAGTATGCTTTTGTTCATTTGTGAAAGGTTGAAAGTTATGCTTTGAGTGTTCTCATCAGAGCTATTTGGGCTTAAGGGTGTTTTTTGGCCTTAAGGGTGTTTTTTGCTTATGCACCTGTGGTTCAGGATTCTCACCAGAGCAGTCTGTCCTCCAGGGACAATTTTCACCAATTCTGTGACAATAACCAAACCCAAACCCAAATAATCCAAGTAATGTGTGTGTACTGCCTTGTACGTGGAAATGTCCACTCCAATAACCTGTACAGAGACACATACCAAACGTTTAAAGAGAACAAACATTATTAATCAATCATGTTTAGTGTCATTTCAAATTTGAACAGGTGTGTAGGTGAGTGAAAAACCTGGGTGCATGTACCTTCACAGTTCCTTACAGAATAACTTAAAACACAAAATAGACAGGTGGTAAAACATGATGAGTCTGGCTCATAAGTTCCTCTACATAATAAAGGCCATCCATGCATAACCACATAAGATATTAACTATGTAAGATACATAAAGTAACAAGTTACTGATCTGAATAAAACTTATATGACCAAGGTCTTATGCTAGGATTAAATTTGGACAGTGGAATTGGACAACTTTTGGGGGAAAACAATCTCATGGTGAGAGATAGTGGCATGAGAGACCTAGGAAGGGGAGGAGAGTTGCAAAAAGTTGATAAACAATCATGGCATTATATCTAGACATACTTTAAAGAAAAGTATAAGAGCCTGGGAAACTGATGGTTGATGACATTTCCACATTGTTTTCACAGTGTGTACTTGTCCTTGTTGCTGATGCTCATGAATTAATGCAATAAATTGCTGTTTGTTTCTCCACTGAAAACTTTAACTCGACTTGAGTGATTTTTGATTAAGTAAGCAGGTATTCTGTCAAAAAACCAGGGCAATAGAACAAATGATACAAGTTGACTCTGAAGCAGCAGGTTATCTTTAAACCCCCCAGACTTTCAGTAAGTTGCATGCTGGGCAACACCAACAGGAGAGAAAAATAGATTTAAAAAAGCAAACAGTTTGTATTATCAAAGAGAAAGAAACCTGAATCACTATTCCAATCGCATGGTAGGCAGAGAAGTAACTTCTTCTCTTACATACCATGTAACCACACAACATTGATGTTAGGGCTTCTCAGCATAATGACTGAAGGCGCATGGTCAATTATTGATTGCATCTAGCTGTATCCAAAGCTTACATGAACAGTAATATCAGGCCAGTGTATTGTAATTCACAGAATTACTGTACATTTATGTAGGTTCATCATTGACACTGACAAATAAAAGGGGTCAAAATCACAAAAAAGTGAAGGACTCAAAATGAACAGTGCCAAATATGAGAGATGCATACAGCTCATGTGATGAATATGTATATACAGTTAGGCAAAGGACATTCGGTTAACAAAATTTGTACTCCACACATGTCATGCTTCCATATTTGGCAAGTCAGCTAGAGTATATGTCTTTTTTTTAATTAAAGCTCATTTCAAAACAAACAATTAATGACAGACTTATTTCAGCTTTTATTCAATATACATGATTTCAATTTGATGGAAGATTCCTGAAATGGTTGATGACTGATAAATGATATGACCAATTGTCATAACATTAGCAGTTAATTTGGGAGTGCACCTGTGGCTGTATCTAAGTCTGTATAGGAACAATATAGTTGCTTTGAGGTTTCACAGTTGTAAAATTCATTTAATATCTCTCACCATGAGAAAACTACAAAACTTTCAACCGGTCATGTTAATGGTAATAATGATTAAAGAAATCAGTAAGCAGGTAAACTTAAGTTAAGCACATTATTAGGTTACCAGCAAAAGTGTATTTACCTTATTTTTCAAAGGGTATTATATTTATTTATTCTCTGTTTTTAATTAACTAATTTATTTATTTATTGCATTCGCTAATACATGTTATTTATTTATTTGCTCCTTTAAAATTCCACTTGGCAGTCCAAATATGTAGTATTTCTACATTTTGAGTTTATTGCGATGAACAGAAATTTGAAGAAAAGTGGGAAAATTTGCTTGGTAAGGAGATATGTAATTAGATATTTACTGTCTATTTTGTTACTTATGGTTTGGCTAGCAAATATTTGGATGAATACAGTATCTACCTTGCTACTTCCTAGTGAAAAGCCCGTATAATTTCAGTGATGCCAGTAAAATATAATAGTGCACAGGAATTTCTAATTGCCCCCCTCCCTACCATGACTAAGTGAGTGCATTTTCACAGCATGTCACTTCTAGCATTAATTGCTACCATATAAAATAAACAACCATTACTAAGCTAATGTTTAGTTACACACAAATAGGAGGGTGTAGGTTAAAGGAAAATAGTCATTTGAAACACCATTTTCTTCAAATATTTTAGCTATCACCTTTTTTATAGAAGGTTATGGTATTAAAATGCCCCATATGTTACAGCTGGAATTTGAGTATCGGGGTTCGATTGCAGTAGGTTTGGTGGTCAATCCCAAAAGTGCTTCATTTGCAGACACTGAAAATTAACCTTAAAGCTCTGGTGTGGATTACAAACACCAACATTTATTTGACCCGTGTTGCACAGTCAACCTTAAAAAAGCTTACAGTGCCACCTTGCCAGCACTAAAGCATGTTAACAACTTAAAATTAGTTTGTTCATAGAGTCAGGGATTGAATTAGCCAAGTTTTTCAGCTAACGTTCAATGGGAAATGATCAGTAAACATTCCAGCAATTTAGCCCATTGGATCTAATCTTGCTTGTCTTAGTTTTGAGTTGTGGCAACATTGTACACAGAACTGTCCCTCTGTACCTTGCTTCTGTTATTTTCTATTCTACCAGACTGATAATGGTTACTTTTCTGTTCGTATTTTCCTTTCTTTGCTCTTTCTCTCTCTCTCACTCGGCACCCTCAGTCAGGAGAGATTGGCTCTGATTGTCCTAGCCTTTCATCACAAGGCTGCTTGACTCCAACTAGGGGAGGAGCCACAGATCAGTCCTGCCCATGTCTCCCATAGAGCAAGAGAGAGGGAGATTTGTAGAGACAGAGAGAGGGAGAGCGGGAGCGAGGAGGGTGGAGTGAGCCAGAAGACACTGACGGTTGGAAACTGAGTCGGCAGAGCGTGCGAAGCGTGCGAGAGAGCCGGAGCACAATTGCAGAGTCTCTGAGACCCTGCGCACATCAACAGGAGACTCGGACAGACGGCACACACACACACACACACACACACACACACACACACACTGAGGGAGAGAGAGAGAGAACTACACACAACAACCTAATCCTCCAAGACTTAGATGTCAGAGCATTCAAGTTGACAGAAGCTGACAGAAACTAAGTTCTTCATCCAAAGGATCCAACTGAGAGTAGTACCTGCTTCAAGACTGCTAGAAGTTCACAGGTCTGTGTCGCTGCCCTCCAACCCCAGAGGTCACCGGCACCTCATAATGCCCCCCAACATGATGGTGTGGATCCACCTCCTGTTTTGGCTCTCAGCTCATGGTAAGCTAACCATGCTTTCTCTCCTGTCTCGTGCCTCTGTGACATTCTCATGTTCTTCTGGAACTAGCATTGAGGATACTTCTGACCAGGCATAGTTTCCTGATTGATTAAATGACTTCATACCACTTGTCATGTCTATGCAATGCCATTTCTTATTTGCTTATCTTCATTTGATGACTCTGGAAACTATCTTAAAGAATACTGTACACATACTTAGATCACTGATTGTGGTCTTTAGATTATTCTTCTTATATTCCTTCATTAACACAGACCCCAGTTCAGATTTTGTGTGGGTCATGTTCCTTCTGAACCACTCTTTGTTTCTCTGCCAGTACACAACACTGACTTACAGGCTTCTATGTCTGTGTGCTGCTGAACAAAGTTGCACACAAACACACTATGAGGGCTTCATTGATTCATGTCTATTCAGGGCACTATTCTAAATGGGTACTTTCATCTTGATGAGGGATACTTGGACAAAGTGCACAATGCAGAATAGTGTACCCATACAATTTGGATTACATGTATGCCAGAATTTGGCAAAGGCAGCACATTAGAACCAAACGAAGTAATGGGCAATGTGTTTTAATCACATGTGAGAGGGATTTCAGTCTACTTATATTTTGAGAAAACTGATGTGAGTGAATGTTTCCTCTGGGATGTCATGGGTCAAGCCCCCTATAAATGAATTTGGTGGCTGGATCTAAATGATTATTCACATTCTCTGTTGTGGGTGATAAAGAGAAGAATGAGTACTCTCATTACATTATTCAAATACTTTCTATCAAATTTGTTTCACAAGGAAATGAATATATAATCAAATGATTTAAGATGAAACATTACATCCTAAGAGCTACTTGGTACTGTGAATAACTCTTAGATATGTCTTAGTCTTTTGTTTTTGTTTCGACCAGTGTGGTAGGTTTAACAAAACCTGATGATTCTAAAGCAGCCCTTTTTTGTGTTCAGTAAGCCTGATAGAGCCAATATATAGAAACTATTATGCTAAAATATAGCCTTTCTTTACTGACAGTACCTGTACAGTTTTGGCAGTGTTAGATTCTCCACCATTTCACCCACTCTCTCAACTTTTTCCACTTTCCCTGCTTCATTTGTGCCTGTATCTAAGAAGCCATGACAATTATATAGGGTACACAACAACTAAAGCTGGAGAGGTATGCAAGTGTTGATAATGACTGGCTCCATGGAGAGTCAGTTTTTAAGCGCTCATTACTTCCTAGCCAGAACACTCCGCTCACTTGTACAACAGTTCCTACATACTTTCATTGCCAATGGATTGTGTGTGTGTGTGTGTCTGCTCATCTATGCATCCTTAAGAAAAGTGGCAGACCAGAGTTGAGGGAAGTTTGCAGTTCTCAGTATTTAAGGCAACCCAATGATTTTCACGCATCACATAGTAGAGATTAACAGGTGTATAATCTGTTTATATTCACAAAACACACATTTAAGTTCTTCAAATACTCAGAGGTCATGCTTTGATTTGATTTTCATTGTTTTATTTTTGTAATATGTCATTGTGCTTCAGCATAATACACACTGGTTCAGCTTAGATTTGTACCAGTTGAGCAATAACATAGTCTCTTCTGAGCACTGGTCATGGCACAGTGTAACCCTTCTAGTGTAGTTTGTACTGTGCTTGTATCCCCACACATAAGAGACCACTGGGTGAGTTCAATAGGAATATATTATCAATGAACTATTTCTAACATTTATGCAGAACCAAATTTCTAGGCATTTATGTAGAGTAAAATGGATAAAGAAAAAACATTGCACCTCCCATCTCAGTATTAACTTTTACCTTTTGTGAAAGTGATTACTTGAGGCTTTTCTTACTGATTTATTGCCTTAATGTAGCTGAGGCTCTCTTTAGTCGGCCGAGCTAATGATTTAAACAAGTGAAATGTGAATGCTTAATCAAACCTTTACAGATTACAGGCAATATTGTTCCTTGAAAACTGTGACACACATATTTTGGCATTTTTTCAGTTTGCTTGAAAATCACAACAGTCAAATGTATTGCCATTGTGATGGAAATGGTGCCAAAACACAATCATAAAACCAACTAGCAACAATGGCATGTCAAGGAGGATCCCATATTTCCCCTAGTTATCACTCTGTTACCTGTTCATCAGTGGTATTTTGTTTTTGGCTTATTCTTTTGTCTTAAGCGTTCCTTCCTCTTCAGCTATTCCCCCCTGAAATTTGTCTGTATTGAAAACACTAGGCATTATGCTACATCAGTTGCATTATGTGACAATGTAAGATCGTATAAGTGTAGCAGATTACTAATTTTGGTTTTGTAAGACATAATTCTTGGATGGTTATTAATAACTCTCTTCATTTGCTGCCACAAGGGATTTGGTTATCAACAACAATCTCCTGAGTTGAACTTTTCATGTTTCAGTTTGAAAGCTCTACTTCCCCAGAGAGAAAGCTGGAAGTCACTCAGCTTCAGCTTTGCCATTCAGACTTTAAAGAATGTTACTGTGGCAGGCAGGTAAATTCCAGATAACAATCTGCATGGCTGCGCTGCTCTAGGAGGCTACGCTTCTCACCGTTATATAGTATTTGCAAATTATTGCTACTTTTAAGGATGCAGTTGGCATCAGCTGGAAGAAAGGGAAAAAAGTAAGAGAAAAAAAAAGAAAGTGCTGCAAGTGTTTATGTGCTTGTGAGGAAGACCAGTATCTGTGTCAAAAAAAATGGAAAAGTCTGTTTTTTTTTCCTCCTCCAAGCGCTTTATATGAGTGTTTATATAGGACATCTTTCCTCAATCACTCAAACGCAGATGCCCGAACACACCTGGTGGAAAAAAGTGACTGATGGTGCGTATCGAGCCAGAAGCTTGCCTGAGTGCCGAGACACCACAGACAAGCCGTCTGTCCAAGGTCTCATTCTCTTTCTCTGCCTATGGATTCATTAGTCTTTGAGATATTCGCTTCTCCCTTTTTTATTATATACCTTCTCTCATTCTGTGTTCTTGTAATTAGCTTTTTACTGTTTTGAACAGAGAAGAACATGAGTTCACACTACACTAGAAACACATGAAGACATTCAATAGTAATTCATATCTTATGTGTTTTCTCTAAGCATGGATTTTTATGGAAGTGAACCAGATTACCACTTGGGGTGCTGTTGCACAGTGCCATCAACACTTATTCTATTCTCTCACAGCATTTCACACAATGGTGTTTTGAGCTTTGATGGTACACACTGCTAATGGTGCCTGTCCTATGACAAGATTAAATAATACATATTAAAATAATGGCTAGTTTGGTCAGGATGTGCGATTTCTGTTCACTATTACAACGCTATTGTAATACTGGACTGGACCCTCATTTACTCTCAAAACAGCTTGAACAATATATCCAGAGGTCCTGAAAACATCCGTGCTAAGTTTTGATTGTGAGATTCTTCCATTCTACAGCATCCTAAAATTGGATCCTGATCTGGTGACTGGGGATGCCATTGAAGTGAAATGAGCACATTTGTTTGTGAAACCATTCTGTAATGGCCTGTAAACTGCAGCAGGGTACATCGTTGTGCTGGGTGGACATAGTAGAATTATTGTGACCATAAAATGGGTGTTAGAGGACCCAATGAGTGCCAAGAAAATATTTCACACATATTACACCACCAGCTGCTTGAACTGTTGATACAAAGCAGGTTGAGTCCATGGAGTCATGCTGTTTATGACAACTTCTGACTCTTTCATCAGTGTGTGAAAGCAGAAATTGAGACCAGGCAATGTTTGCAGTCATTAGCCCTTCGGTTCAGCTTCAGATTTCTGTTTATATTTGATAAGGCAGAAATCTTAAGTTTTGCTGTTGTAGCCCAGCCACCTCAATGTTTGATGTGTGCATACACATGCCTTTCAGATCAGTAGTGTTGTAAAGTATCATTATTTGAGTTGCTGTTTTTGTTAATCATTCTGTGTAAACTGCGTGTAAGTTTCTGTAACACTCAAACTACCCCTAATTAGAACTAAGAATTGTACTCTGGTAGAAGTCACTTGGATCACATTCGCATTTGATGTCCAGTTTGAACATTAAGTGAATTAGCCATTAGGGTATTACACTGGAGAGGTGCAAGAAAATGATCAACTATTAGTATGGACACACATTATTATAATTAGATTAAATTACTGTTATTAAAATGCAATTAAAGTTGTTTAATTTAACATTAAATTACATGAGCCTCAATAGCGATTACCTGCTTAATAATACATACAATTCTGAAATAATAATGGCAAAAATGAAAAAAAGTTAGCAATTCCTCTGTTGTAAGCAAGTGTGCAGACCTCTTATGTTGGTGACGCAGTAAGCTCCAGATTTGTTTTCCTGTTTGAATACTGGCAACCCCTCCTTCTGATGTTGTTTCTTTTTTAAGTTACCAGTAGGAATATGGGGACACATCATCAGATTATCTATCTATCTATCTATCTATCTATCTATCTATCTATCTATCTCAACCATTGATCTAGCTATAGTCACAGGTGTAACTACAACTTCCAGTGGGAAAGATACACTGATTTTTGTGGGGTGGCAAAGTTACTATGGAAAATATCTCATCTTATGTCCCCTATACAATATAAATAATTAACGTACATGAGACAAATAATAACACCTGGCAGCATTACATATGGCACGTGTATGAGTAGGGGGCATAGGCAAAGTTTGGTTTATTGTTTTTACTTACACGTTCCTAGATGTAGAAAGTAGTGATGACAAATGTATTTTGTTAGATATATATTTACACAGATGAATTAATACATGCAGACTCCTGTAGTTATTGATTTATTTTTCAGTTGTTTGGTAATTTGGTCAAGCAGCAGACCATTCTGTTCAAATGATTTAAATCACTTACTTTAGTTGTCGTTTAAAGATGCCACCATCTGAAACCAAATTAGAACGTCTGTTAAACACAAGTTTGTTTAGGTAGATGTGATAGGCACACGTAGCAATGTATTTCTGCATAAATGTACACCTATGATGTATTGTTATTTCTCTCTACTGTTTTGCTTTGTCTCATTCTCACACCTGCTGTCTTCCCAGTCTCTCTCTTTCATCTCTATCACCCTTTGATTGTGAGTCTTCCCACTGCTGGGCTGAAGTCTTGTAATTAAAATGTCACTCAGTCACATTGTAGACAAACCGAGCATGGGAGCTTCACATGACTCAATATTGTCAATCTTTCTCGATTGGCACGTTGTAATTTCTCCCTCAATCTGCTTGTTGTTGAAAATAATTATTTGCAACCTATTAAATGTTTCCAAAGAACATGACAATGACACGTGATACTCTAAATCTCTGTGAAGGATTTAAATCTCTCTGTCAATTGATCAAGATAATGTACTGCTTTATAATGAAGTACATTATTTCACATTGGAGCTATTGATGTGGGATCTGGGTGAGATGGGCAGGATTGCTGGATTTATCCAGATTGGTGGCCTCTCTGCTAAAAAGGCATTATACCGGATTACATGTCTGCTGGGCGCCAAGTTAAGTAATTCAACCAGATGCTGTGGTGATCATGGGGTCACCTGCAGCTACCCTGTGTACTGTTCTCTTGTTCAAGATGGATGAAGATAAAGTGGGTGAGGGAGGGAGTTGTCTCTCTGAATGAACCCTAGCAGGGAGGCAACATGGTCA
This sequence comes from Ancistrus triradiatus, assembly GCA_025084515.1. Classification (NCBI taxonomy): domain Eukaryota; kingdom Metazoa; phylum Chordata; class Actinopteri; order Siluriformes; family Loricariidae; genus Ancistrus; species Ancistrus triradiatus. Next base: position 121,017 of record JAJAGP010000894.1, on the reverse strand, counting down.
TCTCAGGACACAGTCGAGATTCGGGGACAGATTAACACAGGGATTAATGGTGTTTTCAGTCTAATGCACAGGAATAAGAGCGAGATGTTTTTCTTAGTAGAGCTAAACATCTCTCTGTGCTGAGGGAGGAGGGATAGTGCAATACACAAAACATTTTCTAAGCCCCTCAGTCCTTTATTATTTGTCATCCTTATTCATATCTGTGTTTTGTTGTCATTCCCTCTCTGAGGAATAGCGGTTCTCTAGAACCTGCTGTCATTGCACCAGCCCTCATGTTTATTTAAACCAGAACTCGTTCTCATGGTGATTTGCCCAGAAGAGCAGCGTAAAACAGCAAAATAGTCAGTTTGCATTTGGTAGTCTGAGCAGTCAAAATGTTATAGTGGGGTGTAAATCACCTGCCACTGCATGGCGGACTGAGTATAATGTTGTGTGCCCTCAGTAAAGCGGCGGTAAATGGGCCGATAGGATTGCCGAAATGTATTTCATGCGTCAGAAAGGTGGGCTCTTTAGGAATTGGATTTCCAATCCGATAAAGACCAAAGAGCTCTTTGCTGTAAGTTTCTCGGACACCACAATATTACACCTGGATGAAACCTGCTGCCTTGCTTTTGTTCTCTCCATATTATGCTCTCTGGTTCTCTGTCTCTCAATCTGAAACTATATTTTTTCCGTGAGTTGTTAAAGCAGTGTGCTCAGGCAAGTGGGAAACTGAAGCATATGTGTATAGTCTTTGCACACACAGTCTTCACAAAGCAACTGTTTTCCCTGTCATTTTTAAGTATATCACTGTATCTCACTTCAATGTAGTTCACTACTGCAAAAGGAGTGCAAATTCCATCCAAATTAGATTTAATATCGTCTAACGTAATGTCATAGCTACTGAAGTACTTACAACACCCAAAACTGCATTTTTTTCTGCATTTTCCACACTGTCCCAACTTTTTTTCTAATTTGAGGTTGTATTAAAACAAATCAATAAGTACTAGATCTATATACTGTAATGTCACCTTTTTCTCGGCCAGCCACAGCGCTGTCTGATGCTGCTGAACAGAGGAAGAAAGACTTCACCTGAGTGTTAATAACACATGCAGCTCATGTCCACTCATCAAAGTCAGGCTTACTTATATGCATGCTTGTACTTATAGTGCTGTATGACATATTCTGATAAGCTTGCTTCTGATCCTTGTCTTGCTTCTTCCTTGCGTCGTGTGTGATCTTCCTGCATGGCTTCCATTTTCCCTGTCCCATTTTAGAGCACGTTTCGTCCTTCTTCGGTCTGAAGTTTTCTGTTGGTGCATCTTTAGTTTTTTACAGTTTAAAATGCTATTGCCAGCAAATTACCAACTACTACTGCCCCTCTGACTATTGGTCCATGAAACACTAGGGGGTGCTTCATGGCCCACTTGTGTGTATGTGCAAATGCTAAGCCATATTTGTAAGGGAATTGAGCAGCTGTGGATTTTGTTATCCATGGGTCCCTGCTGGAACAAAAGTTGTAGGGCCAACTGTACAATCTTCTAGACATTTATTGCATAACCGTAACCATAGCCCTATCATCTAAATGCAGCATACTGCTATAACACCTGTAATATTTAACTTAAGCCCAAATTCTGTGATGCTGAAATACCTCAAACATCTACCTTCTTCCTAAATGATAAACCAGCTTAAATTTTTAAGTTTCTGGAATATTGATATGGCCTTACATACACTGAACCCTGTTAAATACAAATACTGCAAATACCAGCTTTCTATATGTTGTGTTTTAAACACTGCTATGTTGGTTTATATGCATAACCATTCAATTTCAGCTGTTAAACTAGCACAAGATGAGCATTAACCAGCTTAAACTTGGACCACAATGAAACATGGAACTCGTACGGTCTTTCTGACTGACTAGCATATCGGCATCCAATACACAACATACACTCACCGGCCATTACATTAGGTACACCTGTTCAAATGCACATTGATGCAGATATCTAATCAGTTTATCGCATGCCAGCATGCATCGGCGTACACATGGTCAAGATGAGCTACTGAAGCTCAAACCAAGTATTACAATAGAGAAGAAATGGGATTTATGTGATTTTGAATGTGGCATGGTTGGTGGTTTAGAAACTGCGGATTTTCATGCACAAGGTTTGCAGAGAATAGTCTGAGAAAGAGAAACTAGCCAGTGAGCGGCAGTTCTCCTGGCAAATTTTTTTATAGCAGGTTAGCAGAGGATAGCAGGTTTCAGAGGAGTATGGCCAAACTGGTTTGATCTGATAGAAAAGCAGCAGTAACTCAAATAACCACTTGTTACAACCAAGGTATGCAGAAGAGCATCTCTGAATGCACAACATGTCAAACCTTGAAGCAGATAGAGTACAGCAGCAGAAGACCACACTAAGTGCCACTCCTGTGAGCTAAGAACAGGCAACTGAGGCTACAGGTTGCATGGGCTCACTAAAATTGGACAACAGAAAACTGGAAAAATATTGCTTTGTCTGATAAGTCTCGATTTCTGCTGCAACATTTGGGTGTTATGGTTAGAATTTGGCTATAAACAACACTGAAGCATGGAACTTTCCTGTCACGTATCAGCAGTTCAAGTTGTTGTTGGTGGTGTAATGTGTGGTGGATATTTTCTTGAAATTAAAAATGAAACTGGGGACAACATATAGACACCACCAGCCTCACAATCTATGTGGTTAGATTTAATTGCTCACTCATGCTCACTCTCATTGGCTTTGAAAAGACGGATGTTTCTCAAAAGACAACAATCTGCAAACTGTGTTGGAATTGGTTGCAGTTAAAGACAGCTCGACGGCAAAATATGAAAAATGCAGTTTTTACTTATTATCAAAAGCAAGCTAGTACAATGTAAGACTTTGTTTGCAAGTCATCGTTGTTATCGCACACTCCTATGTCCATCTCTTTATGACCACAGTGTGTCCATATTTGCATCATGTCACAAAGCTCAAATCATCTCACACTGGTTTCATGTACATGGCAATGAGTTTATTGTACTTTGCTGGCTTCTGCAGTGGTGGAACGGGAGATTTGAATGATGGATATACAGCCGACAAATCTGCAGCAGCTGTGTGATGCAGTCATGTCAATACGAACCAAAATCTCTTAGGAATGTTTATAGCACCTTGTTGAATCTATGCCATAAACAATTAAGGAAGTTCTGAAAAAGTGGGTTTAACCTGGTACTAGCAATGTGCACCTAATAAAGTGGTAAGTGAGTATATATTGGACTTTCTATTTTTTATTTATTTTCTTTATTTGAAAGAGTGAATAACTGAATTACATATAGCATCCAGCAATTATAAGAACTGGTAGCAGATGCAATCAAGTGTTTTTACTTTTAACCTTTTTAAAAACTTAAAATGCGAAGTTAACATCTTAATTCACTTTTCTGTGAAAGCTAAACTCTGCCTGCTCTGTTGTTGTTTCCACACACTGAGGCTTTTTGTTAGTAAGCTTGTTAATGGAGGTGGTTTTCACCTCTATGTTCTATAATCGGAACCCAAGTAGATCAGTGGTTCTCTTCTATGTTAACACATCTAATTAGCAGAGTGAAGCAGACCATAATTAGATAAGGTGGGATTACAGTGCAGACAGAGTTACAAATACCCCCACTATCGCTCACTCTATTGCTCTCCTTTTCCTGGATCAGTTCCAGGTTGTAGCAGTTTAATTTGGGCATCTGTTAAAAGAACCAGAGGAGTGTTTGACGTCAGACAGGTAATCTTATATCAGACAAGTCTCTGTGATTAGAAAAATGCTCTCAATTCCCTGACAGGTCACCAAAAGGCACCAGGATTATCTCTGATAATCACACCTGCCTTTTCTGTACTGGTTTGAGTCACATGCACATGTACTTCTTCAGATGCCGCTGCTCTATTTCCTGTATGGGGAGAAACTGAGTAGGTCCTACTTATTATCTGCTGCTGATATCTGGACTTGCATTTGATTGTGATCCCACAATAACATCACCAAGGGCGTTTACATGTAATCTGATAACTGTACAAATCATATTTTGGGAACCCTTTAATGTATTTACATGCACTTACCCTCCAACAGGGACACTAGCAGGCATTTTGAAAGGCTAATGCTCTCACAATTTTTTTGGAGACAACTTTTGTTGCACGGAGTTCCTCCTTCCCTTTATGGCACCACACAGCCCCAAAAAGATAATACATCTGATAATGGGAGTCTACATGAGTCATCTAATCTGATTTCTTTTAGCAGTGGTTTTACAAGAAAGCTATTAGTTTATTTCCTGTAGTAAAGTGAAAGAATTTCTGTCTCGTATTATGTAAATAGCTACTCAACCAAATAGTACTTTTTTTGTCATTACGCAAGAAAATAGCCACATCCTAAGAATATAACACAGAAGCAGTTTAAATTGTGTGTCTATAAGACCTTTCTGTCCCAACATTTTTTCAGTTTAACAGAATAAAATTTAGAGTCTGTGAAATGGTGCTAGGAATTATCTGTAACATTGAATGTTAATTCCATTGGCTGTTTATACAGTTAAATAGCAGGGGTGCATGCTGGGATTCAGAGCTTATTTTCCAGTAGACCTCTGCAACCTTCAGTGCTTTCTTTTTACAGCCTTAAGCTGCTGAAGCATCACTTCCAGTGTTATTGCATTGGCTAACATATCTCCCAGTGCTTCTCTCATGCCAGTTTGAGTAGCCTACTTTTTGTTGCCAGAAATGGTCGCCCATTTAATATGCAAAAAGGCTTTGTTGTGATTGACTAAGTTAGGGACTTTTCTTTCATTTGATCTAGGAATTAAAATATGTCTAATATTTACACTGCTTGCTATTTGTCTACCTGCTTATCTTTCTATGTTGGCATGTCTATATAGATAAATATATATTTCTTTTACAAACATGATTTAAAAGTAAAATTTAATCCTCTGTCAGTACCCCAAGCCAACGTGGTGCTGGAAAAATGCTAATGTGCTATCGGGAACAGTTAAATGATTTGCTATCCTTTCAAGCGCTCTGGCAGGGCTTTCGATCTGGCTAGCATCCCGGGCGAATAGACACCGGTCATTGCTCAGTCCTCAGGGGACATTAGAAGAAATCAGTGCATTGCACAGGAACTGCTGGCACAGTGTGCCTGTTCTCTGGCGTTGTGCCAATTCCCACCGAACCTGCTCTCCTACAAGGGAGTTAAATTGAATCTAGTTCTCCATGCTGAAAGGGTTAACTCTGAGCTTATGCCCATTATTGAATATAGTATGGCATATGGGTGATGGGGGAGTGGAGCAGTGGGGGTCTCATAAAACACTGATGCTAAAGTTTAGCTTCAAGATTGGATTAAGAGCAGTGTAAACCCCCTCCTTACTCAGAAAAAAGGGCATTTTATTCAAGTCTTAGTTAAAGTGATAATGTTACTATGGAAGGCTGTGTAATGGTGGTAGAGTGTAGTGTAGACATATAAAAGATATAGGCCCCTGGCAAAAAGTGGGGATGATAGGGCTCTGAGTGCAGGGAGAAAGCACTTTTATTGCCAGAGAAAGACATAGGTGGAATCATGAATACGGTGAATGCTGAGCGGTTGCAAAAAAGCTACTACCCCTGGCAAAAATGATGGAATCATCACACTTTAGAATAATTACCCAGCTTCTTTAACTTCAAAACAATTAAACAAAATGCAGATATGACACCAAACATTTTATTTCAGTTAATAACTGAACATACTGATTTTGTGAAGCATGCCTAAAAGAATTTAAAATGTTTGAATTAATGACATTTTTTAATCAAGTAGAGAAAAAAAAAATGATAACGTTGCAATTTTTTTTTCTAAAACAAATACTGGCAAAAGGATGCAAATTAGTCTGTAGTTAAAAATGAGACATTATGGTCCTGAAAGACCTGTTGGACTTTGCCCATTGAAAGGAAACTTGGCCCCAACAAAATGGTTGTCAGCATAAAAAAAAAAATGGAAATGGATAATAAAACGCCTTCACAAAGGAAATGCAGTCTGGAGTTTGGTAAAACTTGTTAGTTGTTATCAGTCAGCTGTGTCTAACATTTGGTGCAAGTAAGAACAAAATAGAAAGTATATGAAAGGAAAACATACAGGAAGACCAAGTAAGATATCAAAGATTCAGGACAGAAAACTCAATTGAATATGCTTTGAAAATAGAAAATGCCAAACTAATACCAGCACTAAGACCTAAACAGGAAAAAACATGGCTACAGTGGGCTAAAGAGAAACAATAATGGAGTGTGGATGATGGAATGAAAGTGATATTCAAAATGAGACACTTTTCTCATTCCACAGACAGATTAGTTCTCTCTCTTCTCTGGTTATCTGGGGACGAAGTGCCGCCAAGGACTCTTTCCTGCTTAGACTCTGTATCCTGGAGTGACTCTGTGTATCGGACTACTTAATGCGATGTGCATAGTTTACATTTTATTTGAAATATCACTCCAATACTTATTAGTTTAGATAAATTAGTTTCATTCTTAATTTATTATCTACGCCACCCAAGGAGGATGGGTGCCTTTGAGTCTTGGTCCTCCCAAGGTTTCTTCCTCATAACACTTAGGGAGTTTTTCCTTGCCACTGTCACCCTATGCTTGCTCAATTTGGGATTGGCCGTAGATATTATCAGATAATCTAAAACTGTAAAGTTGCTTTGAGACAATGCTCCATTGTAAAAAGCGCTATATAAATAAATCTGACTTTACTCGGCTTTTTTTTTTTTTTTTTCAACATGATAATCTATCTTGCCGCAGAACAATGAATGCCAAAGCTCAATGACAGAGCCAGGAATCAGTCTGGATCTCAATCCAAATTTATGGTGGAAGTTTGTGGGGAAAAAACTGAAAGTTATGGCGGAAAAACTGGTCCATGACAAGGCTTCATCCTGTAAAAATGATCTGTCAACCACTATTTGAACATTTAAATAGTGAAAATAACATTAATTAAAGTCATTTAATTTAATTTGTCCATATATTTGCCAGAGATAGTCAGGGACAAATAGTAGTTTGACAGATAGTTAGAAGATTTACAAATATATAGAAAAGATGTGATCTCTACACTTGTTTGAGGGAGATGTGAGATCATCTGTGAACCTTCTGCTCTGTGGATTAATGAAACAGTTATGAGCAACATGAAAAGCAAAATTCCTTTGAAGAAATGAAATAGTTTCTCTGTGTATTTTAAGTGAAGGTATAAAAGGAGAAAAAATGCACAGCATTTCAGTTATTTAGGAGAGCTAACAGCTGCAGTTTTCCAGGAATGCTCTAAGGGATTTTTTCCCCTTTCCACAAGCTACATTATCTCATTGTGGTTTGGTTAAGTACATCAAAATACAATACTTGTCGAGGTAAACAAAGCTATCTCAGCACAAAGCTGGGGAAGAAAGTCAAAGGGAGAGAAATGCTGTGACAAATTACAGGTATTTGAAAACTGCCAAAGTAATCCTCATCATTGGTGTATGTGTGTGCCCCTGAATATGAATGAGATTATGCCCCTTGTTCTTTGTATGCTAATATTATGACCACATATTGTTTTGGTGTACGGCACATAACAGGTTTAGCTTGTGTCTTAAAACACTGCTTTATGCCGTGCCGGCTGACATTTATGTTCTGATTCCTGCAAGCGAGGCCTTGTGGCAAGATTGGGGACAGGGTTGGGGGGGTTGAGGTTAGCGATAATTCAAGTTGATATTTTGTGCCTGCTGTAGCATGCTGTAGCAAGTGTTCAGACTTTCATAGCCTTTTGATTCTAATCACACTTACAGTGAGTGGCATCAGACTGCCCTACAACCATGACTGACACTAACACAACCGCTGTTTAAATATGCAGGTGACTATTTCTTAATCCCACCTCTCTGAAACACAAGTGTTTGTAAGCTGTCAGCAATGCTGAAACCCAGAGTGTTTAACACATGAAGTATCTTCACAAATCCCAAGATGTTACCCCTGTGAAATATCAGCCTGATATAATCATCTTGTCATGTTGGTCTAAAAGGCTACAATCCAGTAGAAAGGCTGACCATCTTTACTCATTAGCTTCAACAATGATTCTATAGAAAACCATCATACCCTGTCAAAATCCTTCTTCTCATGTTATACCCTGAAAATCTTAATCATTTACAAGATACAACCCTCAGCATTCATGAGAAAATAATATAAATACATTTTTTTAAATCAATCAAATTATTAAAATTCAATTAGTTAAATACCTGATTAAAGTGAACAACCTCTTTAGAGTAATCATTATAAATTCACTCATGTACAACCAATCACTTTCCAGCTGACATCTACTGCAGTGGTTGTGATTACTTCAGAATAAAATCGGCTGCTGCATGAGGATTTCCTAACTAGTAGTGCATGGTAGTGTAAAGAGCTGACCATGGTTGGAAAGGTTCTTTCGAAAATGCACAATGGAGTGGTTTCTGGATAAGAAGGTGATTGTCATTGTGTGGCCCTAAATACCATAGAAAACCTATTGATTGACTTGAAGGGTGCAGTCCCTTGGTGCTTACAAAATTTGACTGAACTTGCACAATTCTGCATGGAAGAATGTGCAAATATTCCTGAATTTAGGTGCGCAAAGCTGGTAGAGACTTATCCAATTGAAGCATGGCTGTAATTAAATCAGCAATGGTGTGTACAGCAGGGGACTGATCACTTTTCTAGTCCTGTTGTTCTAGGTTTTATTTTTCTCTTGGACTTTTTGTCGTTATTTATCATAGAGCAAATTGTGTAAATAAACCTGACAAACATTTTAAGGGACTTCTGATTTCAGACTATAAGACAAAAAAGTGACTACTTATAAGGGCTATGATACGTTTTTACAGGCACTGTATCAAATTCATTTCACCTCATAAATTAAGGAATCTTCTAACCAAATGAGTTAATAAATTGGATAAGACAAAAATAAGATTGGGAAGACAAAAGTCACTCTGTTATAAGTCACTGTTAGTCATTCAGACAGCCATAGATTTGTATTGTAGTTGGGTTGCTCCAAACTTGCAACCAAAGAATTTTTCATCAATAGTGGGGCCTTTTTGTTTAGTGTCTATAGGCTGTGAACATGGGTGAATGTAGTAAAAACCTTGATAATCAGTTGTTACCCAGACTCTCCGGTGTGTACAGAACATGTAATCGTAATATAAACATAATTTACGCAGAAATATCAACATAGATGGTGTGATGTATATTATTCTAAAAGAACATCAGTACAGAATAGCCAAAGAATGCTACTGGTAACCCAGCAAAATCATCTGACCACAAATATATAAAAAATAACTATATTAAAGTAAGTATCAATGAATTCTAGAAATTTCTGAGTACTTGAGTGGCTCTCAGGACACTGTTAGTTTACAGTGTTGGCTGCAGCCTGATGAGCTTATTTTACACAGTGAATATGTGTAAGAGGATTTTCTTCTCCCTGTAAGAACTAGGTTTATTCTCACAAACCCTAAAAAAAGTTGAACTAGTGAAACTTCAGGGTAGCAACTAATGAGGCTTTGACTTTTTCATGACCTGCTTCTATTGTATCACCCTACAAAGGAGCTGCCCTAGCACCTCTCCTGCTATTTGTGATTTGTTTTGCCATGCAACTTTAATACTACAGCCTGGGATTAAAGTGACTTTCGGGCCCCTTTACCTCCTCTTTTTGAAGGCTGGAAAACAAACTAGCTTTCATCTTGTAAACCAGCGACAAAGCCAGAACAAGCATTCAGACGGAGAGATCAGAGGCAAAGTGCAAGCATTGTATGGGGGTCTCTTTAGCACTGGCCTTTTTGAGGCATCCTCTCCAGAAATAGTATCTTCTCCATAGTGCTTTCAGTCACTTTATGATCCTTGTCGGTCTGCCGCAAATGAAAATATGGAACCCATCTAAAGGATGATGCCCAATTATAGGGGCAAGTTTAGAGGATACGTTGAAGGGAGAGCACCCTGAAGCTTGTCCACTCTAACGAGAGGACATGAACAGGAACATGGTCAAGATGCAGGTAATAGGCAACATGCAATGGGGTTATAAGAGGAATCCTTTGATTAAGCCAGTGGTTTTATGGTAAAGAAAGGAAGGTTCCAGAGCTTCCTTAAGATACTTCTTAGTACAGGGATTTCACCCATTAGACATTTGGGTGCGTGGGGAAAAGCCCTGTATTTATCCAGCTTTTCAGTGTTACTCCTAAAAATACATTTAAAATTGCATGAGATTACTCACAACTCGTATACAGGGAGTGATGTTATCAAACTTCTTACGAATACACTCAGAGAAGAGTAACATCAACAAATATAAATGAAATTGTTCTGTATTTAAGAACGCCATTGTTACAGTGCACTTATGCAAAAGCAACCACTTATGCAAGCACAATGCAGCACATTTTGTGCTGACATTCTCCAAAGGCCATACACATATTCATGGTATATATGTAATATGTATACGTGTGTATGCCACTTGCATATTTGCAGCTGATTCATTCTTTGTGAAATACAATTAAAAAACAAGTATCCAGTAGGCTGTGTATTGGATGTTTTCAAAACAGAAAAAAAAATCGAAAAAGTACCCTCTTTCTTTGTTCTTCTGTTGTTGTCTTTCCATGTCTCTTTTTTATTATTCCTAATATTAGGAATATTTCGCACTACACTTACCAGCCACTTTATGAAGTACACCTACTCAACTGCTCGTAAATGCAAATATCCAATAACAGCAGCAGTTCAATGTATTTAGGCATTCAGACATGCTCAAGATGTATTGCTGAAGTTCAAACCAAGCAACAGAGTGGGGAAGAAAGGTGATTTAAGTTACTCTGAACATGGCGTGGTTGGTGTTAGATCGGTATTTCAAGATCTGCTGATATACTATAATTTTCATGTGCAGTCATCTCTAGGATTTACAGAGAATGGTCAAAAAGAACAAACTTTCTATTGAGGGGCAGTTTATTGGGCAAAATGCCTTGCTGATGCCAGAGGTCAGAGGAGTATGGCCAGACTGGTTTGAGCTGATAGAAAGGCAACAGTAACTCAAATAACCATTTGTTACAACCATCGAACCTTGAAGCAAATGGGCTACAGGTGCAGAAGACCACATCAGGTCCCAATTCTGTCAGTTAAGAATAGGCAATTCACACAGGCTCACCACAATTGGACAACTGAAGATTTGTCCAATTTGCTCTGACATTTGAATGGTCAGGTCTGAATTTAACGTACACAACATGAAAGGATGGAACCATGGCAATTCTGAAGGCAAAATGAGGTAAAATCCAGTACTAGCAAGGTACAATTAGCAAGGTGCGAGTAAACTGTAGAGACTGCATGAAAATCCTACATCAGCAGTTATAGAAATACTCAAACCAGCCCATCTGGCACCAAAAAATACCCAATGGTCAACATCACAGAGATACTTTTTTTTCCCCATCTGCATGATTTTATTGAATGAGTAGGTGTACAGAGTTTCTAATAAAGTGCTTGGTGTACGTAGATGTGTTCCATATACAATATTGGATGTAAAAATGTATTTCACTAATATGTATATAACAACACTTTGAAAACAACATGGTTCCTTTATTCATTCCCTCTTTTTTCTTGTGCCATAATAATAAAAGTTCAGCAAATTCATCTGATGGATTTGGATATTATTCAATGTTAAACAAGTTTGTGATTGGCGTGAGGTGGAAAACGCAATGTATTAATAATAACTCAAACTCCATGAAGAAACTGAGTGTGTCACAAAGCCAACAAGAAGTTTTGCTGGGTAGAAGTGAGGTCTTACTTTTACAGTTGTTTGCAAGAACCTTTATCAAGCATTTCTAAAAGCTGAGAAAGTCTTATAAGATACAGGCTAATCAATTGATGGTTAAGGGCCTTACTTAAGGCTTCGATAGTGGCATCTTGGAAGTGACAGAATTTGAACCCTCAACATTCTGGTAAGGTCCAATATCTTGACCGCTGAGCTAATACCATCCTGAATGTACTAGGTCTTCGGATTTGTGTAGAGGAGGTGGATGAGTATCTTACTGTATTAGGAGCTGACATAAGTCAGACAAAGAAAACCTACTTTATAAAAGTTGGACCAACCTGACATAACTAAAAGTTTTTTATACAGTTATGACTAATTTCCTTCTCTGAAATGCTTCACTGGTTCCAGGTCTTAGAAATGGTCACATGAAGCAGCAGTATGTATGTAGTTTCCACCCACGTGCGAGATAGAGACCGAGAACACAAAGTAAAAAACAAGAAGAATCTTAAGAGAAAGGAGAGGGGGAGGGGGAAAAAAAGAAATATGTTAGTGCTGAATTAATGATGGCCCGGTGGAGGCTTGAACCAGATTTCAACTTGAGTGGATTTCAGCCCCATGAGGTGAGTCAAGCATAGAACATCAGCGCCATCACACGCTGGCCCTGAGCAGGGCCACAGGGACTTAAATCATCCCTTACCCCTGCTCTTCCACTCCCAAATTATGTAGGACAGTCATCCATGTAGTATGTGCGTGTACATTATTTATCAGTTCCCAAGCAGTATGAAAATCCCTAATAAGTTAGTGTGCTGTTGATAAACAGCAGAGTGAAAATTAGATGGAAAGTTGATGAAACGAGATCGAGAGGGAGTACAGTGTTGATCTGGCAATGTATAGTGTAACTGTGACTATTAAGGTGAACCTGGACCCTCCATCTCCCATCCTTCCTTGACAACATAAGCACCCGTTGTGCTTAGGCACACTTCACTAATGTGTCTGTGGCTGCAAAAACCCCGTGAGCATATGTCAATAAAATGCCAAGATGTGTGGAAGAGGCTGCAGGAGAGCAAGGTTTAGCGGCAGGGGAGGCATCTCTGCTAAGGATGGCCTGTCACACGAGATCTATGTGATGACCTCTCCAAACTTCAAGCCAACAGTCAGGTCAAAAGAGGTACCAGAGGCACTACTTAGATAGAATTAAAGTGAAGGTCTTAAGTGAAAGGCTCTTTTCTTGCTACTTATGTCCACTGACAGGTGTGAGAAAGGTCGTGTCTAATTAAGTAGGTCACACTGAATGAAGCTACAGCAGACACTCTAGAATATCTCTGATCACAGGTCAAATGTCAAAGCTGTGAATGCAGACATAAAGAATCACTCACTGATGTTAAATGACTACTGGGATCTTCATATCACTCCCGTTCAAGTCGTTTAGTAACCTTTCGCTTTACACTGCAGCTGCTTGACCTGCATTTGAAGCCGTTTTCATTACGATGCAGAAAAAGACACTTGAATCTCTGTCTTGGGTAAATGCGGGAGGTAGCTGAAACCTCTTTAGTTTTGTTTGGATCACTGGGTTTCAATCCCAGTTCTTGTGACCTCATGCACTGAAAGTGCTTTCCTATTTAACCTGCTCTGACCCATCTTATACAGCTTATTAAGTAACAATCCAAGCCTTAAACATGGGGTCAAGGCTTGCTAGGAGCCAGGATTGGAACTGAGACACTCAAGTCGACCCAAGCTTGCCTACTGTCAATGGGGACAAATACAGAAACTGGTAATAAGCAGGCATTAACATAGTTGTTGTACGCATAGAGTGGTGCTTGAAAGTTTGTGAACCCTTTAGAATTTCCTATATTTCTGCACAAATATGACCTAAAACATCATCAGATTTTCACACAAATCCTAATGGTAGATAAAGAGAACCCAGTTAAACAATTGAGACATAAATATTATACTTGGCCATGTATTTATTGAGGAAAATTTTCCAATATTACATATTAGTGAGTGGTAAAACTATGTGAACCTCTAGGGTTAGCAGTTAATTTGAAGGTGAAATTAGTCAGGTGTTTTCAATAAATTGGATGACAATCAGGTGTGAGTGGGCACCCTGTTTTATTTGAAGAAGCAAACCATTGCTACCCTCCCCATGAGTGGTCGACCAATAAACATCACTCCAAGAGCAAGGCGTGTAATAGTTGGAAAGGTCACAAAGGACCCCAGAGTAACTTCTAAGCAGCTGAAGGCCTTTCTCGCATTGGCTAATGTTAATGTTCATGAGTCCATCATCAGAAGAACACTGAACAACAATGGTGTGCCATGCAGGGTTGCAAGGAGAAAGCCACTGCTCTCCAAAAACAACATTGCTGCTCGTTTGCAGTTTGCTACATATCATGTGGACAAGACAGAAGGCTATTGGAAGAATGTTTTGTTGACTGATGAAACCAAAATAGAACTTTTTGGTTTAAAAGAAAAGCGTTATGTTTGGAGAAAAGAAAACACTGTATTCCAGCATAAGAACCTTATCCCATCTGTGAAACATGGTGGTGGTAGTATCATGGTTTGGGCCTGTTTTGCTGCATCTGGGCCAGGATGGCTTGCTATCATTGATGAAACAATGAATTCTGAATTATATCAGAGAATTCTAAAGGAAAATGTCAGGACATCTGTCCATGAACTGAATCTCAAGAGAAGGTGGGTCATGCAGCAAGACAACGACCCTAAGCATACAAGTGGTTCTACCAAAGAATGGTTAAGGAAGAGTAAAGTTAATGTTTTGGAATGGCCAAGTCAAAGTCCTAACCTTAATCTAATCAAAATGTTGTGAAAGGACCTGAAGCGAGCAGTTAATGTGAGGAGACCCACCAACATCCCAGAGTTGAAGCTGTTCTGTATGGAGGAATGGGCTAAAATTTCTCCAAGCTGGTGTCCAGGACTGCTCACCAGTTACAGGAAACGTTTAGTTGCAGTTATTGCTGCACAGGGGGAGTCACACCAGATACTGAAAGCAAAGGTTCACATACTTTTGCAACTCACTAATATGTAATATTGGATCATTTTCCTCAATAAATAAATGACCAAGTATAATAATATTTTTGTCTCATTTCTTTATCTACTTGTAGGACTTGTGTGAAAATATGTTGATGTTTTAGGTCATATTTATGCAGAAATGTAGAAAATTCTAATGGATTCACAAACTTTCAAGCACCACTGCAATAAGATGAGCTAATTTCACAAGAGATATTTTTTTCTTATAATATTACCAAGTTATTATGAAAATAATTTTTTTTCTTAACTATACAAATTCATTGACTAAAAGCTAGAAAGAGGAGTGCTTTTTCAATTTAGTGCTTCATATTCATTTAATATATGACTGAAAATGGAGTACTTGGAATAGCTGTAACATCACAATATAGCAAAGGAAACCAGACTTAAGGTCCATTTTGTCTCAATATTTGTTGCATGAATTGTTCAAAATGGTCGACCAGTGTCTGTGATGTCAGTTGACTAGCATATATGACAGTATGTTTCATCCCAATGAGTAAAGTGATATGTGTGGAGGTTCATAAAGTGTGAATATGCCATTAAACATTTGTTCACCTTTACAAATAGCTTCAGTCTTACTTAGGGTTGTGTCTACAGTCTATACTAAATATATTGGACTCATGGACACTGTGTCAGGGTGTCACAAGACATCACAACACGCGTTCACACCTATGAGCATTTACAGAAGTTTTATTAAACCTGTGACTCTACCAATGATTAAAGGGTAAAAACATAAAATATTACAAGCTGCATACATTTTATGTTACAGCACAATGAATGAGCGACTGGGTGGAATATGAGATATGAGAGGCGTCATCAGGTGGGAAAAATGTGTTTTTATATCTCTACGGAAAACAAATCTTCTCAAGATAATAGCATTTGTCCAAATTCATCATTCCGTTCTTATTATTTTTTTTAATATGCCACCAGATGCATAATTTAATAGCTGAAAATGTACTTCAGCATAGCAAGGATACGGTTAGACTTATGGTTAATACAAAAACACATACATCAATGAGGTTACCCCTTATAGATTGTAATAGGTAGACTGTGTGTATCCTTATGTGTGTGTGTGGGAGCTAGTGTCAGCAAATGTGCGTTGAGACTCTGTGAAAGGTGCCACAGTGAGTTTGTCACAGCTTGCATGAACTCATGGACTGAGGGAGTGCCACAGAAAAAGAATATTTCCTATGGCTTTGAGACAGTGTCATACTGATTAAGTCACATGGAGTTAGTATGGCAGTACATGGGAAAGAAACCAAAGAATAAAATAAGCAAACACAGAGCAATAACAGACATTTTATGACTCTAGAATAGGGCTGGGCAATTAATTGAAAAATTTATCCCGTAAGGAAAAAGGAAATGATCCTGACAAACTTAACATTCTATTTATAGATAAAGTAGATACAGTTTGGGGAAACAAGTTTCTCAGCAAACTACGGCTTCCATTTTAATAATATTTTGAGCTGGTGTGCACTCCTTAGCTCTGGTGTGAATTTCTCAGTTGTGTATTCAGGTTGTGGAAAATAATTTTAGTCTTGAGCTGCTGTGGACAGAAATTGGACTAGAAATTCCAGACCTGGAGGGCACTGTTTGGTGATTTTCCTACTAAAAGACACCTGATTTAACTCGCCAGTTAATTACAAGATATGAGCAAGGAAATCACTAAAGCATGCTGGACTCCAGCCCTGCAGGACTGTAATTGAAGATGTGTGCATCAGAGGATGAGGCCAGCCTTGCACACTCTCACCTACAATGACCCAGTTCTTAAAAACCGACGGTTCAATAATGCCAGGCAGGCACTAAGTGATAATAATAGATAAAGCCCTTAGTATTTTTCTGGAGAAGTGAGGGAGTCGAATTAAGTGATATGTCTGAGAAATTGGCTTGTGAACTAAGTGCAGTGCCCTTGAACTTAGGCTGCAAGTCTTCTTCAACAAGTGCTAATGTTAGAGACAGCAGCTACAAAGGATTTGCAAACTGTTTCAGGAAGATGATTGGACTACAAAATACTTACTGATCTCAAATAAAGCCTTTCTTAACAGCACACAATCCATACATGCTTTATTCAAAACCTTACATCAGTGCTTGAGTAAGTACAATATTTATTTATTGACTTTGCAACTGAACAGTTAGATATTGATTATGATACAGCTTCTGTTTTGACATACTGTTCATTGCAGCTCAACTATAAAGACTACCACATTGAAAAACATTGCTTGATGAGAGTTTGGACAGCTGGAGGGGAAAATTGAATTATTCAAAAATGTTGTAGCTCCACTAAAGACACTGAATTCTAAACTGGATGTTAACACTTTAAGCCAGAAAGAGAGAGTCAGAAAGGGTTGTAGCATCTAAATGATTTAATCCTCATTAGACACTCCTCAGTGCCAATCTTCGTACATTATAGGGTCAAAGTCCTGCCACATGGTATGTACTTGTGAGGGACTACTGCATATTGTACTTCTTGCCTCTTCTGACAAGTCTCCTGGTGAGTGGTTCCTTGTTCCAAGCAAGAAAAGAAACTGGCGTGGTTTCATCCCCTGCACCGTGTGTCAAACCCAGAACCCTAGACTAGGGTCAAGAAGTCCCAACCAAATATCGCTGGGTCTTTCTGCCAAAACAGTCTCCCAGTGATGAGACAGGTAATCTCCAAATTGGCAGAGGGGCTTGAAATATATTTCTCTTTCTGTGGCTGCCTGGACATGACGTGCCAACAGCCACCACCAGGCTATTGTCTGTTCAATTTCATTACAGTGCTATCACACAGAGTTCATAAATGGGCGTCATATTATAAACAGCTTGAGATCTGGTCACACATGGAGGTAATGCATGGCTCAGCAGCTTTGTGGTCGAGGACCTTCACCATAAAATTGTTGACTCATGGGTCATGGGTTTGACTAGTTTGTTAAATCCAGCTATCACCAGAGTATGTAACTTCAGTTGATCTAGGTAAATGGTGCCTGTCAAATGTAGGCCCACTGTGGGTTCAATTAAGGATGTATGGAGCTGGAGTATGCACTAGTTCCAGCATTCATTTTTGGCTAATTGAGGTCTGCTTCCAGGAAATACAATCTGAGCCAGTGAACAGATGCGATGTGACTCACCAAGCTGCAAAGTTTGAATTACTAGTGGCAATGTGATTAAATAAAACACTTCTTTAATGCTTGAGCAGGCTCAGTGGGTAGAGCCATATGCTGGAAATGGCAGTGTCAAAGGGCCTGGGATCAATTTCAGGTGGGGCTTGCAATGCGAAGTCGATGGGTGTATTATGGAAAAACCAAAACCTCTTAAGGGTGCAGTCATTGCGATGGTTCCAAAACTGGATAAATGGGGAAGGTTGTGTCAGGAAAGGCATCCAACATAAAGGCTGTGCCAAATCTAATATGCAGATGGTTTGCTGTGGCAACCCTTAACAGGGGCATCTGAAAAGAGGACCATCATCTTCTCTGATGTTTGACATGACACTCTAATACAACCATTAGGGAAAATGCTGTAATGTACAAGCAGAGTAGGAAGTACTGAAGTACTATTTCAAAATGTCCAATTTTTGAACCTATGTCTATAGGCGGAGAATGTTTTCTTGGCTATATGGGTTGAAAAATCAGCTACTTGACATTATGTTGACATGCCAAAATAAATTTAATCCACTTCATCATTTATATTTTTGCAGTCATGGTCATATGTTGCTCAGCATGACTGGGACTATCTTTATAAAATGACAATGACCTTTTTCAGACTGATGTGTTTTGTACTGTTGAGTGTGTAATGACTGCAGGCAGTACTTCATTGAGTTGTCCAATGAGTAACTGATGTTCTACTCAATATATTGCAACCATCCAACAGGTCCTGGTCCCTGTCAGTCTTCTGTTCTTCCCTTATGTAATCACAAACTGGCAATCACTTCTGTGTGCACACATAGACACACACAGTAAATGATATATTTGACCTATATATGCTGAACCTTGCCATCCTGTCATGGTAATAGTCTGTCCATCAATCATAGTCATGGAGATCTGCTCATCCGGTATTTCTAAGTCACAAAAGCACCTACAGTTATAATGTAGGCATGGACTTTGCTCATTGTTTTTTGAACTGCTATTACTTGTCGTAAAGTAGGAATCATATCCGCCCGTGCCATATTTCTCAAGGATTCTGGAAGCATTGTTCCTATTTTCAGACTCTTCTCTGAAGGCTGGTAGTCTGTCACAAATAGAACAGAATTTGCTTTCATAGAATATTTCATCAAGTGTACCAAATGGTCTTTGATTATTGTGGCCTACTTACAGTCAAAAAATTGGTAAAATGTTATGAACAAAATATATGGTTCTATGGTCAGATGGGACAAAAATGTTACCTTTTGTCAACAAACTGTGAAAGTGTAACCTAGTCTCTGTTTTTGGATAATCTGTGATGTGCAGATTTTTTTTTTCTCCAAATGCCCTTCAAACATTGTTATACATGATATCATATACTTCATGAAGTATCAGAACATTTCAGAGGAAAAACTGGGTCAATGACTCAATCTTTCAGCAGGAGTTTCACCCAGAACATTTGTCTAGATCCCAAAAAAGTGATTTGAATGTTCATAGAAACAAACTTTTGACATGGCTTCCCCAGTCTTCTTCAGCCCATTGAAATCCTGTGAGGCGAAAATGAGCGTCAACAAGAGATGACATAGGAAGGTGCAGAGCAGAGAGAGATTCTGAATGGAAAATGGTAGATTTTCTTTGTATCTCCAGTCTCAGCAGGTTTATAATCTTAAACCTACGATTATAATGTCATCAGTGTTACGTTGGATTGAATTAAGCCAATACACTTAATAATGCCAATACTTGTGACAGCTTTGTTAAAATAAAAGAAATGCAAATTTTTATGCAATTTTTTTTTTTAATTTAAACTTTTAGCCATATATGGGTGACAGTAATTGTGGAACTGACTGTTCACTGTTCATGATGTAATAAGATTTGCACACTGCTTGGGCAGAATGAAGGGTTTCAGCTCCCTCTTGGCTGTACACACCAGACATCATTAGCCATCTGCTGTGTTTCTTGAGTTTTACTGTTCTCAGTGGGCAGGGGATTAAAGTGTCTGCATTCATGTTGTGTGTTTGTGTTCTCTACCTACTGAGTTCACCTACTGTAAATGTAACACTCAGATTAGTGGATTGCATATAAAACCGGTGCGTTTTAATATAGAAGACACTGCATGGCCCAGATATGGCCTGGATTTAGGCGTGATCATACAAGTAAGTTAAGGAAGATTAATTTGCATGGCACAGTCAGGGATTTGTGGAATAAAACTGATGGTTTGGAAATTTCTAAGAGGATTTAGAACAGGGTATCGTGTCTCTGTATTTCTATTTTGAATGGCAATGTGTTATATATCGTTGTATTTTCTACTAAGGAAACTAAATGTTTAGTTGTAAGCCACATAAGGAATGTCCCTTTTATTAACACTTTTGTTTAAAAGCAGACTATGGTCAAAATAAAATGCAATGAATTGTTACTTCCCTCTTTGGGAATATTCAACTGCACAATATATCAACAGGGTGGCATGGTGGCTCGGTGGGTAGCTGCGCAACCGCACAGCAGGAAGGTCCTGGGTTCAGTCCAAGGGTGGAGCGGCCTGAGTCCTTTCTGTGTGGAATCTGCATGTCCTCCTGTGTACGTGTGGGTTTACTCCGGGTAATCCGGTTTCCTCCCACAGTCCAAAGACATGCGTGTTAGGTTAACTGATTACTCTAAATTGGCATTGACTTGAGTGTGTGTAACCTTGTGTATGCATGGAACCTTTTGTGTCTCGCTGAAATGGCCACTGATGCTGATGGCAATGTCAAACAAACAAACAACATGTAAACATGTAAATGAAAAATTATTGAAAATAAATAGTTTCCTGTAACTGTCGATCAGTCCTGCACACAGGCTTGGAGGAATTTTAGGCCATTCCTCCATACAGAACAGCTTCAACTCTGGGATGTTGGTGGGTCTCCTCACATTAACTGCTCACTTCAGGTCCTTCCACAGCATTTTGATTGGATTAAGGTCAATACTTTGACTTGGCCATTCCAAAACATAAATTTTATTCTTCTTTAACCATTCTTTGGTAGAACGACTTGTGTGCTTAGGCTCGTTCTTCTTGCTGCATGACCCACCTTCTCTGGAGATTCAGTTCATGGACAGATGTCCTGAGATTTTCCTATAGAATACTCTGATATAATTCAGAATTCATTATTCCATCAATGATGGCAAGCCGTCCTGGCCCAGCTGCAGCAAAACAGGTCCAAACCATGATACTATCATCACCAGGTTCTTATGCTGGAATGTAGTGTTTTCCTTTCTCCAAACATAAGGCTTTTCTTTTAAACCAAAAAGTTCTATTTTGGTCTCATCCGTCCACAAAACATTCTTCCAGTAACCTTCTTGCTTGTCCATATGATATTTAGCAAACTGCAGATGAGCAGCAATGTTGTTTTTGGAGAGCAGTGACTTTCTTCTTGCAATCCTGCTATGTTGTTCAGTGTTCTTCTGATGGTGGACTCATGAACATTAACATTAGCCAATATGAGACAGGCCTTCAGTTGCTTAGAGGTTACCCTGGGGTCCTTTGTGACCTTGCCAACTATTTCACACCTTGCTCTTGGAGTGATCTTTGTTGGTTGACCACTCCTGGGGAGGGTAACAATGGTCTTGAATTTTTTCCATTTGTTCACAATCTGTCTGAATGTGAATTGGTGGAGTCCCAACTCTTTCGAGATGGTTTTGTAACCTTTTCCAGCGTGATGAGCATCAACAACTCTTTTTCTGAGCTCCTCAGAAATCTCCTTTGTTCGTGCCAAAAACCTGTTGTGAAGAGCAGACTGTTTGAAAACACCTGACTCACTAGTATGTAATATTGGATTATTTTCATCAATAAATACATGACCAAGTATAATATTTTTGTCTACTTTAATGTAATATTCTTTATCTACTTTTAGGACTTGTGTGAAAATCTGATCATGTTTTAGCTCATACAATCAAAACTCATAAAATTCTAAAGGCTTCACAAACTTTCAAGCAGCGCTGTTTTTAGTTTTGTCTCTATATCTACAGTGATATGGCTGCACTGTAATTTTTTGGAAATAACTGTCAATTTCAGTAGCGACAGCTATACTGTATTACTGATGCTTTCACATTTAGCCTAGCATTTCAAACATAATTTCTAATGGTTATTAGGCATATTACTGTAAGTGACAGTTACTGTAAACAGTCATTTTAGCCATGCTTGACAGTCCTGTTTTCTATTTATTTCTGAGTCTGTTTATTACATATTGCATTGACCAATGGCCAGATGAAATCGGTGATCAAAGCACTGCATGCTCAGCCACTTCTTCAGTGCAATGTGCATCTGTTAGGTTGGTAAGATTCTCTCTGACCTCTAGTGTATCTGGCAGTGATTCTCTTAGAAGTTGCGACCTGACAACTGGTATCACATACACCATGGGAACATGAAGATTGCGTTGTGCATTGTTTTGGGCTGAAGGCTGCAAGGTTTGGCAGCACGAGGTAAAAACACTCATGTACACACTCTTTGTACTGCAGTTTATGGTGATGTTGCAAATTATGGAAGTGATTCAAAGTGCTTTTGTTTTTATTTGTAAGCTGTTTATGGCATTGCCTACAGGTGACATGGTTCTACTGCTCATCTGAGTTTTGTTTTTTTCTTTTTTCAAATATTCTCTAGATATTTGAACAGTTGTTTACCTTTTTTACCAACCAGATCTTATTCACAGATGTGTACTTCCATGTTACAGGAGAAATTGTGAGTGAGCGGGGCCACATATGTTCGCAGAGGGAGAGTGGGAACAGGGTTGAGTGGCTAGTTTGAGAGAGGAATGATGCAAACACAGGTATTTTAAAGCAACGTATGTTTTAAATGTTTTAAAAACATGTAAGAACCTTCTCATATAAGTAGACTAGTGCTTGACTTCCAAGAGAAGAAATATTATTCAGAAAGAAACATAAAAGAGCCGTGCAGTGAGTAAAGGGTTAGATGTTTTATATAATGTGTGGTGGGGTTTGAAGAGGACACAGGTGCCTTAAATCTTTCCCATTAGTAACCCAAGGCTTGATTTAGTGCCCAATATGAGGTGGCCTTCCTGTGAAAATGATGGAGGATGATTGGAGATCAGTGACAGCGCAGCAAGATAATCATGCCAAATCACCACCATCTGCCCTTAATCTCACACACATGATGCCAATCCCCTAATCCCTTCAATCTGCAGCACTCACTTTATGGCTGTTATAATCCACACTTTCGCACAACAACCCCAACTATTCAGAAGTCCACTGTCAAAACTACAGTCTGCTCCAGTCGACCACCACCTCATTTCCTCTGTGACTTTTCAGGCAGTGTAATTAATATGGAAGCCCTTGGATCATTTAAGGGAAGATCTTAGTTCCATTGTAACATCGGACCTCAGTGCCATTGGTCCTCGGGATCTCGGTGCTATTAGGAAAGAGGATCTTAGTGCTGTTATATCAGAAGATCTTAGTGCCGTTATTCCAGATGATTAAAGTGCCATTAGTCTGAGGATTATTAGTGCCATTAGCTTTTAGTATCTTAGTATCACCAATCAGATCAGGTCAGATCAGGATCTTACTGGCATTAAACCTTAAATGGAAGGCACACTAGCATGCAAAGGTGAAATATGTTGATCTTTTATTCCTTTGACATTCTTTATTTGTCACTTTTACATTCACGGTGTATTACATGATTGATTCAACAAAAACTACATGAATTCCATAATAATGATCTGTTTTCCCTTTAGTGGTATCAATAACATGACAATGATAATACAGTATGATAGCAAAGGACCCACTGCATACAGAGGAGAAAACTCATTGTTTCATAGATCATTCTTTATGCCTATCAGAGTGTAGGGCCAGGTGGAATAAAAGGGCTCAACAGGAGGAAAAAAAGCTATTAAAAATGGAGCTTGATGAATCCAATCTGCTATATGTATTCCCACCCCTTTGTTATTACACTGTGTTGCACCTTGAAATGGTTTGATCTTGTGTAAGGTCAATGGCCACTTCCAATCACCCTGTTCTCTGCAAATACATACACTGAGACACATGCACAGAAGCTGGAATTGGTGGCCTCAAGGTTACAATGTAGCCCTCTAAAACCTGAGAAAATGGAACAAGAAGCAATTTCCGTCCAACTTCACAGTGTAGTAAGGTCCAGTCAGGTCTGACAATTTGTGATTTCAGAAAAATAGAATCATCCCACTTCTCCTCCCTCTCTTATCCCTTCTACCCCTCCATGTCTGACACTATTATGAAGCAACAAACAGAATGCACCATTTCCTCTATTGTTTTCTTTTTTTTTTTTTTTTTTTTTGCGTTTGTTTTGAGTCAAGATTAATACACATTCATTTTCATGGTCTTTTTGCATCCGTGTGGCAGCTTATTTCATTGACTGCTTGTTTGTTAAAGCTGTCAGATGAAGTTCATTATTAAATTTTAGTTCTGTTTTGTTCTTTTAGTTGCTAATGTATGTAAATGTACAACAAACAGGAATCAGTTCAAATGGAAGCACAACTTTTGCAGCCATGAATCACTTCAACTCATCTTGTAGGTGTTTTTGTAATGTAACACTAGAGACCGAACAACTACAGTATTGTTTTTTGGACACAGGAACCTTCTAATTTGGAAAATGTCTATGTTATTGTTCTTCTTGATATAAATGCATGTTTAAGGCCTTTGGAAGAACGTCTTGATGCATGCTCAATGATCCAGGTATGAAAATCCCAGAAGTTGAATCTGTTCATCTGGACATAGATTTTGTTTGTCGATGAGAGGACAACAACAACCGCAGTGTAAACCAGTGGTGATTCCATATGTGGCAAGAACATTGGAACAATTGAGACGCATATTTGCCAAACACCGCATCTCAGTGGCTTTCAAACCCCAAAACACGCTACGCCAGAAACTGGTCCACCCCAAGGATCGGACCCCCCAGCACAAACAGAGTAATGTAGTGTACGCTGTTAAGTGCCAGGAGGATTGCCAGGAATTGTACATCGGGTAAACCAAACAGCCACTGGCGAAACGGATGGCACAACATCAAAGAGCTACCTCATCAGGTCAGGACTCTGCGGTTTACACCCACCTACAGGCCAGTGGCCACTCTTTCAAGGATGAAGACGTGCAGATCCTTGATAGGGAGGAACGATGATTTGAATGCGGAGTAAAAGAAGCCATTTTTGTAAAAAGGGAACGTCTATCCCTGAACCGAGGAGGGGGCCCTCAGAGTACACCTCTCACCATCTTACACATGGAGCCATCGCCAGCCCTTCCCCAATCCTGTGTGAATGGCACACGTGTGGCCATTGTCGTTAATGGCTATTGGTCAATCTGCATATTAACTGATCACCGGTCCCATTGTTATGCAATGATGCTGGTTACCAGTCGTTATTATGCAATGGTGCTGTATATAAGGATTGGGGAATTTTCCAACTGCTGAGACTGAAGAAGTCACTTAGATGAGTGACGAAACGTTTCTCCAACAAATTCTATGTCCAGATGAACAAAATTCAACTTTCTGGGCCTTTGTTAAGAATATCTCCCATAAACTGGTTGTATGCCCAAATGGTAACTTCTAACAGGGGTTTGAGCTTTGCTTTGATTTTGTGAAATTTTGAAAGTCAGCCTACAATGTATGTAGACGTCATTTACCAAAAAAAAAAAAAAAAGTAATTCAACCAATAAGGAGTTGTTGTAATCGACCGAAACTTTATGTGTGTGTGAATGTCAAGTCAAGTTCAAGTCAGATTTATTTATATAGCGCTTTTTACAATGGGAGCATTGTCCTCAAAGCAACTTTACAAGTTTAGATTATCTCCTAATAACTACGTCAATCCCAAACTTGAGCGAGCCCTAGGGCGACAGTGGCAAGGAAAAAAAAAAAACTCCCTATAGTTCTAGGAAGAACCTTGTGGAGGACCAAGACTCCAAAAGGGACCCAACCCCAACCTCCTTGGGCGGTGTAGATGATAAATCTAAGAGCGAACTTAAAAGTCATGGAGTCCAAGTTCGAATAGAATGTGAAGTATGCAACATCGACCATTAAGTGGCCCGGGTATGATGATAAATCTAAGAGCGAAACTAAAGTAATGGAGTCATGGTCGAATAAAATGTGAATTATGCACAGTGGAGCTCCATCAGATGTACATCATGTGTGGGGGCCGGAACTGCCGGAACA
The DNA here is from genome assembly GCA_025084515.1 of Ancistrus triradiatus. Lineage (NCBI taxonomy): Eukaryota > Metazoa > Chordata > Actinopteri > Siluriformes > Loricariidae > Ancistrus > Ancistrus triradiatus. Next base: position 95,010 of record JAJAGP010000894.1, on the reverse strand, counting down.
CAGCTCGGGAGAGAAACAGAAATGTAATTAGTTATGTGATTAAGAGCACAGTGTCTATTAACCACTCAAACTGATGGCATGTTCCAAATCACTGATGCCAAGTGTAGCATGAGACCCCGGCAGATTACATTAGCTATAGCAGCCATAGCTAGAAAGCTAGAAAGAGGAGAACTGGAAGGAAACACAGCCAAGAGGGATCACACATGAGACATTGGCAACCCCACGAGCGGCAGAAGACAGCAAACCCAACGTCTCTGATCACCATAAGACTCTTTTATGACTATGAAACCCCCAGCTCCTGCCCTTATTCTAAGGCAAGGATAGCATGAGGTCAAGATCACGAGGAACCCCCAAGCCTAGTTCAGCCAGACCGCCCACCCGACTACTCCCGGCAAGCGGACAAGGCAGGCAGGCCAGACATTGACTTTCAGACTCCGGCCTCAGCAACCCAAAACCATGCAACCTGGTCTAAATCTAGTCAAAAGCACTGTGTAAATAAGTACGTCTTTAGCCTACTTAACTTAAAACTTTGGAGGGTGTCTGATTTCTCGAAACGAAAGTGGGAAGTTTATTCCATAGTTGGGGGCCATGTATGAGAAAGCCTTTCCCCCTGCTGTGACTTTTTTAATTCTAGGAACTAAAAGAAGTCCTGCACCCTGCGAACGAAGTAGACGAGTTGGATTGTAAAACTCTAAGAGTTCACTCAGATAATGTGGGGCCAGGCCATGTAGAGCTTTATAAGTTATAAGAAGTATTTTGTAATCAATGCGGAATTTGACTGGTAACCAGTGCAGTGATAATAGAACAGGAGTGATATGATCAAATTTTCTAGTTCGAGTTAGCACTCGGGCAGCTGCATTCTGAACTAACTGAAGTTTATTTATAGATTTACTAGAGCATCCAGTAAGTAAGGCGTTACAGTATGAATGTAATGTAGAATGTAATGATGATATATGTAAGTGATTACAATACTGGAGCGAAAGGATAAGTTTATTGGGGAAAACTGTACAATTGAAAGGAGGCTCTAGTTACCCTGTTAGACCATCTCTAGCCTGTATATAAGATGAGATACAGTTGGGCATGGAGGCATACAAGTTCTGTATGGTATCCTGTGGCACATTTGCCCATAGATGTTGCAGCCGGGCCTGTAGACCCTCATCAGTTACACCAGCAGTGTTGCTTCAAAGTCAGGATTGAAGTGCTCACCACAACGCATCCATACTCAAAGCTGCCCGTCATCAGATCCCAAACAGAATCTGGATTTGTTGCTAAAGACGATACGGTTCCAGTCCATAGCAGTCGAGGTTTCTCGTCATAACTGAGACAAAGGCGATGGTGGCTGGCTGTCAATGCTAGAACTTGTAATGGCCATTGTGACAACAAATTTCCTTTTGCTACAGTAAGTGCCTTGGAATTAATCCAGGCAGAGACAGGGGTGTGTAGTGAAGGTGCCTCCTGTGTCTGGACGGTGGACAACAAAACTGTAGGAGCTGCTCGTGCTTGTCGGCGTATCAAATGATCTTCACTGGTGGTGTATGCGTGCTGTACAGAACCTGTTCCCTGTTGTGTGCATGCCCTCACGGAACCACTGCTCCCAACGTCTCCTAACAGCTAGGTCAGAACGGCTTAGAGGGGAAAATGTCTTTGGGAGCATCACAGAGGCATGTTTAGCAGTCAATCTCTCCCCAAGAGGTATGCTACCAAGTAGCCCCTGACAGCCTATTTGTAGGGCAATTTTACAGCATTTAGAAGATGCTCTAACTAAGCTGAATTTAAAATGATGGTTGCAGGGTCTTGCATGAAGACCCAACAGTGGTATTAGGATTTGAAATCACATCCTTCATGTTAGAAGTCCAGTCCCACTGTTTCCTATACCTGCTTAAGTTTCCTCAGGGTACTCCCGTTTCAACCTACCTCTCAAAAATATTGCAGTAGGTCAACTATTGCTTTATACTCTGTATTATCTCTATTTATGAGTGGTTGTGAATTAATGAGTGTGTGGTGGCCTGTTGTATTAGTGCATGGTGCAACCCAGTGTTTGTGTCACAATCATCAGGATAGAGTGCTTACTAAAGAATGAAATATTAAATGGAATTCAACTTACAGATAACATTTGTTATCCTGTCATTGTGGCCTTTTGTAGAAAATAGATTTGACATCCTCACTATAGAGGATATGACCCCAGAGAAAATAGTTTGTATCCAGTTAATCTGGATAGTTTGTGTTCCTGGAACTGAAATCAATTGGGAATACGATACTCCCTACCCTCTCTTCTGCCTGGTAGGCGAAGTAATGATAATAATTTAAAATAAGTCAATGATATATTGAAACCTTAGTATGCATAAAATCCTATAAAGGTAAAGAAGAGCTACCTTTAACAGACTTTTACCTTAAAATATACACCAGGGAGATATAGAGAACAAATTAAAGACTTATTTCTCATGCCTCACCCCCTCAAACTGTTCCACTAACAAGCTGTACCACTAGTAAAAAATCATCATGGTATCTTGTCTAAAAGGTGGCTCAATGTCAGGTTTTATACTCGTACATTTGTATCTGTTGAAGAAGGAGGTATGGTAGTACATGATGTTAGTGTGGTCAATGCACAGCTCCAGAGATCCCCTGTTAGATTCCCCCCTGTGTGGTGTTTGCAAGCTTTCCTCATGTCAATGTGGACTTTCTCCAAGTACTCTGGTTTGATCCTGCATACCAAATGCAATGTGAGTGTTTGGGTGTGTAAAGTTGTAGCCAAGTTCCTGATACATTCAATGCAATACGGAGCAAACAAGAGGATCAGAAGCAATATACACTTCAGTGTGGAGCAGAGATCCCTGGTTTGATTCCTGTGCAGAGTTTGCATGTCCTCCCCATGTCCATGTGAGTTTTCTTCTGGTACTCCAGTTTCCACCCACATTCCAAAGACATGCATTAGGTTAACTGGTCGCTCTAAATTACCTCAATGTAAATGTGTTAGACTACTGTTATGACCTTGCACGTTTCAAGAATTGCTGTTGATGCTGATGCCAAACAAACAGATAAATAAGTCCTATATAGGACATCATCTGGGTTATCCAAACACCAATATTTTTTTTTTTTTTTGCACTAAAAGTTCTATAGGCAAAAGGTTCTATAGATAATTTGGGAGAAGTTATTATTGTTATTTTTTTTCCTAAGGACCAAGTAGTGCAAGCATGAAAGCAACTGGAATGTTAACTATTTCAAGTACTCAAGTGTTGTATTTTTTTGTTTTGTTGTATATTTTTCACATTACAAGAGTCCTAGTTTACATTTACAAATAAAAAAAATAATAATAATTTAATCTGCGATTTGTTATTCATGTAAACAGTAGTTTAATTATTAGCTGTTAAATATTGAAAGAGACCACATCCAACATTCTTGGGCATATATTGTATACTAACAAAATGAGCCATTTGAAAGATTTGCAAGTCAAGACACCATATCCTACTGAACTTGTTAATTGCTTGAACAAAATATTCATTTAAATTCAACAGAATCTGAAGACTCAGCACTTCAAACAGTACCTGGGATAATGTCTCTTCTACAATTTACACTTTGTTTTCCCCTACTCTTTGAGTGTTTATCCTCAAGCTGTTAGTTCCTATGGTTATATGGGACCTTAGCATACTGAGAAATTATTTGTTAGTGTCTGTATAGTATCAGTTTCTGGTCTCACTCGTAATGAATACTTATAAATCATCAAACACTTGCATCAGGGCACTTTCAACTGTTTGCACATTTTGTAAGCCACATGACGACAGGAGCTTGGGTTGGTGTACTGGAGGTGCCCTCCAGCATGGTCAGGTGTTGCAAGCAGACAATTTGCTGTTTCTGAGGGAAATGAAACTGAGCAGGGGGTGGGGGGTGCTTCAGCAACAGCAAGCCATACCCAGATGCCATCATATCAAGGGCACAGTTATACCTGCACACTGTTTTCTATTGTGATAAAAAAACAAACAAAAAAAATAAAAAATAAAAAAAACATAGTGTATATTGGTACTAAGTGCAAACAGCACTAATCACACAGCCATACTATTTGCACTAATCCTGCCTATTGAATCTTTTGAAACCATACTTAATATATATTTATAGTTAGTGTAAATAGCATGGTGTTGCTTTTTCAGTATTTGACCTACTACTCAGGATAGATTGAGATGTGTTCAGTAATTAGTCTCAGGAAATAATGTAATATCACAAATGTAATGGCACAATGTGTTGTAAATTTATGTTTGTAAGAATGACCATGTACTTTCTGAGCAACACAGTGGGGAGCAAAACAATGGGCCTTTGCTTTTATCCCAGTATATTTATAAACCAATTATAGAAGACTTTTAACTGCAGGTGTATGCTACCAAAAAGTATTGAACTGAAGCGTATAGAAAAATGTAGTGGATAGAAGAATTTACATATGGATGTCCTTTCCACCGTGACTGTAAGGTGACTGAAGGAGCAGGTTCCAAGGATCTGAGCTATCATTATTTGAGTAAACACTTGGTGAAAAGAGTTGGATGCAGGGACGCTGTGGACCAGGTTTACCTCCCAGCGTCATCCACAGGAATAAATTTAGATTGTGTCCTACTTTATTTCAGTGCTCTCTTTGTGGGCTGGTTTATGTAGGATTTTGGAAGTTTACAGGGGCTGCTTTTACTAAGCAAGCTGTTCTTCTGCAACTTAGTCATAAAACCTCTCCACTGTCTTAGTGACATTTAGAGCAACTGAGCCTCATACATTAATGACATTATAATGCCATAATGTACAATAAAAAAAGGAGTTTTGAATGTATATCTGTTGTTGAGTTGTAACAGAAGTATTAAGGTAAAGATTTTAGACAGAGATGGAAAGCATCACCCTTGCCCTTTGTCTAGACTGAATCTGTTTCTCAAGCATGCAAGATCATAACCACTTAATTGTTTGATGTAACTTCTATTCGGATTTGGAGGTTTAGTAATGGCTAGTGAAGTGCCTAATGGTTGCTTTTTTGGCTTTAGCACCCTGGGAAAGGAAGAGGGCATGCATTTAAGCGATAATATGTCTGAACTAAATGAATTATTTTGGATGCTTATCACTAATGCTGATGCCAAGGGGAGGCATTAAGTAGTTGAGAGGGAGTGCAAGTGATCGTAATAGCCAGCGCATTCTTCTCTTGAAGAACCTTTGATAGGATTTTACAATTGCTTAAGTGGATGAACTATTGAGCTAAATGAATAAGGTGGAATATTGATAGGGTACCAGATGTAAAGCAGGAACAGCAGTCCAATGGCATTCATGAGAGCTGTGTCCATTCAGTTCAGCACAAAGTCAGGAATTTTTTAAAAATCAAAACCACTATCTGTTATACATTGCCTTATTTGGCTTCTTTTTTTCCTCTTTTCTTTTATTTGCTAAAGAAGTCCAGCCTTCAGAAACTTTTCATTCAGTCCAAACTTGGAGTAAGCAATCAGCTCAGTGACATAAGCAGGTCTTTACTGTACCATGGGGAAGCATCTAAATCTGGGGATGAAAGAGGGAGCTTAAACTGCAAAGCCAGGCACCATCTCAATGTGCTCTTTCATCCGAGCATAACTTGCTGCAGTGCAATCATGCTGGATCTGTTTACTCCTAGAAGGACTTCTGTAACTAGCACAGTTTGTTGCGTTTCATCTAATCTCATCTGACAACTTCTAGTCAAGTCAGATTTTTACAATGGACCATTGTCTCAAAGCAGCTTTACAATTAGTAAACAACTAATATCTAGGGCCAATCCCAAATTGAGCAAGCCTAGAGCGACAGTGGCAAGGAAAAACTCTGTCAATGTTATGAAGAAGAAATCATGGGATGACTCAAGACTCAAAAAGGGACCTATCCTCCTTGGATGGCTTAGATGATAAATGTAAGAATTAAACTAATTTACCTAGTCAAATAAGTCTGTACTAATAGTTCAAGAAAAAGAAACTAAGTAAATATTAACAGATAAATAAGATATTGAATAAAATTACGTAAAAAAAAAGTACTCGGCGCGAAGATCCTTGGCGGCACGTTGTCCCCAGCCAACTGGAGGAGAGAGAGAGTTATTGCCCTCTGGTGTGGCCCAGGCATGGTGGAGCTGATAATGGAAACAACTTGAGTGATAAAGGAAACAACCTCTTAATGCATGAAAGACATCCTTGGATCTGTGAGGACATCAATCACTTCTGCAAACCTGCAAACCATCAAATAAGAAATGGAAGCAAATGTGGTTTTCTTATATTCCTAAAACTTATATAAAATCTTTTCAATGAGTGGTAAAATTGGCACAAAAAAGTCATACTTTGCACCAATAAAGCATGTTCCAACTTTGTCTTTGAAAACTTCACTTTCTTTGAGAACCTCTGATGTTCTCAGGGGTAGTTGTTGAGTTTATTTCTTGTCTGAACCTTTTCGAGCTGAGAAAATGTCAGAACAGTTTGTTTTCTTTATTACATGTCAGTACACTTCAGCCAGATGACAGATGTTGATTGCGGTAACAAAGTCAAGCTAATTGTGTAAAATTGTGGTGGCCCCAGATTAGTGAAAATGCCTGAGTGATTCTGACATCGTCCAGAACTAGCAATGTGATGACATTATCATGCCACAAAAGAGAGCATGTAATCACACTTGAAAATAGGTAGAGGCAAACAGATTGAGCTGAGATGGCATTCTTCACTTGAAGTGTCTGGGGAATATAGGAGTACTTTTATGGTCGAGCCAGCACTTCACTCAGAAGTAATGACAGTTTGAGATGTAAGTCTTATCTGATGTTATTTCTTATAGCTATTTCGCCTGCGTCTCTGTGAACGGGCAAAAAAATGCTGATAAAACTCACCAAGGTCTTATTACAGAGCATCAGATTCAACTTATCTTTGACAATGGGTGATAAACACCATCTGGATTTCTCCTCCCATGTTCTGTAAATTCTGGAATAAAATGATGTATCATGCACTTTTTTTCCTTATGATCACTTCAGTAGGCACCACTCCAAGACTAAGTATACGTATTGGACTAATATTAACCCAAAATATTGCATCAAGATCAGATCAGATTTATCCCTTACATATTTTAGTGATTTATTACCATGTGATTAGTTCTATACAATGGGGCAAAAAAGTATTTAGTCAGCCACGGATTGTGCAAGTTCTGCTATGTAGAAAGATGAGAGAGGTCTGTAATTTTCATCATAAAGAACAGAAAAATCCAGGAAATCACATTGTAGGATTTTTAAAGAATTTAATTGTAAATTATGGTGGAAAATAAGTATTTGGTCAATAACAAAAGTTCAACACAATACTTTGTAACATAACCTTTGTCTTCACCAGGTTTGCACAGACTGTAGCTGGTATTTTGGCCCATTCCTCCATGCAGATCTCCTCTAGAGCAGTGATGTTTTGGACTTTCAACACGGACACGGACTTTCAACTCCCTCCACAAATTTTCTATGGGGTTGAGGTCTGGAGACTGACAAGGCCACTCCAGGACCTTGAAATGCTTTTTATGGAGCCACTCCTTCGTTGCCCGAGTGGTGTGTTTGGGATCATTGTCATGCTGGAAGACCCAGCCACACTCCATCTTCAATGCTCTCACTGGTGGAAGGAGGTTTTGGCTTTTAGTCTCACGATACATGGCCCCGTTCATTCTTCCCTTAACACGGATCAATCGCCCTGTCCCCTTTGCAGAAAAACAGCTCCAAAGCATGATGTTTCCACCCCCACAGTAGGTATGGTGTTCTTGGGATGCAACTCCGCATTCTTTTTCCTTCAGTTGAGTTTTTACCAAAAAGTTCTATTTTGGTTTCATCTGACAACATGATATTCTCTCAATCCTCTTCTGGATCATCCATATGCTCTCTGGCAAACTTCAGATGGGTCTGGACATGTACTGGCTTAAGCAGGCGAACACGCCTGGCACTGCAGGATCTGAGTCCCTCTCGGCGTAGTGTGTTACTGATGGTAGCCTTTGTTACTTTGGTCCCAGCTCTCTGCAGGTCATTCATCAGGTCCCTTTTTGTAGTTCTGGGATATTTGCTCACCGTTCTCATGATCATTCTGACCCCACGGGATGAGATCTTGAGTGGGGCCCCAGATCGAAAGAGATTATCAACGGTCTTGTATGTCTTTCATTTTCTTAGAATTGCTCCCACAGTTGATTTATTCACACCAACCTGCTTGCCTGTTGTAGATTCACTCTTCCCAGCCTGGTGCAGGTCTATAATTTTTTCCTGGTGTCTTTCAACAGCTCTTTGGTCTTGGCCATGGTTGAATTTGGTGTCTGACTGTTTGAGGCTGTGGACAGGTGTCTTTTATACAGATAACAAGGTCAAACAGGTGCCATTAATACAGGTAATGAGTGGAGGACAGAAGAGCTTCTTAAAGAAGTTGTTACAGGTTTGTGAGAACCAGAATCTTGTTTGTTTGTGGGTGACCAAGTACTTTTTTCCACCATGATTTACAATTAAATTCTTTAAAAATCCTGCAGTGTGATTTCCTGGATTTTTTTTCTCATTTTGTCTCTCATAGTTGAAGTGTACCTATGATGGAAATTACAGACCTCTCTCATCTTTCTAAGTAGGAGAACTTGCACAATCAGTAGCTGACTAAATACTTTTTTCCCCCACTGTATATGCTTTGAAGTTCAATGTGTTTTTTGTTTGGTTCAGATTGCTCATGTAGAAATAAGATAAGATATCGTAAGTTACGTGCACAACAGTATGACAACGTGTTTGATTTGATTGTCGAACTTGCACAGGAAAGTCCCAGTTATTTGTAATATATTAGCATTTTTGGTATAATAAAAAAAAATTTATAATAATAAATGGCCTATAACTAGAGGTTGATCTTGTTTTTACATTTTAAATTTGGTAAAAATTTAGATTTATTGAGAGAACACTTTAAAATATACAGAGTGCAGGCTTACAGTAGTGGGAGATACAAAAAAATAAAAATAAATAAAATTCACTCCAATCCAGTTGTATCTCATGCAGTGAGCATACAGTTTGTGATGTCCAAATTAATCATGCATGTGAATATGGATCATAACTTCCCTGAAAGGCCACCGCGATGCAGCAGAAGCTTGTGGAGAGCGTTCTCAGCTACAAATGAGTCCAATAATTGGGTATCAACTGATATTAAGAGCTTAGATACCAGTATTGCATTAAAATATCTCTCTCTCTCTCTCTCTCTCTCTCTCTCTTTCTGCTACATTCTTTTTCTGTGAGTTTTGAGTTTTCTGTGAGCTTAGTATGTTTTATCAGCCATGTCGATACTTGAGCTTTATTTATAGGTTTCTCCTCAGCTAAGTGCCAGTAGAGCATCTCTTCAGTTCACTGGATGAGATGTTTGACAGGAAATCTCGGACGGTACACCTCCCTAATCTCTACAGCATTTTATAGAGTCTGATTTTATTGAACAGTATTTTTGCTACATGGAGAAGATGAATGACTGGGTGAATGTGGGAGATGCACAGCAGTCTGGTTCACAGAGGGTCACTCTAGTTTAATCGCTGCTTTTAATTAAAAAGCCAATTGTTGCTGGACCAGGAACCAGTGTGTGCGTGCTTGTGTGTGTGGGGTGTACGTCAGTATTTGTTTAATTGTGTGGGTGTGTATTTGACCATCATCCTGGAGGACGCTCTACCTCTGATATTATCACAGAGTGTATATGGACTCACACACTCACACACTTGCTTCTCACTGAATTATCTGGATCAATATCTGCTCTTAGATAGGACCTTAGAACTTTCCTAGTGCTGGTACTTAATCTGGAACCATTATGTGTTTTTCCTCCACAAAAAGCTGATTCTCGGCCAACAAAAATGAATTCTTTTGAGCACCAGAATGCTGCTAGTATGGTGCCAACATATCCACTCAATCAATTTGTGGTAGTAAATAACGCATGAGCAATGAACAGGGAACATTTTAAATCCAGTTAACATAAGTAGAACCCACACCAATAATGGTAATGCCAACAAAACACACCGACACAACCCCATACCATGAAAGACCATGGCTTTTGGACTTGTCGCTGATAATAGTCTGGATGGTCCTGTTCATCTTTGATCTGGAGCACACCATACCCATTTCTTTCAAAAAGATCTGGGTTACTGATTAGTCTGATCATAATACAAGTTTCCACTGTGTGATGGACCATCCCAGATGCCTTTGAGGCCAGAGAGGTCGACACCATTTCTGGACATGGGTAACATAACTTTTTTTTTGCATGTTAAAGTGTTAAGTGGCATGTGTGAATGTATTGCAGTGCTTGACAATGTGGTTATATCCGCTCAATGACAGTTCTTGATACAGTAGTTATATCCTTTTTCTGCCACTTAAAGAGGCACTGAGCTTTTAATTCTCAATTTTTCTACCTCATGTCTTTTGGACATCTGAAAATAATTTTCTTTTTTACTTTTATTTTACTGACACGTTATTCTAGTTGCTTACTCCATTGTGCACACATTCATCTGAAGCAAGTGCCAAGAAATGAAAAATTGTGCTTGGTTAAACCTATTTGGCGAGCATACGGGTACAGTCATCCATAGGCTGGACATTAATTCACTGAAACCTGTTCTGATATCAGTACTGATGCAACTTGCTTGGTGCCATAACCACCCTTAAATTAGCTTCATGGTAGATATTAAGGAGATTATCCAATCTTTAAAAAGCATACCAATCAACAAAAAAAGTACTGGTATTTGGTGTTCTGTTGTGTAATGAAAGGATGAAATAATTTCTTATACTACCATCATGTTGACCCTTTTCATTTATGCTGATAAATGAATTATAGTGTGACTTGTTACATTGCACAATGAATAAGCTCATTTAACACACCATATCTGCACCTGTAATGCATCTATTCTCTGACTGCATGCATACATCTAAACTGATTTTTAATCTTGATCAATAAGCATCAGCCATGACTCATCTGATTGTAGTAAAGGTTATCAGTGATTCCCTGGAACTCTGGACTTATTTTCTGGTGCAAATTGGAAAGACAGAACTTGCCTTCCTCACTTCAAAAACGAGGCCTTGGCTGTGCTAGGAGCTTTGTACTGTAAGTGGAACCTTTGAAAGGGTGCTGAGGGAGAGAGGGAGAGCAAAAAGACAAGAAGAGAAAACTGAAGATGATTCTTAGAAAATATGGTGTGATAAAGGTGGGCAAGACTTATGATGAAGGCATTTCATCCCTTCTTATAAGATGGTCGCGGTGTTGCCAGGGCTAGGTGTGCATTTGTTTGTGATCGTATACAGTGGTGCAGCGGTGAACACTTCAGATTTTTCTATATTTCTGCATAAATATGACCTAATACATAATCAGATTTTCGCATAAGTCCTAAACGTAGATAAAGAGAACCCAGTTAAACAAATGAGACAAAAAATATTATACTTGGTCATTTATTTATTGAATGAAATGATATTACATATTAGTGAGTAGCAAAAGTATGTGAACCTCTAGGATTAGCAGTTAATTTGAAGGTGAAATTAGAGTCAAGTGTTTTCAATCAATGGGATGACAATCGGGTGTGAATGGGCACCCTGTTTTATTTAAAGAACAGGGATCTATCAAAGTGTATCATGGCACGAACAAAGGATATTTCTGAGGAGCTCATAAAAAAGAGTTGTTGATGCTCATCAGGCTGGAAAAGGTTACAAAACCATCTCTAAAGAGTTTGGACTCCACCAATCCACAGTCAGGCAGATTGTGTGCTAATGGAGGAAATTCAAGACCATCGTTACCCTCCCCAGGAGTGGTCGACAAACAAAGATCACTCCAAGAGCAAGGCGTGTAATAGTTGGCAAGGTCAAAATGGACCCCAGGGTAACTTCTAAGGAACTGAAGGCCTCTCTCACATTGGATAATGTTAATGTTCAAGAGTCCACCATCAGAAGAACACTGAACAACAATGGTGTGCATGGCAGGGTTGCAAGGAGAAAGCCACTGCTCTCCAAACAGAACATCACTGCTGGTCTGCAGTTTGCTAAAGATCACGTGGACAAGCCAGAAGTCTATTGGAAGAATGTTTTGTTTATGGATGAGACCAATATAGAACTTTTTTGTTTAAAAGAAAAGTGTTATGCTTGGAGAAAGGAAAACACTGCATTCCAGCATAAGAACCTTATGCCATCTGTGAAACAAGGTGGTGGTAGTATCATGGTTTGGGCCGTTTTTTGCTGCTTCTGGGTCAGGGCGACTTACCATCATAGATGGAACAATAAATTCTGAATTATATCAGACAATTATAAAGGAAAATGTCAGGACATCTGTCCATGAATCCCTAGAGAAGGTGGGTCATGGCAGCAAAACAACGAGCCTAAGCACACAAGTCGTTCTACCAAAGAATGGCCAAGTCAAAGTCCTGACCTTAATCTAATTGAAATGTTGTGGAAGGACCTGAAGCGAGTAGTTAATGTGAGGAAACCCACCAACATTCCAGAGTTGAAGCTGTTCTGTACAGAGAAATGGGCAAAAAAGTCCTCCAAGCCGGTGTGCAGGACAGATCAATAGTTACAGGAAACATTTAGTTGCAGTTATTGCTGCACAGAGGGGTCACACCAGATACTAAAAGCAAAGGTTCACATACATTTGCTACTCACTAATATGTAATATTGGATCATTTTCCTCAATAAATAAATGACCAAGTATAATTTTTTGTGTCATTTGTTTAACTGGGTTATCTTTATCTGTTTTTAGGACATGTGCGAAAATCTGATGATTTTTTTAGGTCATATTTATGCAGAAATTTCTAAAGGGTTCACAAACTTTCAAGCACCACTATACATAGACCTGGCTTGTGCCCCTACACATTTAAATAATAAAATGAGCCAAACTGAATTCCAAATTGCTTTTGGTACATTGTGTAAATTTTGATATTGTTGAATAACTGCTATTTATGACTATGTTTTGATTCAAACCAAGGCATAGATATTTTGTTAGCAGAGCTGTATTGTACATGAGGAAGTGCCTGCAGACAGGTATTATCTGGATCTCGACTGTCCAGCAGACCACTTAGGTCCATTAAGATTTCTTTTTCATAACAGGACAGACAGGGTTAAAAGGCTAAAGTAACCAGACAGATTTGTTCAACCTGGCTCAGTCCCTGCTGAAAGGCTTCATTTGAATTAATCTGTAGCACGAATAATGATAATCAGCTCCAATCTTTTATTAAGGCAAAGGAGATAAAACCTGCCAGGCCTAGTCTGATTAGAGGCACTTATCAATGCTGCAGGCTGGCACAGACCACAGGAGCTGAGCTGCTAACCAGGAGGCTCAGACAGACCCTCATACACAATCTTTTTATCTTTTGTGTGCTTTCATCCAGCTCTAACTTTTTATGGTTTCTTTTAGTGTCTGTTAAATGCAGTATGATAACATAAAGGCAGGCTTCCACAGTACTTTGGTGCCGAATCAAATAACACTTTATTGGGCAATCAAGAAAAATGTTTGTTTGTATATTTATAAATAATTTCATTCCCTTACAAAATTAAGAGTACAGTAAATTGTGTTCTCCTTCATTTTTCTTCAATAATTGTTCATCAAAAATACTGCATCTTATCTTTAATCCCAAGCCTGGTCAGTGAGTTAATATGGAAGTATGGAAGAAGCTTTTGGGCTAGTGATTTAGCTCCTTATGGTATTAAGGGTGGGCAGTTAGTAGACAAAACAATGCAGGTTTTAAAGCTTTGGTACCTGTGCCATGTTAAAAGATGTGCACCAAAATATTCTCCATCATTCTTTCTGCCTTTAATGAAAATATTATGATACATTAATAAAAATAAAACAAAAAATAATAATTAATTAAACATATATATATGTAAACAATTTAATGCGAAATACAAAAGGAAAGGTTATGTACTTATTAATTCAACTTCTTATGATTATATAAAATTGCATATTAGTATATAGTTGTAAGTAATTACTATTGTTATCATCAGTCACTCACTTCCATACCTGCTTAATACTTGCTGCATGACTTAATAGCAGCACAGGGCACAAGTCGGGAGTCACCCCTTTGGCTGTCAAAATTTAATATATATATACAAATATAGTCAAATCTCAATTCATCTGTATTCTGTACGAGGAGTGATTGCATAATCATATCCCAACACATCAGCCGCACCTATTTCCTAATGGCTTGGACTGTAAAAATGTAGCATATGCAGATGAGCATAAAAAAAATAAAACAAATAAATAAAAAACCTTCCTGACAAGACCAAGGTATTCAAAAACTGCTGTGTGAGAAACCACATGCTTATTGTCTACTATGTTTAGTTTAGAAGTCTTTGAGGCGCAAAGATGGGCAGAGGATAAAACAGTGTTCCTCAAACAAAGATTGGAAGGGATTTGCATATTTTTCCCTCTACAGTGGATAATATCGTTAAAGACTTCAAGGAATCTGGAGAAATTTCAGTTTGTAAAGGGAAAACTGAACAGCTGTGATCTCCGATCCCTCAGATGGCACTGCACCAAGAACCGCCACTCAGCAATAGCTGATATAACAACATGGGAAAGTGATTAGCTTCGCAAAATTCGGCCAAGCACGACTGTATGGAGTTACAATCACAAATGTCACTTAAAACATTATTTTGCAAAAAAGAAGCCTTACGTTAACCATGTCCAGAAGCGACATCAACTTATTTGGGCTCAGAACCATCTAGCATGGACCATCGCACAGTGTAACTTTATATTGTGTATTGTGGGCAGACATTTTTAGGTAGAAATGGACTCTAGACCAAAGATGAAAAAGACCATCCAGACTGTTATCAGCAACAAGTCCAAAAGCCAAGGACATGATGTGGGGTTGTGTCAGTACCCTTGGCAAAGGTAATTTACACCTTAATGATGGCAGCATTAATGCAGAGAAGTACAATGAAATTTTAGAGCAACACAAGCTGCCTTTAAGACAACATCTTTTCCAGGGATGTCCAGGCATTTTTCAACAAGACAATGCAAAAACACATGCTGCACACATTAGAATAGCATGGCTGTAAAAGTAGAGGGTATAGGTACTGAACTGGGCTTTCTGTAGTCATGACCTGTCCCCAACAGAGAATGTGTGTAGAATTTTGAAATGGAAAAACAATTCATATAACGTATCAAAGCACCCTGCTTTCATCCACCTGCCATGTGAATCTGCTTTGTTTGCTTACCTTGTCCATCTGCTTAATGTCTTAACCCAATATCAAAGGCATGTAGAAGTGTAGAAGACACATCAAGGGTAAAGTGGAACATTTCCACTTGCAGAGCTTTGTATTATCCCTGGTTTACTGGCTGCCTTCAACTTAAAATAAAATAAAAAACAAACAAAGCAAAACAAAAACAAAAATGCAAGTTATCTGTTTGTGAAATCTATTTGAAAAGAATTTTTTTTCTTGACATCTTGGGAATGTGAGTGAGGGCTAAGAGCATGACTAAAAACACTCTAAAAGGAGTTGTCTTTTAAAGGGTGTACACAGGAATGTAGTACACAGACATACAAGTTGGCGTTGTATTTGTATTCAAGTAGAATAACATTCACATGCATTCTCATTTATTTTGGCTTTCCACACAAGTATTTTCTTTAGTTAAAATCTGGGGTCAATGTGTAGAGCATATTCTTTTGGAAAACCACATAGCACAAGCAGTTCGTTTTGTAATTTGCCTTCTACAGTCTTTGCCTGTTTTTATTGGCTTTAATGCAGACCTTCAGCATAAAAGACGAACGAGTCATTGATGGACAAACTCAGTTACTTCAGGCTTTCACTTCTTTTCATGGAATTATTTATTTTGTTCTGTCTGTCATTATCTTTGTTCTTTTGTCTTTTTTTTACTTCGTTTTCATCTAATGCACTTGATTTTTTTGTATTTACTTTATAAAATGTATGTATGTATTTATTTAGTGATCAATCAGCCAAAAAACTCTTTTCTCCTGCAGTGTAAAGTGACCCACATCTTGCCCTTCTCTTTTCAGTATAGAGTACTTCAGAGTGTGCAGGCCTGATATTTGTCATCATGAGGGCTGTGGCGGGAGCTGTCTGTCAGTTAACGTGACGGCGGTGCATGCTTATTTTCATGCTATTTCCAGCTCTGACTGACAGCTGAACAGGCCTGACATTCTCGATGATGTGGCAGAACCTGTTATTACGGGAACATTAGCATTCTGATAAACACATGGTCAGGTCGTTGAAGGAATAATTACATGACATCATTCCTCAGATGTGAAGTAGTTGCGGATGTGAGTGTGCGTGTTCTTTTGGCTGCTCCCTTTAGGGGTCGCCAGATCGAATCGTCTGTCTCCGTCTCATCCTGTGCTCTGAAACTTTCTGCAAACATCCGCATGTCCTCCTACAACACATCCATAAACCTCCTCATTGGCCTTTCTTTTCTCCTTCTGCCTGGCAGCATTTCTTTTGATAAAACACCACATCCCTCCTCTGAACATGACCAAACCATCTCAATCTCAATCTCTCTCCCACGTTGTCTCCAAACTGTCCTACCTACACTGTTCCTCTAATATGCTCATTCCTGATCATATTACCACCTTCCTCACTCCCGACGAAAATCACAACATCTTCAGTTCTGCCACCTCAAGCTGTCTTTTTGTCAGGGCCTCCACCTCAAGCCATATAACACAGCTGGTTTCACAACTATCTTTTAAACTGTCCCTTTAACTCTTGTAAGATTTGATCACATTTCACCACAACTTACTCCTTAAAAAAACACCGTTCCGCCCTCCTCCTCCTCTCATTCACACACATGTACTCCGTCTTGCTCCTACTGACTTACATGAACTTTTCTCCAGTGCATATCTCCACCTCTCCAGATTGACTCACAGGTAATCTTGTCAGTCTAGTCAGCTCAATCTCCACTGCAAACAAGATAGCTCTGAGTTGATTTTTGGCACAATCAAACCTGCTTTGAGTCAACTCCACCTCCACCATCATTGCTACCACACACCTCACTGTTGTCACACCGTCCTAATACATATCCTGCTCCACCCTCACATACTTTCCTGGCAACCCTGGCTTCCTTGTACAATACCACAACTCCTCTTTTGGCACCCTGATATAAGGTTTCTGTAGATCAACAGACATACAGTGCAACTAATTCTTGCCTTCTCTTTACTTCTCCGTCAACACTCTCAAAGCAAAACATCACATATGGAATGCTCTTTCTTGCTATGAGACCCTATTCCTCCACTGCTATGTCATCGGTGCCAACCACCTTTCCACTCTCCATTCTCTACATAGCTGTACTCCACTTCATCCATATTAATCCACCGTACTTTCTGGTTCAGTCTCCATATCATCCAACCTTCTCTCTATCATTATTTATCATCTCCCAAAAGTACGCTGTCCACCTTCTCTACACATCCCCCTCACTTGTCAGCACATTCCTACCTGAATTCCTAACCCGCTGCACATACTTCAGTGTTTCCTCTAGGATTGTCAGTCTTTCAGCAGCGGCGGCAGCCAAGCCCCCCAATTAAAAAAAAGGGTTCATCACTTATCATGCTTGGTTGTAACGTTAGCAAAGTTAACTCGAAGAAGAGACTGTCTGCCTTGCTCTATGTATATTATAAGTCACATGAACTGTAGCTCTCTGTGGTCTCAGTTATGGCTTTAATTGAATGTAGTACTACGAAAATGTCATGCGATTATGAACTCAACAGTGCTTGTAGTCATGAATGCGATGGGCTCTATGTTACATTGTGTTACATGTTCTTTTCAACTGTAAAATCACTAAAGTTAAGGTACCTCTGTCTGTTCTCTACCTGTCTTATCCCTCTCCCTTGGGCATAATCGCGTTCTACTTTTGTTTCATTCGCCGTTTGTCGTTTCAAATTAAAAGCCCTCTGTAGAGTTTTGCAATTTCATGACATCATTGAGGTCTGAAGCAGCGACTGCAATAATTTTGCAGCGACGGGGTGCTGCTACAAAATGTATGTAGTGGAAACACTGTACTTACCAACTCGGTCCGTCTTTTTGGCCAAATGGTCCTTCTCTACTTCCTTAGTACCCAATTTCTCGTACAGCTTGTAATTTTCCTTAGTCCTCGCACCCTCTCTCTCTGCCTTTTCCCAAATCTCTATGTACTCCTGTCTACTTCATTTCTCTGATTATCCCAATATGTTTGCCAACCTCTTCGTCCTTTATTCATCCTCAAGTCAAGCAACCATAAAGTCTTCCTTGTCTTCCTTCCTTTGCCCAGATATCATTCCAAGCACCTTCCTAGCTGACTACTTCACCATTTCCCAGTCATCCAGCACTTATTCCTCGCTGCCTAGCACCTGTCTCATCTCCTCTCTAAATTTCACACCACAGTCTTCCTCCTTCAACCTCCACCATCTGATCCTTGGGTCAGCCATCATTCTTGTACTCTTTTTCTATTCCACATTCCTCCTACAGGCCACCAAGTTCCGGATCTATACTTATCACTCTGTCAGACCCACTCTTCACCCTTAACATACTCATCCTTCGGGATCTCTGTGGGTTTTTGTGCACATATTACAAGGTTAAAAAATTCTTCTTTCTATTGCTCTACTTCTGTGATCATGCACATATTTAGACCAGAGACACTACACACCTTCCTTTAATTGTTTTTTATACACCTGGATCAACATGAGTAGAATTTGGCATTCAGTTGTTGAGTATGATCCAATAAGAGCAAAAAAATGGCATTGGTAGAGGCATGCATACTCCGAGGTGTGAATTGCTCCACCTGTGCAGGTCATTCATTACCAGGTATTTTTAAAGGTGTGTATTTCACACGCAGTACTTGACCTTGCTTTCACTGCCTATAGCTTGATCATTATTTTTGATGAATTTGAAAAGTGTTTTCAGGTACAAAGAAGCTAGTTTAGTTTGAACATAAAGGTGACCAGCAGGTTCCATCTCAGAATAGCAGCATAACTTTTGAAAATATACTCAGAGTCAAAGAAACAGACAGGGGTATTCATGCCAGGCAATACTGCTGAGCGAAATTGAATGGAGCCTGCCTGCTTGCTAAGACTGTGGCTGAAAGGAACCACTACACAGCTTATAAAAGCTAATCTCAATATTCTCAGAGCAGGATTAAAGGACCATGCCTCCCATGAATTCCTATCGAGTTCCAATTCTTGTCCTTAATAAAAATGTTATGCAGTTAAGAGGCTAACATGAATGTGATAGTAGCTCAGATACAAGGCTTCTGTATTCATCCAACTGTCCACAAGTAAAGCACTCACAATATCATCACAATATCCTTGATTGAGACATATTCAGTTTATCTGTCCTTGGTAAACCAGAAACTGAGATCTAGTGGCATTGTTTGGACAGTTTTCACACTACAAAATGCCTCCTTTCTGAAGAATATATTACTATTTACATATCTATCTGATTGGAGCCTTAAAGGTAAAATGAAGAAATACACAGGTTGAAATTGTTTAGTTGTTTAGTTCTGGTTCAGTAATCCAGAAAAAGGAAATCTTATTGCAGTTCACATTTTTGTGAAGAACATGGGGTCAGGGCATAGAAGTACTTGGAGTATATTTACATTTATTTAGGTGACGACTGTATCCAGAGTGACTTACAGCTGAAACAAACTTTTAAGGTATAGTACCAATTGTGAGTTAATGGCCTCTTGCTAAATTTACCAAAAGTGGCAGTTCTGGAACTTGAATCAATGATGTTCTGGTCAATAGTTCAGTAGATCTAGATCTATTTTCTCTGCATGCATGTTAAAGTTTTTAAATATACCCACACAAGCTGCACTATCATAGTTTTTTCCACATTTTAACCCTGCTTATCCTGGTAAGAAGGGTTTTGTGTGTGTGTGTGTGTGTTTGTGTGTGTGTGTGTGTGTGTGTTGTTAGGGGGTGTAGCATGTGTACCACAGGGCTGGGTAAAGATTATTGTGCAGCACTGGGGGACAATTCCCCTGCTGGTCTGTCCTCCTTTGGGCAAAGCTAATCTTAGTTATGTGATGTCCAACCCAGCAGGAAGGTACCTGGGTCATCATGGCTTTGGGCTCTTTTGGAGGACTGTTCTCTTGATTTTGAACACTGGACTGTTTATCTGTCCATTTTGTGCTTCTGTTTTTTGGCTGTATAGTAAAACTACTGAACAGCTCCCTGAGCTCACCGCCATTTTCCCAAACATGACAAAAACACATATGGTAAACAAATACCAGTCAGCAAATTAGTATCTGCATTGCAGTAGATAGATACATCCAAAATTAGAAAGAAAGAAAGAAAGAAAGAAAAAATGATTTGCTTCTTCAGCTGAGATTTTAGCAAGTAAGCATTACAGCCACAGGCCTGATGAGAGAAACTTCTAATACCACATGGCAAAAAGCAATGAGAAAAGAAGAAAAAAGGACTTGCAATTGCAAGCTAAGCATGAGGTGTCAGTGCATGCTTCAATACAGTAATATATGATGGAACAGAACAATACCATACCTCAGAGTGGAGATGATGGGCTTTTCTATTTTCAGCCATCTTTTTTTCAGTACAAAGTTAACTATTACTAATTCAGATCTTTCTTCCACTTAACTATTTTTTTCTCCCCAGCTGTATATTTACAACTATAACTGAGCCTCTCTCTCTCTCTCTCTCTCTCTCTCTCTCTTTCAATTTTCCTAGCTTCTTTCAGCTCTCCCTTTCAGTCTTATATGTCATAAAGTTTTCTTTCTTCCTTTTCCTTTCCAACTGTTTCTTTTTCTCTTTTTTTTTTCCTCACTTCTTATAAGCTCACATTTTCTTATATTAGTTCACTCATTCCTCCATATGTACACATTCATTCATCTGTATTTAAATGAATGTTTGTTTTTGTGTACACATACATATCCCTCTAGGCTTGCTGGCACCAGAAACAACTTCGGACCCTGTGTCGGTGACTGTGCACACTACTTCTGATCTTGGATTCAAACTTCTGTTTTCACTACAGATCTGTTTTCAGTTTTCCTCACTTTCTTTAAACACTCACAAACATTGACACCAAAAAAAAGTACCGAATATCATTTGTGGCATATCTTTGTGCAACAATAATACTATGGCATTGAGCCATGGCTTGGATCAGCTCTAAATAGCCTTGTAGACAGCTGATTGTAATTCGGGCTGATTAGCATCACATCTGCTCACGTTGTGCTTCCTCTGACACTTTCACTCAAAGCAGCATTGGGACACTGTCTGCCATCTAGCCACAGGTTGCCCAAGCTGTCCTCCAGTGGCCAGGGATGCACCCTTATACCAACAGATGATGGTATGACAGAACTGGTGCAATTGTAAAGAAATAACTTTTATCACATTTAGCAGATCCCCTCATCCACAGTAACTTACAATTGAGCTGAGCAGTTGAAGGTTAATGGCCTTGCTAATTGCCCCACAACTGGCAGCTTGGTGGAGCTTGAATTTTCAATTTAGTTTCAATTTGAACTCCAAAGCCTTAACCTCTGACACAACCCCTTCTTGCAGAGTGTGAAAGGGCATCAAATGAAGACAGTTGGTTTATCTTCTTGTAGATGCATGACATATCAAGATGCAATTAACCAGCACTTTTTTTTCTTAATGATCCTCTTCTGGAGTTACTCACTGTTCAATGTCACCTCTCCAGGGTCTGTATAAACATTGCTCTGTTCTCTTGTTCCTATCACCTCTAGTGAAATCTTTTGAGGAAAAGTACAAGACACATGAAAGCTATCATTGAAATATTGATTTCTGAACTGTCCAAAGTTAAAACATTAGTATTGTTTTGTTAAAATGAATTTAAACTTGCTTTATTTGTATTATTATTTTTGATTATTAATTGAGAACTGAAAACACTGCAGGGTGGCAAGGTGATGCAGTTGTATTGGCACCCTGTCTAGGGTTGTTCCTACCATGTGCCCTCTGTTGCCAGCTGGGCACAGGCTCTCCCACGATCCTGACCAGGATTAAGCGACAGCCCTTTTTGGATGTAATGTTTCAAATGTGTCATGGGGTGAGAGTGGGCTGCAATGCCATAGTGCATGCTGTTTGGGGGCCAAGTGCAAGCTGTGCATGCCAAAAACCAAACTGCTGACTGAAGGATGAGAAAGCATCATTTAGTGTGTGTTAATACGATGAAAGATGAAAGAGGTGTTGCCAGGATCCAATCATATCACAGACTAGATTAATTATCTTGAGCACCTCATTGGTACAGGTAGGTAGAAAGAGAAAGGCTTAAGGAAATGGAGTACCTGCTGCGATAAGCTCAGATTCAGGTAGAGACAATAAATATGAATGTAACACTGGTAAATGGACCTCCCTCACTCAAAAATGCATTAGCAGTGCTTAATAATTAGATTGGCATTCTGTGAATTGAATTCGGAGCCGTCTCCGTGGAGTGTGAGGTGTATGTGTGTGGGGACCAATAAAGCCTGACTTCTCATCTAATAAAAACTGAACCTCTCACCTAATGTACTTACAAACTTCAAGTTCCTGTATTAGTGAGGTGTGGATTGCAGTGTTGTATAAAGTGCTCACGCTTCTGTAGAAGCACCAGATATTTCCTAAAGTATGCATTTTAAGGGTGTACTCACACTAGAAGATCTATAACGTGACTAGCGTGATCGCTCCATACCATGCCCGGGCGTGGTACGCTGAATCGTGCCCAGGCTTGCTTGAAGTGGTGGGCTTAAGCAATGGTCAGTTGGACACAGGCACAGTACCCTTGTAGTGTGATTGCTAACCATGACCGAGCATAAAATACTTCTCTTGCCTGTGTAAAAACATTCTTGTATGTGCAGCATGAGTAACTGGTAAATTGCTGCCTTGCATAATCAAATAATCTATAGGCATACGAGAGAGCTGTGTCAGAGTGCCCAAAATTACTCCAAAAAAGCCACATAGTAGTATCGTGATGATGTAAGTGTGCTCGTACCAAGAAAGTTTAAATACAATGCGAGCACAGGCCAGCAGGGAAGAGGAGAATGGGGGCAGTAGCTCTCTGGCATAATACAAAGCAACCAGGAATAGGGTGAGTACACCCTTAAATACTGCATACATCATTGTACACTGTACAGCCTACAGTTTGTTTTATTTTCTTCTTATTTACCCTGGTTTGAACCTATCCCAGAATTCATGGGGCACGGACAAACACAGAAGTGTTCTCCCCATAAAGGTGATCACCCTTCCCTCAGACACAGCCAGTTATGTAGAAATTTACAAACCATTTACTTCATTTTTCTCTGACTAGGTACAAATTGCACTACATTCCAAACTGCATGATATGTACTAAATAGTGAGTCTAAATAGTAATGGCACCATTAAGTGGAGCATTCATCAGACATATTTTGTGGTGTTCGGATTGGAATGCAGCCATAGCTTTTTCTAGCCTGTTTCCTCTGGGTGTAGTCAGAAATGTGAGAGAGCCCTTTCATAACTTTTCATTATGAAAGTAAATAAATAAATAAATTCCAGCACAAACAAAATACAACTGTTAATATTGTTACAAAGGTCTTTGGGGAAATTTATTGGAGTAAAACTTTGGTTTTAAATAAGTAATAATGTTAGCACTAAACAGAAAAAAGAAACACATACAGATATTTCGAAAAACCATCATATATAACTTTATTTTAAACTATTATCAGTTTGTCTTTAGTAAGCATTGTAGGTCTGCTGTTCTCAACTGCACAGTTCCAGACTGCATCAGGATTTTCTGCCCAGGTCTCTGATCTGGATATAAGATTTCTACACCAGTGATATAACACAAGATCCTTTTTTATTTCCTGTTTTATATACAACCTGTTTTTGTCCATTTGCTCTAAATCTAACCTCCCACCTCCTACTTCCTGAGCATGTCTTCCTCAGTGGATTCTTATCACATGGTGACCTTTCATCCAGCCCTGCTCTTTGTCCTTTCCCAGGTGTTGCAACCTGACCTTTCGGGCCCTTTTAACATCGGCGGGTAATCAATTAACACTCAGCTAGATCATCAGAGCCAAAAGGTGAGAGGGAGTGAGGTCCGGCAGATGGCCCTGTTTCAGTGATCAGCTTGCTCCATAATATCCATTCTGAATCTGTGAAGAAATTGCTGGAGGTGAGGGAAAGATAGTTTGCCCTTGAAAACTTGTGTGTTTCTGCTAAAGGGGAAAAGAAAATATGTGAACTATTTGTTTTTTAGAGGTTCGGCAGTTTAGAGGATAACACTTGAGTTGCACTTAAAAAAAATCACATTTTGCTATTTCAGCTCAAATGCCCAAAGTACAAAAAGTACACTTGACCCAAGGGCTGCGTCCCATTTCAGGGGCTTCATCCTTTGGTGGCTGCATTTTAAGACCGATTGCATCATAACAGCACACCTAGGCTGTCCCATTTCGAAGACTCCTTTGTGTGCGGCCGAGAAATCCGGAGTTCTTTTCTATGTTAACGAATCATCCATTGAATTTATCCTTCGCCACCCATCATATCCCAAGGTGCATTGCATGCTGTGATGCAAACCGGAAATCTGCTGTAAAGCAAACCGTCTTATTTTGGTTCGGCCTACGCAGCTTTCATAGGATACACCTTAGTAGACCACGCAGACTGTGTCCTTCGAAGGATGCAGCCCCTGAAATGGGATGCAGCCAAGCTGTCAAAATACTGGCTATCAAAATACCTACTGTAACATTTTAGCTATAAAGAATGGTAATCTGGAAGCATGTTTTATTTAGCAATTTATATAGTGAAACATGCTATAGATGTGTTTCTTATTGCCTCTTGCCTCTATCTACACCCCCCACTTATCGGTAAGTAGCCTAACCTGTTATTTTATTCAGTAGTTAATTGCAAAGTAAAGTGCTACAAGTAACCCACTGTGAGACAGCAGAGGAATTTCTTAGTGTTTTTATTTTCTGCACTTGCACTTAATGCCTAGGAAAAGACAACCACTAGGCATTAAACGGAAAGAGGAATGCAAGCGGGTAGAGTGAACATATATACACATGCACTAGTAGTTGAAAAATGTTATACACACAAAATGCCCATAGCAGACAGAGGGCTAATCAGGATTATATTAGTGCTACTGAGACAGATGAACATGTGGACAGAATGTGCTAATCAGGAAGTCCAAGTTTGTACTGATGTCACTGAAAGTAGGTGGGGCTTTGAATATGGTTCCTCTGGGAAGTTTCCATTCCCATAGAATATTATGGAAAAAGAACTGCTACCTGAATATTCACTATCCGAGCCATTTTCCAGAATGATGTTCAAAAAACTGTTGGAAAAAGATGGAATTTAGTAGAAAGGATAATATTTTTCGCTAGCAGCTGAGTTGTTCTTATATTAGAATTGCATGCATGGCTAACTGTAGTAAAAGTTTGGAGCCTGACCTGGAATTCACTGGGTGCAGGCAAGTACACCTTGGACAGTGTGTCAGTCCATCACAGCATTCTGTAAACACTACTGGACCTTGATGTTGCAAATGCCACCTGCGATTTGAACCCAGGCCCTTAGGAAATGCTGTTTCCAACAGCTGACTCTTACCATGGAGTCAACAGAGCTGCTGTACAAATTATCACATGTGACTACATTTCCCAGACTACCTTGTGTTTACTTGGACATGTGCTGTCATTGTAATGTGTCATAGTAACACATCTGAAGAAAACTGTCTATATTCTCAAAATGTTTCAATCCTGTTAGACATAGCAGTGCTGGTGTGGTGGTAGGACTTTGCTGAGATTTCAACTAGCTACATTTCAACTATATTTGTTCTGATACATTTTGTACAGGAAGCAAAAGTTCCGCATTCTGTAATGCTTAAAGTCTGGAATCAGATGTACTGTATGTGATGAATATACTCTTTTCTTTGTCCCCATATGTAAGGATTTTGAGCACATTCTACCGTCAAGGTCGGATTAGTCAGGGAGAAAACGTGTGAGAGAAAGAGAGAGATCACTCTTTCTTGACAGTGCCTCCCTCATGACTTGTCCTTCTTGAATAGTTAAGTGGGAGACGTTCAGGGTGGGGGAGGAAGTGCAGACAAAGGCAATTCTGTACTTATTTCTTTGCCCTCGCTGAGACTATGAGGTGACCCTGGTCAAAAGGAGGGCTCCTCCTATGAGGGTCTAAATCTTTTAAAGTATGGCGCTGATTCTGAGTCTGAATAGATTAAACACTCCTAGCGACAAATTTCACAGTAATCGCTGCAAATAGCAGTGCCATGAAGGGGATACAATTTTTTTCAGTGTTTGTGCGCCAGTGCAAATGGAGGAATGAGAAAAAGTTATTTTGTACTTTTATTTTTTGTGCTTTTTCCAGATGACTCATGTTCTGGAAGTACATGTTTTTAGCACTATTTTCCAGTTCTGTTTTGCTGTCTGACTCGTACAATTGCCTTGCAATGCCAGCCTGGGCATACTTTTTTCCATTGTTGTCTATTTTTATCTATTTATTTATTACTTTGTTTCTAAATGAATCAGTCAGTAAAGTACACTTAATTAAGAACATATTCATGAGTGCACTTTGTCAAGACAATTCCAATTCATCCACGCTTACCCTGAGTTGATTAGAGTTGGAATATGGATGAACCAGAATAGAGTCAGTGGGGCTCAGGATTGTCAGTTCGCGAGTTAGGCATTTGATTAAGAACACCCACATTTGCAAATATCAGAGCCTGACTATTGTCTACTAGAACTCCTAGAACCTAATAACTATAGATAGATAGATAGATAGATCGATAGATAGATAAAATAAAAATCATTATTCCCTTGTGTTGTACATTGCATCTTTTAATTAATTAATTTATTTATTTAGCAGTGTTATGTTCGTTATTCTATGGAATTCATCATCAATTGTTGTTATTTGTCCAGCACTAATGACATTTTGCATACATTACGTACATAACCGAAGACTGGATTTCATGTTTTAATGAACAAATATATCATTTAGTCTCTGCAGCAGCACAAGCAAGACAAGCCGATTTTCAGTAATGTACCCCATACATGTATAGCCTATCTGTGGACAAATGTTTGGTAGAAAATATTGATTTCTTTTAATAGTTCTTCAGTGGGGGTGATGAGGCCATGGGTTATGTCGATAATTTTAGTAAAGGCATGGTAACTCATCAGAAAATTGCTGACGTTAATACAAAGCCTCGACACACAAACTCCTTCATGTTTACACCGGTATTGATTGGACTCTGAGATTCAAGCATAGCAATACTAATATAAGTATACAAGGATCAACAAAAGCACACAGCAAATATATATGGTACCAGGTTGGACATCCTTATGCATTCAGAACTGCCTTAGTTCTGCATGGCATAGATCCAAGACTTGCTGGAAATGTTCCTCAGATATTTTGGCCCATATTGTCATGACAGCATTGTGCAGTTGCTGAAGATTTGTCACAAATCTACCGTTTCACCCCATTCTAAAGGTGCTCTATTAGATGGAGATCTGGTGACTGTGGTGGCCATTTGAGTACAGTGAACTCATTGTCATGTTCAAGAAACAAGTTTGAGATGATTTGAGGTTTTGTGACATGGCACATTAGCCTGCTGGAAGTAGCCATCAGAAAATGGGTACACTGTGGTCATAAACAGATGGACATGGTCCACAACAATAACCAGATAGGCTGGGGTGTTTAAACGATATTCAGTTGGTATTAAGGGCCTGAGGTGTGCCAATAAATTATCCCCCACACCATTACACCACCATGTCCAGTCTGAACCGTTGATAAAAAGGCAGGAAGGACACATGCTTACAGTACATATTATTTATGGCAAAGTTTGACCCTACCATTCAAATGTCGCAGCAGAAATGAAGACTCATCAGACCAGGCACCATTTTTCCAATCTTCTGTTGTCCAATTTTGGTGAGCCCCCAGGAATTGTAGCCTCAACTGCCTGTTTTGTGCTGTCAGGAGTGGTACCTGGACTGATATTCTGCTGTCGTAGCTCCTTGTCCTCAAGGTCTGGCATGCTGTAAGGTCAGAGATGCTCTTCTGCAGATATTGGTTGTAACGAGTGGTTATTGAAGCTACTGAATGATGGAGATGGAGATGGAGATACTGAATGTAGAACACAAGGTGCATCCTGTTTCTTTACATATTTATTAGCAGAGATGACTTGTGCCAAATATAAGGCTCTGCCAAAAAATATTTATTGGTTTAGAGAATTAATTTGTCCTTAGATTCATTTGTTTAACTTACAGATGATGGCTTGAAGGACATAGGAATGAGGAATCAAGAGAACATCATTTCAAATATTGACTTCAACTGTGCATGTATTGTGCATGTACTGTATGTGTACAAGTGTACTATTCTAGAATTATTATTATTATTATTATTATTATTATTATTATTATTATTATTTAATAGTGTTATAATTAAAAACAAAAAATGTGGGCTCAGTAATTAAGGTACCAGGTTATTGACCAGAAGCTTGAGGTTTAAGTCACAACAGTAACAAGATGCTACTGCTAGGCTCATGAGCAAGGCCCTTAACGCTTCTCTGCTTGAATTGTATCCTCTGAATTGCGAGTAACTTTGGTCATCTTTAGAATTTGCTCAATACAGTAGATGTATGTGTGTTTGTTTGTTTGTATAGCAGTTCTGTCTGTCATTGTTGCATTTGCTCAGAGGCAACCAATTTTTCTAGGATAGGGTTTAATCTCAGTTAGCCACAAATCACTATAATCCCAATACTAAACTATCTTATCTCTAGTATTAACAGACTTCAGTCAGTGAGGAAAAAGTGCAAATAGACCATTTTGCCTCTTGGGATCCCTGCCAGGGAATCCTGACAATCCTGATTCCATTATGGAGTCCTGTAATATAATGTATACATTACGTACATACACGAACACACTCACAAATGCATAGCAGGTGCTGTGATTACATTATGGGAAGTGTAATGTAATATATTTTAAACCTGCAATGCTTATGGGAAGCTATAATGTAATATATACTCAACCTACATGGCATATAGAAAGTGTGACTACTATACATATTTTATATACACTTACTGTAGCTAAAGCACTCTCTCTCAGAGGACCTCCAAGTCTTCTCTCCGAAAACCTCTCTATCTAAGGCACCATGCATGCCTACACACAAAGATTTCAAGCACTGGCTGGCTGGTGGTTGAAATGGCCAGAGCTGGCCTAGCATAAACTAGCATCATGCCTTTTTCTATGACCAGAGGGCAGGAAATTAACTGGCTCCATGTGAAGCCAGAGGTGAAAAAGACATGCCCTACAGACCTAAAGAAATCTGTTGTGAGATACAGACGCCTCCAAAGCACTGCTTGCAAACTGCTTTTGTTATTTGGAACAGTTTGCATAGAAGATATGGAGCTTCATATTTGCTCTTGGTTTCCTTGCTTGGCCATTATAGCAGTAACATGCTGTGTTTCATTTGCATTTAAAGCATTTAGCAGACCCTCTTAAATAGATCTGTCCAAAATGGATTTGAAGAAGGACATCACAAAGTGGTAAACATGCATAATCAAATTTGGCATGGCAAATAGACACTCACTCGGGTGGCATAGCAGTCTAATACACCAGTAAGGGTGGTGATATTCAGGACTGTGTGTCCAATCTAGTTCATATTAAGCTTCAATAAGTGTGAGGACAAAAAAAGAACACCTGTCAAGGTCCCATTTGGTACACTTTGACTGGCAGTAAACTCACCAAACTGCAATACCATCAAATTTTTTTTATCTGAAATTGAGTCCAACAAATCTGAATAGTGCACAAAGTTTGTGGAAGAGTGTGCTAAAATTTATAGAGATACTGCTGGAATATTCGCATGACATGATTGATGCTACTTTTAAGGTGAGAGTTAGTGTAAAAAAAAGTAAAATACAGTCTAACCTCGTTATTTTGCCCCCCATCATCTCGCCAAACTCAGCTCTCGAAACCGCCTCCATGCACTTTACCTCAAAAAGCTGCCAACCTCGGCTCTCCCCCATGCCATCTCTGAAATGTGACAAATGGCTTGCCAGCAATGAAATTCTACACCGCTATGCCGGCAACTTTTTAGCCGATCGGTCGGTAGGTGTCGCTTTAATCCTGCCGCACTATTTTGAACAAACAGAACTTGCAATGCCAGATAATTCTTGTTATTCATCGCAGACTTGATTTCATGCGCTTCGCATATCTCAAATTTACAGAGTTGAATAGAAGCTGTACATGTATATACGTTTATGTAAATTGTA
Organism: Ancistrus triradiatus; assembly: GCA_025084515.1. Taxonomy (NCBI): domain Eukaryota; kingdom Metazoa; phylum Chordata; class Actinopteri; order Siluriformes; family Loricariidae; genus Ancistrus; species Ancistrus triradiatus. The sequence continues at coordinate 64,898 of JAJAGP010000894.1, read as the reverse complement.
AATGTGACTGTAAAACACTTTGTCATCATGTATAAATGTCACTTTGTCTAGTTTTTTTGTAACCTCGTTAAGTCGCCAAACAAAAATAGCCATGGAATAGATGTGCAGTGGGGCAAAAAAGTATTTATTCAGCCACTGATTGTGCAAGTTCTCCTACTTAAAAAGATGAGAGAGGTCTGTAATTTTCATCATAGGTACACTTCAACTATGAGAGACAAAATGAGAAAAAAAATCTCATTTACAAATGCCCCATTCCTTCATGCAGATCTCCTCTAGAGCAGTGATGTTTTGGGGCTGTTGCTGGGCAACACGGACTTTCAACTCCCTCAAAACAAATTTTCTATGGGGGTTGTTTTTTGAGGTCTGGGAGCCTGGCAGGTCACTCAACGGACTTGAAATGCTTTTTATGGAGCCACAAGTGGATGTGTTTGGGATCATTGTCCTGCTGGAAGATGCAGCCCAGTTCCATCCTCCTTCCTTATCCCTTTTCCCCCCGACCAGTGTCCCTTCCCCTGGTCGGTTCGTAATAATATAGTGATATTCTCCCAGTCCTCTTCTGGATCATCCATATGCTCTCTGGCAAACTTCAGACAGGTCCGGCCATGTACTGGCTTAAGCAGGGAGACACGCCTGGCACTGCAGGATCTGACTCCTTCTCGGTGTGTGTTACTGATGGTAGCCTTTGTTACTTTGGTCCCAGCTCTTTGCAGGTCATTCATCAGGTCCCTCCGTGTAGTTCTGGGATTTTTGTTCACTATTTTCATGATCATTTTGTCCCCACGGGATGAGACCTTGCGTGGGCCCCAGATCGAGGGAGATTATCAATGGTCTTGTATGTCTTCCATTTTCTTACAATTGCTTCCACAGTTGATTTATTCACACTAACGGGCTTGCCTATTGTAGATTCACTCTTCCCAGCACGCTGCAGGTATACAATTTTATTCCTGGTGGCCTTCGACAGCTCTTTGGTCTTGGCCATGGTTGAGTTTGGAGTCTGACTGTTTGAGGCTTTGGACAGGTGTTTATTATACAGGTAATGAGGTCAAACAGGTGCCATTAATACAGGTAACAATTAGAGGACAGAAGAGCTTCTTAAAGAAGTTACAGGTCTGTGAGAGTCTGTGTGGCTTGTTTGTGGACGACCAAATACTTACTTTCCACCATGATTTACAATTAAATTCTTTAAAAATCCTACAATGTGATTTCCTGGATTTTTTTTTTCATTTGTCTCTCATAGTTGAAGTGTACCTATGATGAAACGTACAGACCTCTCTCATCTTTCTAAGTAGGAGAACTTGCAGAATCAGTGGCTGACTAAATACTTTTTTGCCCCACTGTAAAGTGATGAGGGATGATGATACATGATGAGGTTAGACTGTATTAGGGAAGAAATTACATCTTTTTTTTTTTTTTTTTCCCCCCCAAGCAGCTTATTAGCAAAACATCACGAACTTCAGCAATTATAGACCTGGAGTTAATAGCGAAGTAATTAGCACTTGTATAAATTGAAGTTTGGCTAGACATACTGTAGATTAGCACACATAAAATTCCTATCTGTTCTTTAATGGTGATAATCAGCTGAACTGAGTAGGTGCAAATTTGAGAGCCCACCATCAGCCTCAAGTAGAAGTGCAAACTAACCATTTATGCATATTGATCGTTGTGGATTTATTTTATAGCCATTATTGGAATATTAGTACATATGTTATTGTGTATCAATTAATGCAGGTATTAATTACCATGTTAGTGTACCTTATGGAGCATTACATCTGATGTTGTCTGTGGCATTTAATGCATGTTATAAGCACTTGTAGAGGTCTTTTTTTTAAGAAGCTATAGCTCCATGCACACTATTTTATTCCTAACCTGGCAATGCAATTTAAAGTGAGAACAGGATATTTTATCATTTGGTACAGACACTCAACTCACATGCCAACCTACATGTTTCTAAAAGCAGGTTGTCATCATCTATACATCCAAGCAACTCAAAATAGTAGCACAGAGCACAACATCAGCCAATTAAGTACAAGCATCCGTCTGAGGCCAGTAAATATTAAATGGCACATCGAATCAGGAATCCTTGGAAACACAGCTCATTCTTCAAAAGATTCTGGAGGATTGTGCACTGGAATAACATTCTCTTTCTTTCTTTATTTATTTCTGTATTTTCTTCTACATATGGCATAATGCCTGAACAGCAAGCACACACTGTGTTCTCTCTGTGTTTGATATGCAGCAAACACGTGTTGCTTTACCAATTGTTTTGTTCTAGTCTTTGCAAAGTAAAATGTTTTTAGTTCATCTATTTTGTTGTTGTTGTTTCTGGAAGTTTCATCAGGGGAAGAAAGTACTGGCTGGGAGTCTGCAATAGAGTAAAGTGGGATTGTGGGATTAGGAGCCTTCCTTTCTTGCTTAGCCCACAGTTGCTGTGCTTCTGCAGCTCCAGTGAAAAAGATTTCCATGCATTAATCTTGGAGAAGTTTATGTCCTCCTATTTCTGTCTCTCCCTCCATGACAGTGAGGATGGGGGAGCTTTGGAGGTTTTTCTCCCAGTTTGAGCCCCAGGTTGGCTTATCACTGTGAACAGATGCTGCATGCTCACGGGATCTCATCAAGCCAGAGCTGGGACGGAAGCATACCTGTTCCCATTGGGTCATTACCACATTCCTGCGATTCTCCTCTCTTCAGTCCCAGCAACTGCCAGTCTGCCAATTGCTTGAGCACAAGTAAATTAATAAATAAATAATGTACAGACACACACACATGCAGGTGATGTAGAAATGATGTGGCAATGATGGAGCTGATCAGAACAGCTGGGGATATATTTATTTATTTGCTTGTTTATAGCATTTTATCAGTTGAGTTGGTGGCAGTGAAATGCCACAGTGGGAGGCAATGAATGGTGTTCGGAGATAAAGCAGGTGTCTCTCTAGATCATAATGCAGTGCTCCAAACAGAATTAGCAGACGAGATAGAAGATGACTTAGTGCTTTATGCACCTTCCTTAGGGGACAAAATTATGATTAAAGCTAGGTCTCATGGGTGTTTGGAGCCCTGAGGTTGAATAACAGGATTGCATGCTTAGTGTATGTGTCCACCCTCCATCACCGTCTAGAAATAGGGCACATGGAATCAAATCAATTTCACAGGGCTTCTGCTTTCTTAGCTGCTTAGAAATGTGATTGCAAGGACATTGGCAATTCCTTTACCTTTTCAGAGGCTCAAGGACTGTATTGAATGTCCATTTTTAATCAAGACATTAGGCGAGCCAGCTTGATTAGGATACTGACCACACTGTGACCTTTAGCACGTTCCAGTTCTGTAATCTGTGCTTCCTTGATTCCTTCCCTTATGTTTTAAGATCCATTGATGTATACAGCACTGCTGACAACAGAAATAGTCACAACTGCGTAAGCCAGCAACAACAGAGGAAGAAACATTCCCTGAGATGCCATTTACAGTCAAATTTCGGTGGCTCCTTAAAACTGTTTAGCATGTTTAAAAAACCATTTGTTATCACCAACTGTTTTAGCTTTTTAGGTACCTACCGGTAATTTCCTAGTCATTATCACACAATTTACACTTCCTTTTAATTTCATTCATTTTCTTGTAAGAGATGAATTTGACTGGAACACAGCAGGTGTACACATTTTAACAACTTCTAAAGAAAGCCCTGAAGCCTTATGGCAATGTTTCAGTAGGTGGCAATTGTCAGTAACATCCACATGGAATGTTTCCTGACAGAAGGGTGCCCAGAGCATCACACTGTCATATAGTTCACCTGTCAGGAGATTTAATGTTATGAGTAATCGGTGTATGATTCCAAAATTGATCACAGTTACCCATCATAAATGACATTTCAGTTGCTTAAATTCACTAGAACATAGGAGAGTTCTGGGGAGAAGATCCATAGGGGACATATGCCTATCCAGCTCACCAAGAACATATATTGTAAATGGGTCCCTTCTGGGTGGGTCTGATGTCATGTTCATATATGATTTGGGCCCACAGTGCTGCAACAGTGAGCCATGCACTGCAATGGACTGGTTATCCCATCCAAGTGTCCTGTGGTCTTCAGTAATAGATGCTGAAGCACCTGTGAACCTGACCAGAACAAGTGCAGATGAAATGGGGAAATCTTCAATGTATTCATTGTTCAACAGCAACAACAAATACAGTATGTTTGGGAAGTCAATTGATTTCTTCAGGGGACCAGAGCCTATCCCAGAATTCACTGGGCAGAGCTAGAAATGCACCCTGGATGTGACTAAAGTCCATTGGAGGGCCCAGCTGGGGCTGCTTATTCAGCTCATGGAAATGATTACTCTGCAATTACCCTGCTGAGACTAGAACCTGGGACCCTACAGTGTTTAGCTCTCGGACTGGCCTCTCACTGAGAATAATGTATAGAATAGAAAGAAGTTTTACATTTTGTAATGTTCACATTACTGTCTATAATTACATGGAATAGTCTGTCTGTCTCGTTCGGCACATCTATCCAGATTTGATTCATCTGACCACTTCTTTTCTTTGCATTCTTGGAGGGAGGAACTAGTAGTCAAGCAAAGCAACCAAGGAAAGGAAATGAGGAGGCAACACAAAAGAAATGCAGTGCACACCTGGTGTTGTCCATTAGGAGACAGGATGAGTAATACACGCACTATATTTAATCCGCTTTCGTAAAGGACACTCAGAAAATACTTTGGATTTGTAATCCTGTCATCTTCTGCAGCAACAGGTGGTTTCTTAGTCCCTGGAGGAGCCAGATTTTTCCTACTGTCAGATTACACTTTCTCGCAGTGTCTTGGCAGGTGGTTCAGATGCTACAGAAACTTTCAGCTTCTGTACAAAACCTTGCAGGCATAAGAAGAGCAAATATACAAGGCCAATTTTATGTTGTTGGTTATTTTTTTTTTTTTTTTCGAATTGGTTGTTAGAGCTGATTTGAATGCAAATCAAATATTGAACGTCATGTTTTCCATGCGTTTAAACAGTAAATGGGCTGTAACTGTGCTGCCATTTGGTTTCCTCCTCCACCTCATTGAGTGCGAATGAATCGTGCAGCTCTCACACACATCGGCACAGATTCATATTCACTCGAATACTGACTAGACCAGTGATTCTCCACAGATCATTTCTCTTATTTTCTGACAATTTATTTCTTGGTTCACTGGTCGAATGCGATACTCACTGGCTTGGGTAGAAACAATAATGCCTCCAGCCAATCAGGAGATATGGGCTGTTTGCGTAATTTGAATGTCACAGGTGATTTGACCTTTGAGCTTCTGATTAGCAATCATTCAACCGTGTTTTTCATTTAAATGTTGAATGAAAAACACAGGAATTGTTTTTTTTTTCTTTTGTTTGTGTTTATTTACAGCCAACTCTTGTCCCAGAATTACCAAAACACATGTGAGGAAGGAAAAGAAAAGAAAAAAAAAATCATGGTAAAACAAGACTCTATAATTCGTTAAATCATTGCAGCACAAAATACACTTTGCAGCAGAGCGTGTTTTGTTGTGCTAAGTGAATAGACGTTTATTTTATTTGCAATTATGTTTGCACAGTCGAGGATTCGACTTTATGCCACTTTTACACAGCCAAGTGTAAAATGTGCATATGCTACCAGCTTTTTTCTCCTCCCTAATGAAAAATACCTTACTGGTGGACACAGACTATCATTTAATTAAAAATTATGCATGGAGGAAATCTTCTCCCATTAAGCCCTGGGTAGTGAATAACTGGGCTGCAGATTGCAAAATACTGATTAATGGTGTTAGCATGTTGTATAAATTATTTTATTCATTTGTTGCCTTTATAGAGTGGCAGATGATGTTCGACAACAATAATGAAATAGAGGGAGTAGAGGAGAAAGGGATGGGAAGGTGGGTTAGACATTGAAAACTGGATTACTGAGAATGAGACCCAGTTTAGACTTAGTCTAATCATGAGTCTTATATTTTTATAACATTAACATCAAACTTCTCTCCAGTCACACATTTCAGTCAGTGGGATCTGAAAAAAAAACATCCCTGCATTGACCAGCTCTGCATGTCCTCAATGATTTTTTGGTCAACCATGCAGGTATGTACGTAGATGATTTGTGCTGTGTTGTAAAGTCTGTAAATAAACTATGTAATGGAGCATATGGTAGTCATAACAAAATCGCAGTTCTCCCCTTTCTTGATGACCAACACTTGAAAGAAGAACAATAGAAGAAAAGTCTGGAAATAGAAGCCATTAAAAAATGAGTAACATTTGGTTATGTGTTCTGAATTAATGTTATAAACCAGTCACTAACCAATAGTTAGAGCAACACCATTTAGAAATAATATTAATATCAGATTTGTTAATATGCAAGTTAAATGCATTTATGATACAGACAACTTTTATTAACAAGACAGGCAACACGATTGAGTTCATAACAATTCTTGTACTTATGTACCAAGACTATTTTCGCAACTGTTTGTAAGTACATCCTGGTGACCATTATTAGTAAACAATGGCAGTAATTTCCCAGGTGTGAAATATGCTAAAGTTAGAAAGGGAAGGAAGAAGTAAGAAGTGAGAAATTAAGAAGGATAGATGTAGATTGGACCAGGGAGTCTTTTGAGAGGGGTGTTCTTGTCAGGTTTGATTTATGATTTGGTCTTCCCATCAGTAACTTGGCAGCATCTACACAAGGGAAGGAACTAACAGCTCACTCTGCTGTGATTGGCTTCCTTTCAAAGCTCTTCAACTACTTCCTCTTACTCACTCAATATCCCTGCTAAATGTCTGTCTGTCTACAATTTTTATTTCTATCTTGGGCAAGAGGAAGAGCTTGACAAGAGTCTTACAGTTTTCACCTCACTCTTCTTGCCTGGCCAGTTTTCATCTCTCCCAGTTACATTCTCCAACACATCAATCCAACTTGCTACTATCTACTTGCTACTCTCCCAGGATGCTCATTGAAGCAAATAAAAGCATCTGCTCCTTCATGTCTCCTGAGACAAACCCCCTCTGTCAGCCTTTCCTAGGCTCCACCATGACTGTGGAGCCTAGGAAAGAAGTTTCTGTGTTTCTGCTTCTGTCTCTGAGTTTTCTGACTTATGACGAGTTATGCAATCCATACCTAGTGACCCCAGATGTCAGCTGTGATTCTAAGACATCGGCAAGTTAACTGGCATTCACTACTAGTTGACATGGGCAGGGAAAGAATTTAGAAAAGCAGTTATAGATAGTTACAGATCTGTTTGTTTGCTTGACTTATCAGTTTAGGTATGTTGTCAACAGAAAGTGAGGGCATAACACATAGTATAGAAGTTTTGGTCCCGGAATATACAATTTGCTATATATCTTACAAAGAACCTCTAGAAGATTCATCCATCTTTGGTCATCCAACAGGATCTAAAAGTTATGGTATACTGCTTTCATTTTTGCCTAATGTATTGCAAACATATAAAGCAGAGTTTCTAGACCACTTGATGTAAAAAAAATAAAATAAAAAAACTCTTGATTTCCAGTGCCAGTGAGAAGAACATACATATGCTAAGTCTTGGTTTCTTCTGAGATTTTCTTCACTTGCAAGGCTACAATCTCATTGGTTAACTTTGACAAAAATGTTCTGTGGTTGGTCAATTCCAAGCTTGTTCAGTAAGAAAAAATAATCATACGCTTCATGTCAGTGTACAGCACATGTGACTGGGAAGTGGTGAGTAAAATGGCTTGTATATGAAATGAAATTCACATATTACTAAATGATTGCAGTGAGAAGCTGCAATGCAAATTTAGCTTTATTTGTCCAGGTATGCTTAAAATCAACAATCTCATAATTAACAAACTATTTACAATATAGTTTGTATAAAGATGTATACTACACATTTTATGGCTGCTTCAGGTGCAGTAATTTGATCAATCCTATACTTTGTGTCAATTTGTAGCAAATGATTTGGATTCAGCACAAGCTTACGTTTAAATTTCTCACCACAACACAGAGTCATAGTAACAGAAATTGACTACAGAATGGAAACTCAATAACATAGTTGTTTATAGAGTGTTGATAGTTTCTGTAGTTTTCTTTTGTCTCAGTTGTTAAACTGGGTTCTGTGTATCTACTTTTAGGATTTGTGTGTTGCAGATCATTTCTATGGAGACATATAGAAAATTCTATAGAGTTCACAAACATTCAAGCACCACTGTAGCCCAGCAGCTCTGAATATTAAGCAGCACATCCTGATGGATGTGATCTGAGCTGTTACCATCTTGCTCCTGCCCTCATTTCAGAATAGGACCAGGATGAGCAATGCCCATATTACCTTGCCCAGGGCTGTTCCTGAATTAGCATCTTTGCCTATAGGAACTAAAACACATATGGAGGTACATTTACATATAAGGATTTTTATGAAGCTGGGTTTAGGGTCTGAGTTTAGGGCTGCAGAACAGTATTTCTGTAGCATCTAATCCTCTTGTATTGCTCTATTTCACCGAGTGTGTTAACCCACAAAAGTTGATATTCTCTGCTCATATACAGTATTTTCCTTGCAAGCAAGCTGTTAGCCTTTATGCAGTATCAGCTGCAGAGATCTGTCAAACAGGCAGCGAATTTGATCTTTTTCTATAGTGACTGATGTCACAGGGGCTTGTGATGTACATGCAAACTGATTAGCTTTGTTCAGTCTGACCCTGGTTAGTTTGTTTATATTAATTCTCTGTGATATGGAAATATCGAATATATTCTCATCCACAAAAGGGCGGCACTGCAGAAAAAGGCTGAGAAGCACTGTGTTAGACCCACAGACCATTCCATGTCAAGGAATATTATTCATGCTTGTGTAATAGGAAATACTGTTATAGAATTTTGAGTTTATATTTCCTATCCCTTCTCAGTATGTTACAAAGCTTGGACCAGTTTCCCAAATGCATTCTAAAAGAATTCTTTACAAGTAGAGCAATGCACACTGATGTAATGCACAATACTACATGGAGCAAGGGTGGGGAGCTTCGTCCTCAAAAGGTCTGCGTGGTTGCTGGTTTTCATTCCAGTCAAGTAGGAGCTACTTCAGAGATCAACTGAGGAAAAATCAGGTGTAACCTGTGCTTAGTCGGACTGAAAACCGTGTCTGTTTTGCAAATGAGGATCTCCACTCTGTCCTGGTGAGCTACCTTCTCATACAGAGTCAGTCGACCTCTTATCTAAGACACCTAATAGGGCAAAACATTGGATGCTTCTGAATAAAGTGAAATGTGTTTGATCAAGTGCGCTTTCACAGATATTTAATTGAAGTCCATGCACCAACAGGGCTAACAGAATTTACAATCCTTAAATCTCCATAATTTTAATAATACATACATAAAAAAACAGTTAGCTGCTGTATAGCCTACAGTGTAATATACTAGTTTTGAAACCCACAGCCAGAATTTTAATAAATGTGACGTAATAAAGAAAGAATGTATTTCTTTATTTATTCCATGTAGCCGTGAGCAAGATGAAATCTCCGAATCTTTTTATACTTCATTATATTGCTCCAAAGTTCTCTGAAAGACACAGACTTCTTGAAACTCAACTAATTGCTTCATTTTTCACCAGAGGTTGAAGTTTCATGTGAGATGAAAACACATTTATGAAATGTAATGTCACTTAATTTAAAGAATAATGGAAGTATTTTCCTTGATATGGTTTCCTTTTCCCCTCTGCTGCTTTGCTATTTACTCATAGAGAGCTACTTTATTAATGTGACACAGCTGAGTGCCTCCCCCACATTTGGTACATTCCCCCGAGGCTGCGCTCCAAACCCCGGAGGAACCATTAGTCCGGGAACAGGCGGCCTGTGTCCGCTCACTGCATGCGCTGTTAAACTGTTATGAGAGGGATCTTGCAAGTTCTTACACATGCAGCATACAGGGCTGAGCTTTTCTAGCCAGAGGCTAATGCAATTACAATTCAGTTTGTTGTGCTTGCTGCATAAACAAAACTAATATGGTGTATTAATAATGCTGTTGTTTTATAAATTTTTCTGCATGTTTCTGAGTTGTGAGGCCTAGATCTCTCATTAACTATCTCTGCCTTCACATTCAGCTCCTCTAATCTGTTCTATACCAAATCTATTAACTTTATACAACCTTTAACATACCAGCACTTACCCACCCACATGCTAAACAAATATTCAGGTGCTGGAATGGACAACCAACTAAACTGTTTTGGACTTTTGAACTTGTATTTTTATCTATCGAGCATCAAGAACATCTTAAATAGAAGAGCTTGTGGTTACTCCACTGCTATTCATATAGGTCAAATATAAAATAATCTGTGCATGCTACACATTGACTACTATATAGATATTGTGCAATGAAATCGGAGGTAAAAGGGATCCCTGCAGCATCCATTCCTTCTTAAGAAAAGCAGCGTGCTCCTTTTAGCCTTGATTTTTAATGTTTCAACTCTGCTTCACACCCACATGTTCCTCCTTTGCCCTTTTCTTTCTTTCCCCTTCTCGCTCTCTTTTTTCAATTTGGTCAGCTTTTGCTTAGTTCTCTCCACAATCCAGTAATTTGTGCTGTAGGGTTTGTAGTGCTGGGAGAAGCGGTGGGGCGCATGCCAATAGAGCTAGCGATAGCGGCTAATTAGCGCCAGCTGCTGATGGGAACAGGGTGTGGACATTGCCAGCAGAGGCTAGACAAAAATTGTTATCAAATGCAATTAGAGCCAGGCGGACAGGACTAAAGAGGCAAAAACCCCAGGCTAGCTCAGACAGCGTGAAAAATCATGTTTGGTGTGTTTCTCTTAACGGAAGCACATTCTTTGTGATGTGTGAAAAGACTTGTGGGTTTAGATGCTTGTTAAAGGCCAAGCTTACATATATCAGAGTACTTCATACATGCCTACACACTACATATAAGCATGAGTAGGGATGGGTATCAAAAACCGATATTAAACTGGCAATGGTTTCTGGCTGGTCTGTACCAAAAAAAATTAAATAAAGCATCCAGATAGAAATGTCGGATTGCTATGAAACTCGTCAAGCAGTTGCATCTCGTGTAGATATGTAAGTAATTACAGATCTGATTAGAGACTGGATCTTGCCACAAGAGGGCATAAAAGTACTTCCCCCACTGCCCTATAAAAAGACTCTTAGAATCCACTTTTGGGCACTGTACCTCTTGGTGAGACATTGTTGACTGCTAGACATGCCCCTACAACATACTCGGAGACATTTTGCCCAGTTGACAGACTTTGAGAGAGGACACATCACTGAACTGAAAGAAGCAGGATGGTGATGTCAAATTGAAAGCTGTTTTGAATTAGCAGTTATGCAGTGTTTGTAGCAGCGGTTGGTGGTCATGCACACACGGCAAACAGGCTCTGGACTGCCCAGACAGACCACCAATAGAGAGGATTGTTTGAGCCACCGACAAGCACTAGCAGCTCCCACAGTTCCATTGTCCACCATCCAGACACAGGTGGCACCTTCACTACACACCCCTGTCTCTGCACGGACCATTTCCAGGCACATAGCAGAAAGAAATTTGTTGTTATGGTGCCCATTATGTGTCCTGCCATTGAGAGCCAGCCACTGTTGCCTTCATTTGCAATTGTGTCGTGAACAAGAAGCCTGGACTGCTATGGACTAGGACCGGGTCAACAGAATCAAGGTTCTGTTTGGGATCTGACAATTGTCAGGTTCCAGTATGGAGGCCTCGTGGTGAGCGCTGGGAGATCTGGGGAGCAATCACATACAACAGTCAGTCACTCCTAGTAGTGATACGAGGGACACTAACAATTCTGCGATATGTGCAGGACATTGTGCCGCCACGTGTTGGTTTTCATGGCAGGGCTTCCAACTGGCATTTTTCAGCAGGATAATTCTTGCCCAAGCATAGCAAGGATTTCCCAGGAAAGCCAGATTGCAACACTTCCTTGACCTTCTTGATCAATCGAGCATTTATGGGACAAGCTGGGACAACAGCTTCAGCAAACTGAGTGTGGAAGATTTACAGGCCAGTTGTGGCAAATGTGTCATATGCTTGTCTAGCAGACAATGATCTCTCATCAAGAGGTACACTACCCAGAACTAGCCTCTGAGAGTCATTTTATAGAGTAGAAGGGGAAGCACTATTATGCCCTCTTGTCTACCCAGTGCATGCCTCTGATTGGCTAACCCTAACCTTAACCATTTTGAATGTTGAGTGTCATTCTGTGCTCTCTGGTCATGCCTGAAACTGTAAATCATTCAGAAGTGTGGACTCACTTTACTAAATGTAATGAAAATGTAGAGTTAGGGTTGGAATTAGGGTTAAATCTGAAGCGGATGCAATTACTCTTGAATTATATATACAGATAAACCCAGGAAACAATTTAATTTGTTATTTCTCCAAAAGAGTAATAATAATTGTTGAATCTTTTACCAACTCTTCATGCCAAGTCTTTATTTTTTGTACCAAACTGTAGAGAGTAGTATCAAGCTGTGTATTGGTAAATATCTATATCATTAAGCAGTATAAGTATTGATAATAGAATCAATAAAATTCCTAATGATACCCATACTTAGGCATGAGACATCACAGTATTAGCAGATGGCTGAGTAGGAAGAGCAGACATTCTTCATTTCATATCTGACATATTTGTTTTTTCTCCTAAACTCCTATACTTGTACTTTCCTAAGATGCACACTTTTTAACTTTAGTACATATGATTTACTTGAGTAAAACTACTTTAGTGTACATAATTGGACCTCAGTTTGTGCCACTGAGAATACTTTCTGTGTTTTCTAGATTTTTAAAATGCTTTTAACCACTCATACGAGACTAATTAGGTTGGGATGGCATTGTTCTATATCTATCTAACTCCCATATGTGTCATTTACACATACACAGACATGCAATCCCATATATTAGAAATATATGCAGTAAATGATGGAGCAATACCCCTCAGACCTATTTTCAACCAGAACGATGCCAGGTCTGGTGCTCTCATTACGGAAAGCAACAAACCATTTGAACAACTGTATTGTGTTTCCGTTGGTGTACATTGGTTTACAGTGTCTGACTAGGGAAGCTCTCAAAAGCATGGTGTAAAAATACAGCAGTGATGGCTAAGAGGCAAAGTACTGAACCATTGATTAGAGGGTTAAAGAGTCACATCCCAGCCCCACAAAAATGCCACCAGCACCACTAATGCAGTTGGGCAAATGGGTGAGGTAATTAACCCTCGATTGTACGAATTGTGTTATGTTTACCTGTGAGGCAGGTTAGATAACGGTTTGTCAAAAACATTAAAACCGGTGAAGGTGAAGTGAATAATGTTGGCAGTTTGATGCTTTGCTGGGTTTCCTGCTGGGAAACTTTGGGTGATGGCATTCATGTGAATGTACTTCATGTGAAGTGAACACCTTCATGGCAACTGTATTCCCATAATGCAGTCTTCACTGTAAAAAAATGTTCAGAAAAGGTTTAGGGAACATGGCATAGAGTTCAAGGTGTTGACGTGGTCTCCAAAATCCACAGATCTTCTGATCAAGCATCTGTGGGATGTACTGGACAAACAAGTTAGATCTACTGAGGCCTCACCTTGCAGCTTACAGAGCTTAAAGGTTCTGCTACTGGCATCTTGCTGTCAGATACAACATGGGACTTTTAAAAGTCCTTTCCTTGATGGGTCAGAGCCTCGGTGGCATGAGGGGTACCTGCACAATATTTGGCAGGTGTTTAATGTTATGGCTGATCAGGTAGTGGGGACTGTGGTAGCCTAGCGCTTAAAGTACTGGACTCTAGGTTCAAATCCCACTTCTGCCAAGCTGCCACTGCTGGGTCCTTGAGCAACACCCTTAATCCACAATTGCTTGGATTGTGAGATAGTAGCAGTTGTAAGTCACTCTGGATAAGAGTGTCTGCTAGATGACATAAATGTAAATGTAGGTAGTACATTCTGAGAAATCCATTGTAAGTTGAATGTATTGTAACCCAATGAGTTTAATACATACAGTAAAAAAACCATGGTGTAGCCTGTCTAAAACATGCTTGAAACACTTACATTAACCTACAGTTGGGCAAAATCATTAACACAAAGCTTATTTTATAATGAAGTATTTTGTCTCATGTAATTTATTGAATAATGTACTGAAAGTGAAAAACAAAATCAAAATGGTTATTGTCACGACCACGCCTTTTCCTCACTCGCTTTCCCAGAACTCATCACTCCTGCCACATCATTCCCTACGCCACACACTCCTGATTTCCTCATTTAGCTCTGGTGAGTGTGGGAGAGCACTGTAGTGTATATCGCTTGCCCCGGGGAAATTTTTTAATTCCGAATTCACAGTACAGTTTCTGCTGAACATGTATTTATGTGTATTATCAGATTTGTATCGTGAAGCTGAAAAATTGTTAACGAACCATCATAAAACTGGGACTACCTGTATGTATTAAGAACCATTTAATATTACCATTCAAAGTCAAATCTGTACATAACACAGTTTTTTGTCAAAGATGAATGAGCCATAGTTTTATTATTTTAACTTTAGTGTGAAACTACTCAAAATAAGTTTAAGGCCATTAGCATTCTAGCTGCCAGTTTGCTAGTAAAATGGTTTCCCCCACAAACTGCTGGTTCGTGTTTACAATACTAATATATATAAAATTTTCAATTATTTTCACAGACCCTTGTCAAATGGAGCTGTTGTTAAGGCCAGGGGAGGCATAACCAAGGACGGAGGAAGAAATGGCACTATTTTTGTCCTCTTTCATCTATGTCACTGCGATAAAAGAAATGTATGAAATAATTCATTGAATGTTTGGCAACTGTATTTAATAATGAAAGGACCTGATCCATTTCAGTCTTATTTTATTGGAAGTCTTTAAAATAGTTGTTTGATCATGGCAAACCTCTTGTGTCACTCAGCACTATGTCACTGCTGCAACTGAACCAAATTCCCAGCCAACAACTGGTTTCTTAGAGATGGGAAAGCATCAATCAGTGACATGTCTTGTTACCTTGCATATGCTGTTCAACCAAGAAGAAATCCTTAAGCTCCAGCTATGATCTACCATAATGAGGCCTAACAAACTGCCCAGAGTCTGTATGTTCAGCAATGAATTTCTGAACGGATGTTCACTGGAGCGCTGACAAGACTGGTTGCTGCTGATCGGCTTCATGTACAGCTGTAGATCAGGGAATAGCTTAAGCCTCTATTACAATTTATAAACTTAGTGACAGTTTAGGGGTTTCAGTTCATCTGTGTGAGGTTCTGTCATGTGAGTTGGAAATTTGCAGACCGGGTTTACCACTTTTTGAGGCGCTGCAAAGTTGGTGTATAAATAATTAACTTATATATACAAAAAGAAGAATAATCGGACACGTTTTAAACTCTGCTTATCTGAAAACAGTAGGTGTAACAATCAAGAGAAGAAGTGGTAGAGATACTTTTCAAAGAATGATGACACACTGAGTCTGTCCATGCATATGTGGGTTTGCTTGGCAAGCTTTATTACATCATCTTGTTGTGTCCTGTTCAGAGTACTCACATAAGTTAACAGATGGAAACACACAAAGATTGCTCTTCTCCTATGTTGACTTTTTGGAAAGTTGTTTTTTTTTGGATTTTTGGATGGAAACATCAATTCAAGAACTTTTGACCAGAATGGTGAAATAGAATGTTAAAGGACTGTGTTACTGTCTGCTTCAGGAGGAGCCTGATGTGTAGTTTGATCTGGCCCAGCTAGAGACCAACAGCAGATGCAAATTGTCAAGAACTGTGTTTGGCTCATTAGCTGCTCGTCCACTTGAAGAAAACACAGATGTTGATTGGCCCTGGGACCACAGGGTTGTGAGTGTGTAAATGAGTGTGTTTAAGTGTTTATGTGTATGCATGCACATCCTGAATTCCATCATTATCTGCAGATAATGATTGGGCTCCTTCACTAATCACACAGTGCCTCAAGTCATACACACAGCTGTGACTTTAAACTTCAGTTACTTTGTTGTCAGCCAGTCTGGAGCATCTTCATTACTTGTTATTCTAAGTGATAAAGTAATTGGTTAACAATTGTTGTGTTTCAACAGCTTTCAACACAAGGATCAATTGTGATCTTTTTTTCCATTGTAGAAACTATATTTCATATGGCAGAAGTTGTTTTAGCCAACAGGATGGCAAAATACTGCCTTTTGGCTGTTGTCTCATGCTACCATTGATAACATTTAAGCCACCCACACCATCCTGAAATCTTTACATCTAAATGAGTTTGACATCTAAATCTTAGCATTTACATATAAATAAATAATTTTCAAACTTCCACATGTACCTTAGTTTAAGTACCGTTTTGGTTTTGCCTCCTGTTGTCTGTTAGTATCATAATGATTAGTTTAAATGGGTAAAAGAAAGGAAAGTGTGGGAGAGATGAGCATGATGCCTGCTGGGAGAGCCATGCCTCTGATGGCACTGAATGGTGGGTGGAAGAGAGAAGGAACCTGCTCTCCTGTGGCCTTAATGAAATCCTTCCTGCCTAATTATGTGAAAAAGCACAATATGTTTGGTAATAGCTTGGCAAAAACTCCTGACAGGCAGTAAGGGACCATCAACTGTGTGTGTGAGAGAGAGAGAGAGAGAGAGAGAGAGAGAAAGAGAGACAGAGAGAGATAGAGAGAGAGTCTGCACTTAACTCATTCACATGACATCTTAATGAGGTGAGTAGCTACTACAGAACGTAACACATCTTAGTGAGCATTTGACCATGTAGGGAAAAAAAAAGAAAAAAGCAAAACATGCCAAGCCATTCTATGTCGTTTAACCTCATTTCATTCAACCTCTTCCATCACATTTCCAAATAGTGCATTTACAGGACTAACTGCAATCAAGAGTTATTTAACTCTGGTAACCCAAATGATAGAAAGTGGATTTTCCATCAAGGAGGCAAAGTGCTTTTCTGCTTTCTTTAATGGCACGGTCTGTTTACTCTGCTAAGCTTAGAGTTATTCACCAACTGCACTAGCACAGATCTAATCGGAGGTAGAGACGGCATTAGTGTGGTAATGCAGTGGCTTTGAAACGTCTCACACAGAGAAAGACATAGAGTGGAAGTTGAAGTGACAAATCGTCTGACTTTCCATTGGAGAACACTTGGTAATTAAAATATCTCCCATACCGAAAAAGCCCACACTCTAATGTCCTTCACATGCGGAAGTCATTCCAAGTTCATTAAAAATCCATTTGCCCACAGTCTAATGAGAGGTGAGCATCCAGGGAGGTGCGTCAGAGGCACCACAACAATAGCGTTTACCTGCTGGAAATCACCCTTGGAATGTAATAAGGGGTTGAGTGTGAGACCGATGGTGAGCCGCTGTAACTGTATTTGCAATGACAGAACAACACAAGGAAAAGAACTCTAATGGGACCACTGCTTACGTCAATACCTGTGCCAAACTGCCATCGCTAATGTTGCTCCCTTGCAAGGATAGGATGTCACATTTCATTCTGAGTATCATCACAGAGAGCTGGATGGAAACTTAACATCATCCCAGGTTAGCAATATGTTATAGCCAAAAACTGAAATAAAGTGGAAGAGGGGGAAAAAAGAGCCAGAGTGAAATGAAGTAAAGTCAGGGTTACACTACGCGACTTTTACCCAGATTTTAGCCCTGATTCTCCGTCTGACCGAGTCTGTGCTGGCTGGCCAGTCTGAGTCGACAGTTGTAGAGAGAATCGGGTAGTGTGTAAGGGGCACAGACCGATTGCATTTCAGACCAGTCAGAGCATATCAAACGTTTGATTTTTTTCGACCCGACTCTGAGCATAATTTAGTAATGCATACTGCTCAACAATTCAATCTGAATGGCTCCAGTCAACAGCCAATGAAAATTGAACATGAAAAAAACTTCCTGTTTACTTTCCATGCTCAAATGTGTTCTTCATGCATGCAATGGTCCTCTATAATGGAGGACAAGTTAACAGAGCTGTGGCAGGAGCATGAGTGCCTGTACAACGTAAGAAATCTTGAACCAACCATATTGGTTAAAATGCTAGATCGTTGGACCTGACTACTACTAGAACAGTATATAGTGCTGGCTAGATTATTTTTGTATCAGGAAAAAAGGAATAAAAATGGTGCTATAGCTATATGCACATTAATAGCTGCCTGGTAGTTATTGCTATAATTGTGTGCTTTTTGTGCAAACTGTTGCACCTCCATGTTTTCTCTGGGTCTCCTAGGTAACACGAGGAACGTGTACTGGGGCATGTGCAGTTCGGTTCAGCACCAGGTTGAAGTTGTGTAGTGTGTCAGCCCTAGTCGTTTAGTGTCCGATGGACATTTTTCTCATTCACCATAAAGATTATCAAAGCTCAATCAGGAAGTGTGAGATACCTGTGTGAGATGGCGTGAAATCTTTTTATAATCTGCTATGATTTTAAAAGTCATGTAGTGTACCCAAGGCTTAAGGAGCGAACAGTCCAACTGTGCACAATAAACATCAAATGATCAGTTCATTCACTATTTAGTGCAAGTACATTTAATATATACAGTACCCAATATGCATTAGATTATACTGCCTTTTGCAAAGGTTTGGGTGTTACTTTTAATGTCTTGATGATGTAATAAATTGAACATTAAATTACAATTTAATTTAATTGAATTAAACCAACGTGAAGAACTTTAATGATCTGACTGCCAACTATAGTGGTAAATAAATGGTCATTTTACATACATACAACTTAATCTCCACCTGAATATACTGTATAACATGAAATCTTTCAAACTGAACCTGTCAGACAGGAGCATATTTGAAGTGCAATGAGATTCCAGAGTGGTGCCATTATAGTGTCACAAATTGGAATCCCAGTAATGATGGGACCATCCAAAATTAGCATAATTTCAGCACATGAATAAACGTTAGTTTGAGTGATTTTGACCACTCTATGAATGCACTTTAGTTGAAGTTTGACTGTCCAAAGATACTAAATCCTTAAGTCAGGTCAAGTCAAATTTATTTATATAGAGCTTTTTACAACTCAGCATTGTCTCAAAGCAGCTTTACAAATATATTGGCTCAAAGCCCTAGTTAAGCAAGCCTGGGGCGACAGTGGAAAGGGAAAACTCCCCAAACTTTATAGGGAAGAAACCTTGGGAGGACCAAGACTCAAACTGGGGCCCAACCTCCTTGGGCAGCCTGGATGTTAAATACAAGAACTAAAGAATATATGTAAAGAACATACCCTATATAAATTAGAATATAATAATATATAGACTAAGATGAAATTAACTACAAAATAGATTACAAAATCTATAGCATATATAGTTAGGATTGTGTGAGTTGGGACAGGTAGTCCAAATAGAAGAGTCACTGTAGGTTTTTGTGTCCAGGAAGTTCTTACCATCTGATGGGTACTGACTAATGGTATGAGGACCTTAACAGAGAGAGTCACCACAGGATTAGAGTATGTTCTGCAGATGAGCAGGAAAGGCACTGTTGTCAACTGCAGCACTGAATCTAAGGGCTTCTTCCTCAGGTTGATGGAGGCAGTGAGGAAAGGCAGTGTTATCCTTGCAGCAGTGAAGCCGTTGGCTAAGCTATTAAACTTGAAAGACAGACCTTCCTTGTATTTTAAGACTACTCAAAGGCCTGAGTAATCAAGTGTGTTTTTAATCTGGAGTAAAAGCAAGAGCGCGTTTGAATGACAAACAGTGACAGGGAGGCTATTCCAAATTTGAAGGGCCATGTATGTATGAGACTACAAGTAACCTTGCAACTTGTAAACACAGTAAGCATGATTGGTTATAGTGCTGAATTAGTTCACTCAAATACTGCGGAGCAAGGCCATGTAGCGCTTTATAGGTTAGTAATAAGATTGTATAATCAGTACGAAATTTAATTGGCAGCCAGTGCAAAGATGATAGAATGGGACTAATATGATCAAACTTCCTGGTTCTAGTACGCACTTGTGCTGCTGCATTTTGGACCAACTGCAGCTTGTTAAAGGATCTACCAGAGCAATCAGCAAAAAAGGCATTGCAATAATCTAACTTTGAAGTTAAACACATGGATCAGTTTTTCAGCATCATTAACAGAAAGTGTATTTCTTATTCTTGAGATATTACGCAGTTGAAAAAAGCAACCATTGTGATATCACTAATGTGTGCATCAAAAGAGAGGTCTGAATCCATCGTGACACCTAAGTTTTTTACTGCTGAGCTGGGGGTGACAGAGAAAGCGTTAATATTTAACACTTGATTAGTCAACTTCTCCCTTGCAGCCTTTGGACCTAATACTTCAGTTTTTTCTGAATTTAGTAGGAGAAAGTTACTATGGGGCAAAAAAGTATTTAGTCAGCCACTGATTGTGCAAGTTCTCCTACTTAGAAAGATGAGAGAGGTCTGTAATTTTCATCATATGTACACTTCAACTATGAGAGACAAAATGAGAAAAAAAATCCAGGAAATCGCATTGTAGGATTTTTAAAGAATTTAATTGTAAATTATGGTGGAAAATAAGTATTTGGTCAATAACAAAAGTTCAACTCAATACTTTGTAGAATAACCTTTGTTGACAGCGGTCAAACGTTTCCTGTAAGTCTTCGCCAGGTTTGCACACACTGTAGCTGGTATTTTGGCCCATTCCTCCATACAGATCTCCTCAAGAGCAGTGATGTTTTGGGGCTGTTGCTGGGCAACACGGACTTTCAACTCCCTCCACAAATTTTCTATGGGGTTGAGGTCTGGAGACTGGCTATGTCACTCCAGGACCTTGAAATGCTTTTTAGGGAGCCACTCCTTCATTGCTTGAGCGGTGTGTTTGGGATCATTGTCATGCTGGAAGACCCAGCCACGTTCCATTTTCAGTGCTCCCACTGATGGAAGGAGGTTTTGGCTTCAAATCTCACGATACATGGCCCCGTTCATTCTTCCCTTAACACGGCTCAGTCGTCCTGTCCCCTTTGCAGAAATAACAGCTCCAAAGCATGATGTTTCCACCCCCATGCTTCACAGTAGGTATGGTGTTCTTGGGATGCAACTGGGCATTCTTCTTCCTCCAAACTTGACGAGTTGAGTTTTTACCCAAAAGTTCTATTTTCGTTTCATCTGACCACATGATATTCTCCCAATCCTCTTCTGAATCATCCATATGCTCTTTGGCAAACTTCAGACGGGTCTGGACATGTACTGGCTTAAGCAGGGGGACACACCTGGCACTGCAGGATCTGAGTCCGTCTCAACGTAGTGTGTTACTAATGGTAGCCTTTGTTACTTTGGTCCCAGCTCTCTGCAGGTCATTCATCAGGTCCCTCCGTGTAGTTCTGTGAGTTTTGCTCACTGTTTTCATGATCATTTTGACCCCACGGGATGAAATCTTGCATGGAGCCCCAGCTCGAGGGAGATTATCAATGGTCTTGTATGTCTTACATTGCTCCCACAGTTGATTTATTCACACCAACCTGCTTGCCTATTGTAGATTCACTCTTCCCAGCCTGGTTCAGGTCTACAATTTTCTTCCTGGTGTCCTTTGACAGCTCTTTGGTGTTGGCCATGGTTGAGTTTGGAGTTTGACTGTTTGGGGCTGTGGACAGGTGTCTTTTATACAGATAACTAGGTCAAACAGGTGCCGTTAATACAGGTAACAAGTGGAAAACAGAAGAGCTTCTTAAAGCAGTTGTTACAGGTGTGTGAGAGACAGATATCTTGCTTGTTTGTGGGTGACCAAATACTTATTTTCCACCATGATTTACAATTAAATTCTTTAAAAATCCTACAATGTGATTTCCTCGATTTTTTTTCCCTTATTTTGTCTCTCATAGTTGAAGTGTACCTATGATGAACTTTACAGACCTCATCTTTCTAAGTGGGAGAACTTGCACAATCAGTGGCTAACCAAATACTTTTTTGCCCCACTGTACAAGACATCCAGTCTCTTGTGTCATTAACACAATCATCAGTCTTACTGAGTGTGTTGATTTTGTTTGGCTTGGCTGATATATACAACTGTGTGGTGTCTGCATAACAGTGAAAATTAATTCCATGTTTATCAATAATATTCCCTAATGGTAGAATGTAAAGAGTAAATAATAATTGAATTGCTCTGACCCAAACTGAGATATGACAAAAACACTTCCTCCTCAAGGATCAGTTAGTACCTTACTTAACACAGCAATTGTATTCTAATAATTCGTGCTTAGGACCAGTGGTGAAGCTGCCGGATTTTAAAGCGAAGTTGCATCAGTCATTATTTTCTGCCTACCTTGCTTTGTCTCCGGTGGCTAGTTGGCTTAAAAGGGTTTCGCTTCAGTTGCTGTATGCTGGCAGATCTGGTAATTATTCCTGCTAATTCCAGTAACTGTGGTGGTGGCTGAACCCAGCTGTTGGGGTAAATACAGGCTTCACCACTGCTGCCAGGGTTCACGCTGGCGCCGGCATGGCCTCAGCCACCTGTGTATGAGTGTGTTTGTGTGTTAGTGTGCATGAATGAGCTGTGATAGATCCACCAGTATAAAACAGGAGAACAGTTTGAGTGTTTGTAATGGGGGGTTAACTTAATCATTGCAAGTAATGTAATGAAGATAAAGTTAGTTCTATGGACATTCATTCATTCATTGATTTTCTTATCCCCTTGATCCTGGACAATGTCGCAGGAGAGGTGCTGAGCCACCATGCCTCCCAGTTCTATGGACAGCGGGAACCAAAAATGCACTTATGGTTGATTAGCTTTTTTGTCGTCTTGGTTACTGTAGACAATCTACTAAAAGAGCTGTTTAAATGACACATTCTACGCAAAAAGATTGAATTTTAACCAACACATTTAAAATTAAGTGCAAATTCCTCTAGCTGCTTGCTTGCCAATATTGAGTTAAGAATACATTAGTATTTATACCTTCTCCATCAGAGGTTTAGGGTTTTTGAGGAGATTTTGAATTTTGACATTCGACATTCCTACCGGCTTAAATGAGCAACCTTCAAGGCCTGGTCAATGCTTGTAGCCCTGGGCAATTGTTAGTCTTGCCTGTCCCGTAGCAATGCCTCTGGCTGTAACTTTGTACTTTGCATTAAATATTGCATCAGTACTTTTATGATATAATTACAATTAATTTTGAATGCCATGTGTAAAAGAGCATTCTTCCAGAATTTTGAAACTCTTCAAGAGCAAAATATTCGGAGTATAAGTAATTTCCCTAGACTAATCAGCACAAGACTGTTCCACATACACTATCTTTCATCATATTAACTACTGGTATACAGAGTGTACAAAACCCTGTGTGGACTTAAAACAAAAACATTTCTGAACACATATAATTATGGTTTACAGAAGCATTTGCTTATTAGAGCATCTTTGTACTTGAAGGTTGCCAGTGATACCACATGACTGAAATCTAAGGATTAGAGTAATGTACAAAGATCACAACTGGTAGTAAATGTAAATGTAAATGTCTGCTAAATGCTGTAAATGGTAGAGTGTTGTTATGAAGACCTGATTGAATTTCAGTGGTCAGTCTAGAATTTAATCCATAGAATGTACAAAAAACATTTAAGTAAAACATTGACTGATATTATAAAATGCATAAACATTATTTTAGTCTATTTAAGTCTATTACATATTAGTACACCATTACCATCTGTAAAATGATTGGTGAACATGGGAAAATGGAAAAAAGGTCTTTATGGTTTCTAGTTAATTATCCCATAATAAAAATATGAGATAAATTGAATAATTGGAACCCGTGTAGTTAGTTATAATGCAGAGCATAAAATATGAACTCTCTTGTCAGTTGACCTCACTGTTTTCCAGTGGAACCACAGGACGAGGTGGCCATGTCAAGCTTTGTTGCATAGTCATGTACATTTGGTGTGAAGACACTATTACATAACATTATTATTATTACATAACAGTTATTATACATTTTGCCTTGGGTACCAATAATTCTGGAACTGACTGTATCATATGTATCATGAAGTGCAGACCAGTATTGGGTTTATACTGATAATACCTTGTTGGATAATTAACTTATGTACATCAGCACCTTTTCTGGAATAGCACATAGTTCCTTCATATCTTCCAATCGTGTTTTCACATGTATCTTTATTCTGTATATTTTTGTCTTAGCTGAGGCAGCACCTCCATGTATAATGGATTTAAATCTGGGGGGAAAGTATTGTAATTTTGTTACCATGCAAACAAAGGTCTGTGAGAGTGTTTATGATAATGTCCTGTTACAGTACGGGTATTTACCATCTTAAAATGAAATGACTTGCTCTAAGGGAGTAATTATTAGAAAAAAAAGTCTTTTTTGTTGTTGTAGTTGTTGTTTTTTTCTGAACTGGACTGTAATAAACACAGCTAAATAAACCCTGCATGGAACAATGAAGAAAATAATGAGGTGAACTTTTGTTTAGCAATTTGTGAAAATGCTAAACATGATTTGAAAGTGAGTGACAGTAATAAGCAAGGCCATTGCCAATATGTATTAGCTAACAAGCCTCACAGCATGCTACATGAACCAAACAGCTCAGAGACTCATTTGAGTTGTCTGTATATGGCATAGATGATTAAGTGTTTTTTTTATTATTATTTTCTGCAATTTGCAATACCATGGCAGTGAAATCAAAGCTGTTTCATGTTCTGTGATTTTATGTTTTTTTTCTTTTTTTTATTGTATGTTTTAATGACTGTACCCTACAGTATAACCCTGTACATGTATACAGTGGAGCAAAAAAAGTATTTAGTCAGCCACTGATTGTGCAAGTTCTCATACTTAGATAGGTGAGAGAGGTCTGTAATTTTCATCATAGGTACACTTCAACTAAGGGACAAAATGAAGGAAAAAAATCCAGGAAATCACATTGTTGGATTTTTAAAGAATTTAATTGTAAATCATGGTGGAAAATAAGTAGTTGGTTAAGATTTCTGGCTCTCACAGACCTGTAACAACTTCTATAAAAAGCTCTTCTGTCCTCCACTCGTTACCTGTAATAATGGCACCTGTTTGACCTTGTCTGTATAAAAGACACCTGTCCACAGCCTCAAACAGTCAGACTCCAAACTCAACCATTGCCAAGACCAAAGAGCTGTCGAAAGACACCAGGAAGAAAATTGTAGACCTGCACCAGACTGGGAATAGTGAACCTACAATAGGCAAGCAGGTTGGTGTGAATAAATCAACTGTGGGAGCAATTGTAAGAAAATGCCCCACGCAAGATCTCATCCTGTGGGGTCAAAATGATCATGAGAGCAAATATCTCAGAACTACACGGAGGGACCTGATGAATGACCTGCAGAGAGCTGGGACCAAAGTAACAAAGGCTACCATCAGTAACACACTATGCCGAGAGGGACTCAGATCCTGCAGTGCCAGACCTGTGCCCCTGCTTAAGCCAGTACATGTCCAGGCTCAACTGAAGTTTGCCAGAGAGCATATGGGTGATCCAGAAGAGGGTTGGGAGAATATCATGTGGTCAGATGAAACCAAAATAAAACTTTTGGTAAAAACTCAACTGGAGGAAAAAGGATGCTGAGTCACATCCCAAGAACACCATACCTACTGTGAAGCATGGGGGTGGAAACATCATGCTTTGGGGCTGTTTTTCTGCAAAGGGGACAGGACGACTGATCCGTGTTAAGGGAAGAATGAACGGGGCCATGTATTGTGAGATTTGAAGCCAAAACCTCCTTCCATCAGTGAGAGGATTGAAGATGGAACGCGGCTGGGTCTTTCAGCATGACAATGATCCCAAACACACTGCTCGGACAACAAAGGAGTAGCTCCGTAAAAAGCATTTCTAGGTCCTGGAGTGGCCTAGCCAGTCTCCAGACCTCAACCCCATAGAAAATTTGTGGAGGGAGGTGAAAGTCCGTGTTGCCCAGCGACAGCCCCAAAACATCACTGCCCTAGAAGAAATCTGCATGGAGGAATGGGCTAAAAAACCAGCTACAGTGTGTGCAAACCTGGTGAAGACTTACAGGAAACATTTGACCACTGTCATTGCCAACAAAGGTTATGTTACAAAGTATTGATTTGAAGTTAAAGTCCGTGTTGCCCAGCGACAGCCCCAAACATCCTGCCCTAGAAGAAATCGCATGGAGGAATGGGCTAAAAAACACACCTACAGTGTGTGCAAACCGGGTGAAGGACTTTACAGGAAAACCATTGACCCACTGTCATTGCCCAACAAAGGTTATGTTACAAAGTATTGAATTGAAGTATGTTATGACCAATACTTATTTTCAACCATAATTACCATTAAATTCGTAAAAAATCTACAATGTTGATTTCCTGATTCTGTTCTTCATTTTGTTTCATAGTTGAAGGCGCACGCGCCCGACGGCAGCTGCTCATAGAACGACTGCCTTCGGCGCCTCTGCGCGCGCCCCTACGCGCCGCCGCAGGCGGAAGGGATAGAGAGAGAGAAGACAAGGGGGATACCTCGCGCGGAACCCTTCAGTAGGAACAGAAAGCAGGTCTCTCTGACGAGAGTATTGAGAATCCTGTCGTAGGCAGCTCTACGTATCTCACACCAATCAGGGATATTCAACACATTCCTCAGTTTGAATCAGGGGTATCAGGGAGAAACCTTCTTATAGGCAGAAGAAACGACACGTCAGCGGGGGCAAAAAATCCTACAATGTGATTTCCTGGATTTCTTTTCTCATTTTGTCTCTCATAGTTGAAGTGTACCTATGATGAAAATTACAGACCTCTCTCATCTTTCTAAGTAGGAGAACTTGCACAATCAGTGGCTGACTAAATACTCTTTTTTGCCCCACTGTATATATAGAGTCATTTTATAAAGAGCAACATGAAGTCACCATTTGCACACTCCTTCCTGTGCTGCCAAATCATTAGTTTCCTACAAAGGCAATGCAAAAAAAAATAGATGTTTAACAGCAACTTAAATTTGTGGTAGCATAGCGGTTAAAGTCCTAGACTATAGCAGAAGGTCCAGGGTTCAAATCCCAACTCTGCCTAGCTGCCACCGTTGGGTTCCTTGAACAAGACCCTTCACCCACAATTGCTTGGATTATAACAGGTTGTAATTGCTAAGATTGTACTAGTTGTAAGTCGCTCTGGATAAGGGTGTCTGCTAAATGCGTAGATGTAAATTTATCAATATGATATTTTGTTGTGACACTGTGTGTTTATTAGCTTGGCTTGTGTAACTATCAGTACCATTTACTTTTACATAATGTGTGTGGCTGGGTACATGTGCACCATTTACCTGATGTTACCAGGATGTATTGTGGGAAGAAGTAATTGTGATGTCCCAGTGTCTGGGCATTTGACATATGCACATTCCTAAACATTGTGCGGACTAGAAGTTGTAATGTTTTGGATCATAGGTGTAAATTTTGATATATTTAGTTAGTCCAGTAGTTATACTGTACTCTTGTCTGGATGGTAAATGGAAATGTGGAGCTTGTCACAGCTAACAGATAATGTGTTATATTATCCTGGCCCTCCTCATATATACACTACAGTACATAAACATTTCTGGTCCCTGTAGTGGCCATGGGGGAATTTGCCATCAACATTATAGATAAGTTTCCCTGTCCAAGTCAATAAGTAATTTCACATTACTGTGCTATCGAGCACTAAATCACCGGGGAAAAGTAAGAAAACAGGCACACTTTGTCGTGAGATGGGGGCTTACCTCAGATATTTATGTATGCTCCAGATCAGTATAGAAAATGCAAATAATAAAATAGAAATGCAATGTGTCTTACATTTACTTTGACTTTTAGATATTTCATGTTTTGTCTGGTCAACATATTATTATTATTTTTTTAAATAAACATTCATTCTTGCATTTCAGAAATGCCAACTTTCCAAAAAAAGTTGGGGTGGGGCCATTTAAGGTTATTAATGAGGTAATAATAATAATAATAATAATAATAATAATAATAATAATGTGAAAAAAACAGGTGATGTCAACAGGTGATTATAATCATGATTTGGTACAAAAGCAGCATCTGAGTCTTTGAGGAGCAAAGTTTGTCAACAAATGTGTGAGAAAATTATTAAATATTTAAAAACTATGTTCCTCAAAGAAAGATTGGAAGTGATTTGCATATTTCTCCATCTACAGTACATAATATAATTAATGATTAAATGAATCTGGAGGAATTTCAGTGCGTGTTTGCAAGAAGAATAGGACAATAACACCTGAAACCCTTCATTGCTTGCACCAGTGCCAAAATGTCTTTTAAGTGCTGTGAGAAGGAATGGCTACATTATAGAGTGGTAAATACCTTACCATCACAACTCTATTTGGAATGTCCTGCAGGCCTGACGTGCAGGTATGGATGTGTATTAACAAATTAAATGAAGATGACCAGACAAAACATGAGATATATTGGGTTCATACTGTCGGCAAAGAAATAAAAGTTGAAGTAAATTTAAGAAACACTGTGTTGTTTTATTGGCATTCCCGTACTGTGCTACCATTTTTCAGATTTGTGGTTGTAGTGTGCAGAGAACCCCAAATGATTTTCATTTATGGTGTTGATCGAAGCTGTGAATGCCAAGCAATTGAGGTTTATGGTGAATATGTCAGATGTTGCTGATTAGTTGGCACCTAGACAGTGGCTAACTAAGTGACAAATCTTGAGAGTGACAGTAGATTTCTGTTGTAGTCTTCTATCAAAATCCATATAAATCAGCGTTTGCATGCTTATATCTCACATTTTCACACAATCTGAGAATTAGCTCCTTGATATTTGCGTTTCTGTATTTCATTCTCCATCTCGTCACACCATCCAGATGTGTAGGACTCAATAAATAAAGATGAAGATATGGGCTGTTGTCTTTAAGATCAGCGGCTGTTATCGAGTAGTGGTACTGCTTTTCTAAATCCCTTTATTTTCTCCCCAGATACAGCAGGGGCTTCAGCTGTAGATTAGTTCTATAATCTCTTCCTCCCCCTCAGCTATTCAGTGCTGGCTTCAACAACCAAAACAATGAAAAAACAACAAATGCTGTTATTCTTAGGTAAAACAAGAACAAATAGACATGTCGCCCTTAGCACCTGTGCCAGCCAGTGGTGCAGGTCCTGTGGTAACTGTAGGTATGGTGTTGATGGGATCATAGCATGTTGGCTATGTACAGCGCTGCTTGAAATTTGTGAACCCTTTAGAATTTTCTATATTTCTGCATAAATAAGATCTAAAACATCATCAGATTTTCAGACAAATCCTAACAGTAGCTAAAGAGAACCCAGTTAAACCTAGTTAAATGAGACAAAATATTATACTTGTTCATTTATTTATTGAGGACAATAATCCAATATTAATATTATGTATTAGTGAGTGGCAAAAGGATTAGCAGTCAATTTGAAGGTGAAATTAGATTTAGGTGTTTCCAATCAATAGGATGACAATCAAGTGCGAGTGGGCACCCTGTTTTATTTGAAGAACAGGGATCTATCAAAGTCTGCTTTTCACAACACATGTTTGTGGAAGTGTATCATGGCTCGGACAAAGGAGATTTCTGAAGAGCTCAGAAAAGAGTTGTTGATGCTCATCAGGCTGGAAATTCTTTAGAAAACCATCTCTAAAGAGTTTGGACTCCACCAATCCACAGTGAGACAGATTGTGTACAAATGGAGGAAATTCAAGAAGATTGTTACCCTCCCCAGGAGTGGTCAACCAACAAAGATCACTCCAAGAGCAAGGCGTGTAATAGTTGGCGAGGTCACAAAGGACCTCTGTGTAATTTCTAAGCAAATGAAGGCCTCTATCACATTGGCTAATGTTAATGTTCATGAGTCCACCATCAGAAGAACACTGAACAATAATGGTGTGCATGGCAGGGTTGCAAGGAGAAAGCCACTGCTCTCCATAAAGAACATTGTTGCTCGTCTGAAGTTTGCTAAAGATTACAAGGAAAAGCGAGAAGGCTATTGGAAGAATGTTTTGTGGATGGATGAGATCAAAATAGAACTTTTTGGTTTAAAAGAAAAGCATTATGTTTGGAGAAAGGAAAGCGCTGCATTCCAGCATAAGAACCTTATCCCATCTGTGAAACATGGTGGTGGTAGTATCATGGTTTGGGCCTGTTTTGCTGCATCTGGGTCAGGACAGCATGCCATCATTGATGAAACAATGAATTCTGAGTTATATCAGAGAATTTGAATGGAAAATGTCAGGACATCTGTCCGTGAACTGAATCTCAAGAGAATGTTGGTAATGCAACAAGACAATGACCCTAAGCACACAAGTCATTCTACAAAAGAATGTTTAAAGAAGAATATATAATATTATATAATATAAAGACAGTATAATACTTTAGTCTCATTTGTTCAACTGGGTTCTCTATATCTACTTTTAGGACTTGTGTGAAAATCTGATTATATTTTAGGTCATATTTATACAGAAATGTAGAAGATTCTAAAGGGTTCACAAACTTAATGGTCCTTTCATATAAAATGTATAAACATAATTACTACATATTATGTGATTCTGTAGTGTACTGGTATTGACTAAATAGCCAAGGTACTTTGCACATACAGTAATATTGTTACGTCTTCCCATCCTGAGCTGCGCTGGGATATCCACAGTGTATATGAATGCATGCACATCAAGCCTGACTCTCCTGCCATGCTACATTATTTTATTAACCAAAGCTGCCGTGATTTCGGCATTTTGCTCTGAGAAGCCGACCAACTAATATTATGCACTCTTTAATCGATGTGACAGACGACTCACGTATCAGCCTGTCAAGCATAACTGAGCATATTCAAAATATTGTGCCTGACACCAAAGATCTCTACGCTGAACAGCATGAACAAATGGAAACTTGGTATTATAGCAAAAATATGTGCTAGGCTTTAACTGAAGGGCTGTGAGACCGAAAATTTGTTTCTGTTAATATTTCACATGTATAATAAGTTGAAATGTGTGTTCATTGTGAGTAGGCCTATGTATGCCTTTCTTAAAAAAAATTTAATACCCTTTGAAATTACTGTTTTGTCTTACAGCCTGAGATCAGAACCCACAAAACAAAACAATTTTTTTTCTATGCATTTTTATTCATTTCAAATAATGAGAAAAAAGGAAACAATTCTGAAAATTAATGAAAAAATCAAAATCTTTGATCAGTTATCATGCCCCTGATTTACTACTTTGTAGAGCCCCCTTTTGCTTTAATTTGAACCATCAGTCTGTTTGAATATATTCCTACCAACTTTTCAAACCTAGATCGGGAATATTTGCCCATTCTTCCTTTGTAATTGTTTAAGTTTAGTCGAATTTTGTGATGACCGACAATGCACTGCTTGCATCAAGTATCAGAATTAGGTCAGAACTCTGAATTGCCCACTGAAGCTTATCCACAATCCTATCCTTAAACCACTGATTTGGATCATTATCGTGCTGGAAGGTGAACCTCTTGCACATTTTCAGCTATCCAGCAGAGGGTCATATGTTTTTCTCAAGAATTTGAATGTATTTGGACGTCTTAGCCATACAGAGTTGTATGTCCTTCAAAATTGTCATTCTTCTCTTGGTAGCTTCCCTGATCAGTATCCTCTTGGCTCGGTCATCCAGTTTGGACGACCCGATCTTGGAAAGATGTTGATGTTGCCATATACCCACAAGTTCTCCCAACTTGTGCCTTTCCACAGCTTTATCATAGAGCCTTTATGGATCCATCTATGTTGAATTTTTGTGTTACCATGCACTACTAGTAGGGGAATCCACAACAAACAGCTGGTTTTATTATGAAGTAATTTAAACCACACAGTTTATGTTAGGTGTCCATTTGCCTGGTGTGTGATCTGGAAGGTGACTGGTTGTACATGAGTGAGTTTATAATGGTTATTCTAAAGGGCTGATTACTTATCCAAACCAGGTATTTTATTAATTAAATTATTATAGTTTATCAGAATTTTTTAAAGTATTATTTTAGTTATGTGTGTTATAATGTGTAAATACAGTTGGAAAAAAGTTATCTTTATTTTCATGGTATAATGTGGACAAAAGGCAAGGATTACAATAGTGTATTACAATTTTCTATAGGCTCTATACATACCAAGGTATAACATTAAGCCACTAAACATGCACAATCATAATTATACATATACAACTTAGGGTGTCATAGCGATTACTAACCGAAAGTTGTTGTTCATGTTAATGTGTAATAAATGGCAACTCCGAATTCACAGACACAGGACAAGGAGGCAAAGGAGTCCAATCTTTTGATGCTTTCTGTAAAATCATGACAGCTATTTCTGTTTAGTTGGTCAGTTTTTATATTAGACCACCCATCATTTTAAACCTAATATAGACATCTACAAGGATTCAATGAAGGGAACATTGCAGTGGGGCAACAAGAGAGTTCTGGCGTACATACAAACCAGTCATGCTGATGCATTTCAAGTCAGCTGCAGGAGACTGATGCGACATATGGGAAGACCTGCCAAGAGAGAGTTGCAATATTCTCATTTCTAAATGATGAGACTGCTGGAACCAACTTGTCTCCTTAGGAAAGATTAGTTGAATTTATTCTGATGTTGTAGAGTACCAATGTGCATGATTGGGTCAGGATGAAATCTGATTGTTCAGAAATTCTCCAAGGTTTCTTGGAAGGTCTGGTCCAAACATTCTTCATTGAGATGGAAAGATATCGATGTGGGGTCAAATCAGTCTTGCAGGTGATCTCATCAAAGTCTGCTGAGGGTTTAAAGATGAGGACTGATGACACTTTGGATGTTAAAGTTTGTCCAATTAAACATGAATATCTATGATTATTGTTGCTATTATTGTTAGTCCAAGTTAACATGGGCCTGTGTTGTTGGAGGTGGGTTATAAAAGTGTGAGACTACAGATGTTTAAGTCCAGGATTAAAGTAGTCCTAGAGTGCAAGATACTAGGAAAGGCCTATTAAAGGAGAAGAAAAGGATGGAGAGGTGAAGTGAGAGGGAGAAAACATCTTCGAGCAGGGCAGCCATATCTTTTCATCTGGCTACTGCACACATGCACTTAATCTGTCAGGTTCAGCAAGCTGAGATAACAGCAGCCGTCAGTCTGCTTCACTCTGTCTGTCTCTCTTTCTCTTTCAGTAATGATGGAGTGGTAGCATGGAAGGAGAGCGATAACAAGACACACTGGGAATGCACAAACATGCCCAGCACAACAGTCATTATCTGCTCTCTCCTAACCCTTGGACATATACACACCTTGCTGTAAACGCAGGCATAAACTCAAGCACACACCATTCCTCATATAAACGTCTCACCATCCAGAGACGCATTAACCAGCGTTCTGCAAGCGGAGCAGCATTCTCAAGAGCGGAGTCTAGGGAAGCATTATCAAACGCACAAACAGAGATGGAGAGTGAAGGGATAGAGGAGACAGGGAGCACACAATAAACGAATGTTTCAGTGCCCATTAGATGGAGAAAAACAAGAAACGTGTCAGTAATAGCAGGCAGGGTATGATTTGGATACTATTTTTAGCCTGTGTTTCAACCTTCCTGCCCTTTAGCTCTTTCAGTAAACTTGTGATTATATGGAAATTGTAACATGTGTTACAATATATCTTAATATATTTTTATCAAAATGATTCCAGGAGGTGCAAAAGATCGAGGATTAAGGGACTGTGTGCACTGGTATTAGTGTAACGGAGGAAAAATAAAATCACGTCTGAGGAATGGGAAACTACAAATATGCCGTCAAACCACACTATCCGAGGTCTTACTGTCTAATTTCTCACTATTGGGTATTTTAACTAAACCAGTTTTGAACCACTAACTGCAGTTATAATAAATGACAGCCCAAACAGAATTCTGTGTGAAATATTGAATATAAAATCCATTCGGAAATTTGTGAGAGCCTTTCATTTTTTCACATTTTATTATGTTGAGACCTTGTGCTAAAAAAAAAAAAAAAAAAAATCAAGTTTTCCCCCATCAATCTGACTTCAATACCCCATAATGAGAAAGTGAAAACAGAATTTTTGAATTTTTTGCAAATTTATTAAAAGGGAAACACCTTTGCTATGCACTTGAAAGCCTTTGGAGCAAATACCCTTTGCTATGACACTTGAAATTTAGGTCTGGGGGATGCCTCCCCTTTCTCTTGATCATATTTGAGATGTTCCTATACCTTGATTGGAGTCCACCTGTGAAAAATTCAGTTGATTGGACATGATTTGGAAAAGACACACACCTATCTATAAAAGGTCTCAAAGTTAACACTGCAATCAGAGCAAGAAACAAGCCATTAGGAGGACAGAACTGCCTATGGAGCTCAGAGACAAGATTGTGCAGAGGCACGGGTCTGGAGGAGGCTACATGAAAAAAGTCTGCTGCACTGAAAATTCCCAAGAGCACAGTGAACTCCATAATTTTAAATGGAAGAAGTTTGGAACAGCCAGGATTATTCTCAGAGCTGGCTGCCCCACCAAACTAAGTAATTGCGGGAGAAGGGACTTGAAAGAGAGGTGACCAAGAACCCAATGGTCACCTTGGCTGAGCTCTAAAGATCCTGTGTGCAGATGGGAGAAACCTTCAGATGGTCAACCATCACTGCAGCACTCCACCAATATGGGCTTTATGGCAGAGTGGCCAGACAGAAGCCTCTCCTCAGTGAAAGACACATGAAAGGCCGCCTGCAAAAAAGCACCTAAAGGACTCTCAGACTGTGAGAAACAAGATTATTTGGTCTGACGAAACCACGATTAAACTTCTTGGCCTCAATTGTAAGCATCATGTCTGGAGGAAACAACTGCTCATCACCTGCCCAGTACCATCCCTAGACTAAAGCATGTTGGTGGCAGAGTCATGTAATGGAGTGTTTTACAGCGGTTTTTACTGTACCTGTGCCCACTTCTCCCTCAGGCATTGTCTTCAAGTCATGTGACAACTGTCAAGTATAATTGTTTATTAGGCCATCGGGGGTTTCTTTAGCATTTGTCTTTGTTAGCAGCAGGTCCCTTGCCTTTTGGTGCCTTGGTGGAAGGGTATGCAGTATGCTTTCCCTGGCCCTCAAACTCCAGGGTTCTTTGTCAAGAGGGTCACACACAAGAAGGAAAACTAGCAGCCATTCATTTTGATTGGTGTGCAGAAAAAAGAAGGCAGGATGCATGCTTATGATTGTAAGCTTGAGGATGAGGATGTTTCAGTTCCTGACACAGGTGATTGCTTATTAAGTGATGCAGCCCTGCTGTTGTTAATGTGTTGTACTGTGGTCTTTTGGGGGAAATGTGCCTTGGAATGGAAAGTTGAGACTTTCCAAGTCACATTTGTTACATTTATTTATATAGCGCTTTTTTACAATAGAGCACTGTCCCAAAGCAGCTTTACAATTTTAGATTATCTTCTAAAATCTATGGCCCATCCCAAATTGAGCAAGCCTAGGGTGACAGTGGCAAGGAAAAACTCCCTAAGTGTTATGAGAAAGAAACCTTGGGAAGACCAAGACTCAAAAAGGGACCCAACCTACAAGTAGGTCCAACAGGAGAGTATCAGTGTGAGAGGATTCCATATTCAACGTATGATAGTCATTAAATTATGCCAGTGTAAAAGATAACTGGCTACTAATCACCAATTATTTATGGTTAACATATATTTTGAGACTTTCCATAGACAATGGTTACTATATTACTGTATTTAATACTACACGAAGACCTCAACCTACCCCTACCTCTAACCTCAACCTCACTAACCTAAAGCAAATGTTTTGACTCATTTGGCTCATGAAACAAAAATTGCATTTCTGTGAAAAGCTGTTTTCCTCATGCGGAACTGGCAAATCTCCCCACAAGGCAAGAAATGTCAGATCTTCCTATCATTGTGGGGGACATTAAGTTCCCAAAACATAATATAAATCTCCACAGACACCTGACCTAAACTTCATCAATTTAGTAACATCACAAGGTGCTCACTGGAATATTGTGATTATGCGATTTCACCAAATATTAGCAAAAATTAATACATTCTGAAATGTGTGGATATATAAATTACCACTCAAATTATGTTGACTATATGATTTGTAATGGAAAACACTGCATTAAATTAAAAAATACATTTTTGTCTCCATTGCATATAATATAAATAAAGTGGCCAGGGTGGGTGAGTGGGAGGGTGTGTGTGAGTGTGTGAGTGTGTGAGTGTGTGTGTGTGTGTGTGTTTGTTTGTGACCGACCATTTATACAGCTGCTAAACTGCTGGTTAGCACAATTATACAATCACATGCCATTCATCAACTATATGCGT
Organism: Ancistrus triradiatus; assembly: GCA_025084515.1. Classification (NCBI taxonomy): domain Eukaryota; kingdom Metazoa; phylum Chordata; class Actinopteri; order Siluriformes; family Loricariidae; genus Ancistrus; species Ancistrus triradiatus. The sequence continues at coordinate 28,740 of JAJAGP010000894.1, read as the reverse complement.
GTAGGCACGGTCAAGACAATCTGCTGAAGTTCATACCGAGCATCAGGATAGGAAAGAAAAGTACTTTAAGTAACTTTTAATGTGGAATGGTTGTTGGTGGGCTGAGTAATTCAGAATCTGCCGGTCTACTGGGATTTTCAGGCACATCTATCTCTTGCTTTAACAGAGAATGGTGCAAAAAAGAGAAAAATGCCTTGTTGATGCCAGCGGTCAGATCAGAATGGTCAGACTAGTTTGCACTGATATAAAAGTAACAGTAACACAAATAACTACTCTTTACAGTCTAGGTATGCAAAAGAGCATCTCTGAATGCACAATATGTCAAACCTTAAGGCATATGGGCTACAGCTGCAGAAGACCAAAACCAGCATTTTTGCTGCAACATTCAGGTTATAGGGTTAGAATTTGTCATGAAAGCATGAATCCTTCCTGCCTTGTATCAACATTTCAGGCTTGTGGTGGTGGTGTTTAATTGTGTACCCTTTAGGCCCTTAATACCAACTGAGCATTGTTTGAATGCCACAGCCCACCTTAGTATTGTTGCTGACCATGTCCATGCTTTTATGACCACATCTTCTGATGGCTACTCCTAGCAGGAAAACACACCATGTCACAAAGCTCAAATCATCTAAACTGGTTTCTTGAATATGCCAATGAGATCACTGTACTCAAATGTCTTACATAGTGAACAGATCTCAGTCTAATAGAGCACCTTTGGGAAGTGGTGGAACAGGAGATGTACACTGTGGATGTGCAGCGGACAAATCTGCAGCAATATGTTACGAGCCACACTGTAGATGCTAGATGGCAGCGTTGGCTCATAGACACACTCCGGGACCGGTATGGCGGTCCCAAGCATGCATGCGCTGATCATTATCTGCATTTGAGGTATATACAGTAGGAACATCCCTGAGCAACGTTGGGCGTCACACCCTCGCTCAAACAGGGACCTCGTCCTCATGCGTGCTGCAGTTTGGTGTGGTTAGGGATACTAGTAAACTGCTTCTGCCAAGGGAAGCAGCCATGTACAGTCAGGAGACCAGAGGTGATATCAGGGTGTAGTGTGATGGAGTAGAGAAGAATCCCGGCACTCGCTCCCCTCATCGCCGTCTCCCCAACCCCCGGGCCTTTCGGCTCACTTGATGCAGCGAATAACCCTCCCTGTTGGGCTTGTCAGCCCCTTCAACGTGTGGGAATTTAGTTTCATACCTCACCTGCACGTCCGTGTCACGCTGCGGCTGTCTGTAGAACTGTGAATCGCTTCGTGTGTCCATCTCCTGCATCCATGTCACACTATGGTCGGTCGTAGTACCGTGACTCTCTTTGTGTGTTTCGGGGAAACTAGGGAATCCACATACACACAGCTTGGGAGTGAACTATCGCTCCCTACTCTAATCCTTTTACGGGGAGAACTTTCATTTCTCTTTCGCATGGCTAGTGCCCCCCAACCCCCCTTTATTTTATATTTATTTACCTTTTTGTTTTTCAGTCCATTCTGCGCAGCACCTTAGTTTGCTGTTTTTCCCGTCTTCGCTCACATCAGTTTCTGCCCTTACGTGACACGGAGAGCTCCGGCTAGAGCTCCGGACCCTGACATTGCTGACCAGGGTTCAATCCCCAGCTGCCAGACTTGGAGGCGTAGCTTTATTATTTCTTTTTGTGTGTGCGCTTTTTCCCAGCACACACATCTCCCTTTTTGTTTTACTTTATTTTTGGTTGGTTTGGTTTCATCAGGAGCTAACTGCAATTAGCAACTAAAACCCCTTTTTATATTATACCGTTCGCCCATTCTTAGGCAAGCCATAACAGAAGTATGTGATGCTATCCTGTCAATATTCATCAAAATCTCTGAGGCATGTTTCCAGTAGCTTGTTGAATCTATGCCACAAAAAATAAGGACGTTCTGAAGGCAAAAGGGGGTCCAACCTGGTACTAGCAAGGTTGCCTAATCAAGCAACCAGAGTGATCTGATCCACTTAATGACTGTAGTATTTGCTACTTTTTAATAATTTGATTCTATGTGTTAGTACCTTGAGTTGAATTAGTTAAATTAATATTTATATAGCAAACAAGCAAAGTTATGAAGCTGTACCAGTGAAGAGGTGCAAACCTAAGAGAACACATTTTTTTAAATTTGTAGCCCATCAGAGAGAGAGAGAGAGAGAGAGAGAGAGAGAGAGAGAGAGAGAGAGAATGTAAGGGAGAGCTGAATATGTGAATATGAATTCTCAAAGAATATTTTCTTTTTGTGCCATCAGAAGTGTTGTGTTCTTACTATGAATGGTGAGTATTCCGACTTGCTTCAGCAGATGGGAAATCTGTGAACACAGCCTAGTGAACAGATCCAGCACACAGCCCTTGTATAAATAAAACAATATATCTGTGTTGTTCCACTGAGAAGCTGAGGTGTCTGCATTTTATTCATGTTTTTAAAAGAGCGAATGTAGCTTTGCAGTCCCTCATGCCACAGAGAGCCCCTGATTGTGTCGGGGTCCAGCAAATCAGATCTAGGCGTAACTGTTCACACTTATGCTGATGGCAGAGTAATGGGAAAACAAAACTGCAGTGTGGGGTAGAGCTACTGGCTGTGGGGTAATTAACCAGAGCGCCAGAGTTTGGGGATTATTCCAGGGCACACGTCAAATTAATGATACACTAATGAGTTGAGGCTTTTTAATTTGTTCTCCTTCACAGTTCATGTCTGGATAAGTAAGGCTTTTTAACTCTATTTTGTCTCATCAGATGGCTTAGCGGTTGAATGTGTTGTCTGTGAATATAGTCCTGAGGTTATGCGATTCCCATGGAAGATGATGCGTTAAGACATAAAAGAATCCAACATTTTAGGGTTTGATTGAAGGGATTGACTGGAGGTTTTAATATTAACCAGTCAGCAGAATGGTGTTACACATTGCATTTACCACATTGCTGTTTTACATGTGGAGCTAGAAGCTACTAGCAAGTTCTGGTTTCCTTCTGATCTACTGATATACTAAATTCGGTTTGTAGAGACAAAAAGGTTGCCTAGCTTTCCATTGCATTGGATAGCACTGTTTGTATATACAGTGGTACCACGATTCTCAACCACCTCTGAAATCGCCTAATTCGGTTCTCGGTGCATTTTGGCTAGAATATTTTGTCTTGGTTATTGTCATTTTCTCAGTACTCAGCACAATTTCTTAAACTTGCATGAGTAGAGCCACACGTCTCGTTTTAACCGAAATGGTTTTCATGATTCTCAATTCAGTACAAAGTGTTTCAGTGATTCAGAGTCACAATAGCTCTTGCTCAGTGTTTTTCTTTATTTACAGACAGTACTAGTCCTAAAATTGTTAGTAATGACAGCCAACTGAAAGGAAAACTTTCTGGAAAGGAAAGGAAAGGAAAACTGGCTTTCAGGCTGAGCAGTTAGCATTACCTGCTGTTTTAGTTCCCTGAGTTCACCAATAGAGTGTTGTGCTTTTAGTTTTCAGTTTTAAATTACATGGGATTTTTCAACACTTTATTATAAAATTGTATTAATTTTGGTGGATTTATTGTATTTAATAATTGTGTTAATAATGTATTTACAATTGTATTTAAAGTTGTATTAATTTTGGCCAACCTGTAATGTAAGTGTAATTAAACCTGTAATTAAACTCCCTGGATAATGACACATGAACTGAAGATGGATTTGTTAGAATATATCCCCTTCGTAAATCAGGGAGCACCTGTACAATACAATGGCATTAATGCATGTAATGCCTTATACAGTGTGGATTTTCTGGGGATCTGGAACAGATTAATTCGATTTAAATTATTCCTTATGGGAAGAAATTGTTTGCTGCTCAACGTTTTTGGTTCTCGACTGAATTAACAACGAGAACCATGGTACCACTGTATATCCATTCATCCTCATTCTTAATGGTGACATATGGACTTTTTGTTTTGGCAGACACTAGACTACCAGAAGCATACATAATAGGGCACAGAGAGAACATGCCAACCTGGTCTGGTTTCCCTGGAGCCCTATCTACTGTACCATTTAGTCACACTCTTGACACTGGTCTTGCCCAATAATAGTAACTGGTTGCCAGATTCTGTGATGATGCAGTTTGCAAACTACTCACAAATTTTAGAGCTAGAAGGGTAAATTAGAACTGGAACTTGTTTTCGGCAGGTACATTCAGTAAGTGCTGTGTGCCTTTGTATTTGTCAAAAAGAAATGTGCTGGTGTATTTTTTCCCCGGAGATAGGTGCACATAAGAGCCCTCTAGTCTTGCCCTTGGAAAGCCACAAATAACTCACAGACAAACACTTAAATTGAGTACAAATATATGGATAAAGAAGGTTCTCTCACTATTTCATTTTAAGTTTCTCTTGCTCTTTGTATTTTTCTCTCCATCTCTCTCTCTCTGCTTTATGATTGTTTAGATATGACTGGAAGTCTTTCAATTAATGGTTTTTGACCTGGAGCAGGACCAGTAGACACACCTGAAACTCACTAATCCTAACCCACAGGGCTGATTTTAATTCTGTAGCCTTGAGCCAGGCTTGTATCCAGCAGAGAGGAGCAAAAACACCAGCCTTATACCTTCATATGCAATTAGTGGTACATTTAGCTCTAAATCAGCAGACCAGGCCCATAGCCGAAATGTGAACTTTTCTAAATTGTCAGTCTAACAGAGAATAGGAGAAAGAGCAAATGTTTTAGCATTTTGAGAGTTTACTGATGCTGTATATAATCCATAGTGATAGAGTGTTCACTCTGTAAATGAGTGCATGAACTTACCAGGTTTTGCTGATAGAGCAAGCATTGTGTTAAGGATTGAGAAACTTCAAATGGAATGGAATAACCATGCTTAATTGAAATCCTCTACCTTTTCAGGAATTCCCCTTGTTTGTAATGTGAGTCAGAACTTAACTCACATTACAGTCGTCCATTAATGTGAAAGAAATGTGTCACTTTTGAGTTTGTTCCCTGTATTCGTTGTATTAACATTTTTCATGCAGAAGGACATGTAATATGACTATAGTGTCCTTTGCAGAACTGAAAAATCTGTGACTGTAGAATGTGTTTTGCCCACAGTGGAGTAGGTAATGTAATAAGCAAACGCAATGGTGTTTCACTTCAGAGATTCTTTGTTAATTTAATATTTAAAATAAAGGGTTATTTGATTTAAAAAGTAGAAGTTGTTAGAAGGTGGACAGCTTCACGAAAGGTAGCCATGCTACTGAGAAATCAGATTACAGACTCATGTAGACTCCGAGGTGTCCTGTTATCAGATTACTAAAGTGCATGATAGAATTATTTCTGTGCATGTAAACCCACTCAGTCTTAAAGTAAAGGCTCTGGCAATACCACAGACTTGTTATTAATACTCAAGGCACTGTAGAGTTAATTGGTTGAGGGTATCATGCTATAATAAAACCAACAATGAGCCTGTCGGCTTTAGAAGTGTACTGTGCTGAAGAGACACAGACCTGTATTTGACAAACAAAAACACTCACCTCATTTTCATCAAGTACTTAGCAAACAAATGCAGTGCCATAGCGAGTGAGTGGCCGGAACATGTGCAAAGCTAAAGATAAGCTCAAGTATAAAAGTGAGAGTCTGGGAGATAAAGAGAAACTGAGAGCAAGCTTTGCTTTTCGAGATCATTAATTCTTCTTGATAGTCATTCCATATAGAAGCCCAATAAAGCAGAAACCACAGACAACCTGTGTGTACACATGTATATGCTTGTGTGTGTGCATGTGGGTGTGTGTATGTACTGTATGTGTGTGTCCTCACTAACTTGCATTAGCTAAGTGCCACAGCACTGCTCATTGCCCTACACATGTCCTTCCTCATCGGCTGTATTTGCCTTCAGGTGGCGTGATGTAATCATGCTCTCTGAGTATCCTTAGTGCTCCCTCTATCCCTTTTACTAAGAATAGAAAAATAAAGATGGGATGTAGCTCTAACTGCAGCAATTCTGCAGCATTAGCCTTTCTAAGGCAGTGCTGCCCTTTCTATCAAATGCCATTTAGGTATGCATTATTGTAGAAATTGTTATAATTGTATTTCGTAAGTATTTTGTCAGGCACCGCCAATTGTGTCTGATTGCGATGCATGGCCTGGTCGGAAATTGTCAGGAATCGATCACTGTGGTCGTGGGCTATGATTAGGTAAGGTTAGGAAAAAGCAAAGCAAAACAATAACAACACCAAAAAATAAATAAATAAATAAATAAATAAATAAAATAATAATAATAATAATAATAATAATAATAATAATAATTATTATTATTATTATTAGTAGTAGTAGTAGTATTAACTTTATTATTTTATTTATTTGTACTGCTGTTTCCTTATTTTTACTGCTGTACCTATTACACAAATGATTAATATCTCACAATCCTATTTTCTATATACAGTGTGTCGCACTTAGGGGTGGGCGATAGGGTACAAATATTATATCACAATATTTAAAGACCTTTTCACGATACACGATACATGCATCATGACACAAAATGCATCAGTAGTGGCAGATTTCCAAAAACTACTATTCAAGTATTATCCCGTACTTAGTAAAGTGATTTATATTCTAAATGTGCTGCACTTCATCCAATTAAACAATAACACTCTTTATAATTTATCAGGCTGTTGGGCAGTGTTCTGTAAGCACTGATGATATCCTCGATACGTTCAGAAAAAGCATACTGTCTATCACAATAACAAAATTCAAAAATACCATCTTATTGCCCACCCGTAGTTGTATTCAGAATTATGTACTGTACACCAAAATAATTCCATGACTCTGTGGAGGCAGGGCAAATATATGTGTACACTATAACAGCTGAGTACACAAATATCACTCTTTCCTATCATATTTTTGAGTGAAGTGGGTTGTAATTACAGAATGCTTCAGAAAGTTTCGTTGAGTGTACTAAAGGGTTATGCAAAAGTTCGGTCGCTCCTGATCTTATTACATGCTTTGTTAAAATCAAACAAAAACTTATTTGACCAGGGCACCCAAAGTTTTGCATAAGACTCTGTACCGAGCATATGTGCACCAGTGTTCTTGCAGTACCACTTTCACAAATACATGTGTTGTGAGGTTTGAGGCTAGATCGATTATATTACTGCTATGCTGTACACAAGTAACAAATAAGTTTCATCTGCCTGCCTCCCTAGAGTCTGACAAAATAAATAAATACATCTAGCAATACAACCTGGACTGATTTTTTAAAGCATTGCTGAGATTTTCTTTTTTTAGTCAGGAAGGAGGCATACAGAGATACAAACAGTAAGTAAGACATTTGTATGACGACAAAACTAGTAGACTCAAGGTCGTAGCTCTCCATCCTCATCTTCCCATGAATAGATGAGACATGACCAGACAATTGGGGCCACAATGCTCACTCTCTTGCATATAAAAACTAAAGCAGAGTTCCTTGGCTGATGTAGAGAGATAAGAGAGAGGATGTTTAAAGATTAATCAATATATCTCATTACATTTTTTCTCTTGCTTTCTTTTTTAGACAGACAGACAGACAGACAGACAGACTGAGATAGATAGATAGATAGATAGATAGATAGATGTAGACAGACAGACAATAGATTACAAACATATGGGTACAGATACAGACAGAGACAGATGTATAGTGTCCGTGTGTTTTATCCTGACCTGGCTAAGGTGTGAAAATTACTCAACAGAATGTCTGGTGTGTTCTTATCCCTCTTTACTCCTCTCTTCATTGCTGCACTGAGACACTTTAACCTCCTCTAGACTTACTTACTTCACTTTGGATAATTGGAGAAAGGATGGTGAGAAAATGAAATCCTAAACAGCTCCCCAATGGCAACATCCAGTGTGACAGCCCTACCTTTTAATGTGCCATTAAAATGAGATAATTTGAAGGAAAAAGAGAGTCTGGTACATCAGGATTTAAGCTGCATAGGAGTTGTATAATTAAGGTGAATCTAATGGTATTCCTCTCAGCACAGAGCAAATGTTTCCTTAGCTCTTATAAATGTCTATGTGCATATTTATAATGCAATAAAGGTGGCAATTAATTTTATGATTATCACAAACCCAGTTGTCCAAGGTTAAATTAATGGCCTGCCTCATCCTCCACCTTCATTTCTCTTCTGTATCTATAGTAGTCTCCTCTTCCCATTGCAAGGTCATCTATCTGCCAACAGATCATTTGGTCATATGTTTACTATGTTGGGAATAGTAATATTAGGCTGTAAGCTACTGTGGGTCTCGGACTTGTGTTCTCCAAGTAGAAACAATGTTATTAGGCATATTTTGTCTATTCAGTCTATTCAGTTTAGAAGGTGAGGCTTTCATAAGGATGACACATTACTTAGGATCCCAATAAATATGACCACATTACTCCCCAGAAGGAGAATGCTGAAAACATGGAGGTGTGGAGGCCACAGAGAATATATGAATTAATACATTCACTTCCTTATCCACTTAATCCTGGTCGCCAGGACGCCAATCCATCGTAGGGCACATACACTTTCACACTCATGCACTAGGGCCATTTTAGAGTGATCAGTTAACCTAAAGCATGTCTTTGGACTGTGGGACCCAGAGTACCCAGAGTAAACCCATATGGACACGAAGAGGACATACAGATTCCACACCTAGTCTGCTCCACCTGGAATCGAACCCAGGATCTTCTTGCTGGAAGGTGATGGTGCTATTCACCAAGCCACCGTGCTGCCCGAAGAACGTATTTCAGAATCCAAATTTAACTCATTAGTAAAAATAAAAGCTATGAATGATATCTACCTACAGAACTGTGTACTGTTATGTGAATTTTAGGTGGAGTTTACTTGTCCTCCCTTCCTAGTGGGTTTACTCCGGGTACTCCAGTTTCCTCCCACATTCCAAAGACATCTGTTAGGTTAACTGGTTACTCTAAGTTGCATAGTGTTAGTGTGTCTGACTAGTGTCGATATAACATGAATAGCAATGGATACTAACATGACGTTAAACTAATCAATAGGTCACAGTCACAAAGCAAAGCTGTTAAATAGAGCCAGACTAATACATAGGTGTGTCAGAATTATCAGTTGATATAAGGTAATTGCAAATAAATTTAAAGAGATTACATAAAATTGTGAGATTTGATGCAGCAACCATTTTTTTTGCAAATAGAAGCTCTAAGCAACACACTGGGTGGCCCAGTGTTAAGACCTGATTTACAGTATATATGCTATGTGATATAGCAGTCGAATTTCAATCTGGCTGACCAGAGACACATTTACTTATTGAGGTTAAATAAATGGATGAGGTTAAAGTCTTCTTTGGATACATTCCAGATACAAGATGTATGCCACAACAACTTATGACCTATGACATACAATACAATGCTGTTGTTCCTCTGCTAATAGTGAAACTTATTTGAATATGTCTGAGGGCCTTGATTCAAATCCCGGTTTGAACATTTGAAGTAAAATCAGGTGGTGCATTTTTGTACTCTCAGCCCCACTGTGGGTGTACATTTTAGGGCACTCTTAGTACTGGTTTCATGACCATGATAAATGGGAAGGGTTGCTTCAGGAAGGGCATGTGACATAAACCCTGTAAAGATCTAAAGTGTGGAAGAGGATGGTCCATTGTATCGACCCCTAATGGAAGCATCCAACAAAAGAACAATACTTGCACAGTTTTGGTAATGTTTTCTTTTTTTATTAGAAAATAAACGAAACATGGCATTTGAGCAGGGGTGCCCAAACTTGAGGTTAAATAGTTGTGGATATTCCAGTCTCTTCTTACCCATATCTGTCGCTTCTTAACCATGCATATACACTTGCAATATAGGGGGAAGGATAGGTGGTATGGAGGTGTTATATTCCTGACTGGTGTCAGTGTTTGGGTTCTGCTGTGTGTATACTGAGTTTGTGTTTTATATGTAGACTGTGTGTGCGCGCACGTGTGTGTAACCGGCTGGGACAACGATGATGGTAATGCTGGATGTCAGAGCCAGCACTACGCTGTCCAAACACATCCATTTCACCCCGCCATTCTGACACTGGAATACATTCGTGTCTTTTACTACTGCACACTCACAAGAGGAATGCAATCAGATTGAAAACCTGCATTTGCACTTCAAACACATTTGAGGTCAGTAATGGCCCTACATTTCTATGTGGGTTGATACCTCGAAGCAAAAATCATTTTCATGTGCACACACTGAAGGTAAGTTCCAGCACAATGCGGTATGACTCATATGTTTGCTTCCCTTGATCATCATATTCTGAAGACAAAACTCTTGCCCAAAGTTACAAAGGGCTTTACAACTGGAAGGTGTTTTGCCCTAAAGTGTTTTCTGCGTAAAGGCTGAAGTGGGATTTTATCTTATTCATACACAGATTCACACACAGCCTGTTTCATAATTCCCATCTGCTCAGCTCCAGTGAAATCATTTCAGGAAAAAAAAAAAAAAAAAAACTTGGGGAAAAAGACAAACAAAACAGCTAAGTATGAAGAAGCATGTTCATTTCTGCATTTTGTATTCAGATGACTGCAGCATACTGTATGTCAGAATATGGGATTGTTGGTTAGTAATCATGGCCTACATTACAAAATATAATAAGTCTTTTATGTCTGTTTTTAGGCACAATTAGGCCACATTCTGCCTGAATGTCCTTGCATATCATCCATTTAACTTCTGTATGAGATTGGTGTACTTGGTAATTTGCTTGAGGCTTGCACACAAAAAAATGTCAAGTAATGCTTGTAGATTCTGGAAACAAGGCTTCATGTTCTGCTTTCCAAAATGCAAGAGCAAATAAGTAGTTAGATTTCACGTTCTTATTTTTTCATGGACCTGGGCAATTCACTGAATGCCTTTTTTTTTTATTTGTATTTCTTAATTTTTTTTTTTTTATTATTAATTTTAATAAACAGGCTAGGCGGTTGGCTGATGAGGTTGGGAGGAGTGGGGCTCGGGCTAACCAGCAGCACAGGGCACAAGTCAGGAACCAACCCTAGACAGTGTGTCTGTCATACTTTAGAGAGACCAGTTGACCTAACATACAAGGGAGGAAACAGATCACCCAGGAGAAACTCACACAGTCATAGGGAAAACATGAAAACTCCACACAGATATCATCCGGTCCAGGACTCTTTCTCATGTCTCTGGAGCTGTCGGGCAACAGAGCTAACCACTGTGCCACCATCTGGTTTTGAAGATGTGTTTATGTATATTATATAAATATTTAAATGACAGGGTGCATAGTCTAACAGTATAATTTTATATACAATAGCAGAATACAGAGTAGACATTTCATAATGACAAATAAAACCACTAGCATATCAACTGCATCAACTGTATAATGACAAATAAAACCACTAGCATATCAACTGCTTTTCACACAATTGATGTATTCCAACATAAATTGCTATGCTCTGTGGCTTGAATCGGGATTTTACATCAGTGGGCGATTGGGACTACATCTCCCACAATCCCCTGCGGGAACAACATGGCCGCTGACTCAGCCGGGACTGATTAGGCTTGATTAGTGTTTGCTCGCTAACCGCATTCAGCTGGGCGTCACTCTTTTTAAGCCCCGCTTCCCCAGACGCTGGTGCGTGAGCATTAGCCCAGTTTCCCCGAGCTGGCGCGTGGCTACTGCTTCTTCCGCCCGTTTGGATCTTTTGAGTTTGCGGCCCACTCGCTGGATTATTTGTGTTGCAGTTTTGCCCGTTGGATTACTTTTAGTTGCATTTTCCTAGGCTCCCGGACTTCCCGAATTGCGGCCTTGTTCACCTGGCTCACCTATTTGCGACTGCAACCGCATCTTATGTTGTTTCGGTTCTGTGGCTCCTGTTGTATATGGTGTTTGCTTTCCTGCTAGCTACGTTAGCTTTTCTCAACCTGACCTGGCTACTTCCAGCCGGTATTAGTTTGTAGCTTTCCCGCCGCCTTGGCGCACGTCCATCCGGCATTAGTTATGTTAGCTTTTCCCTGCCAGTCTTGGCCAATTCCATCCGGCATTAGTTATGTTAGCTTTTCCCTGCCAGTCTTGGCCACTTCCATCCAGCATTAGTTATGTTAGCTTTTCCCTGCCGGTTCTGGCTACTTCCAGCCGGCATTAGCTACGATAGCTTTTCCCTGCCGGTCCTGGCTACTTCCAGCCGGCATTAGCTACGTTAGCCTTCCCCGCCGGTCTTGTCTACTTCCAGATGGCGTTAGCTTCATTAGCTTTTCCCTGCCGGTCTTAGCTACTTCTAGCCAGCTTAGCTTTCTTGGTTCCTCCTGCGTCCCCTAGCTTTCGGTTCACTGTGTTTTCTCCTTGGTTTGTGTATTGTTATGATGATTATGATGATGATAATGATTATTATATTATTATTACATTATTATTATTAGTGTGATCGCCTATATAGGCGATCACACTATTGTTATCCGATTCTGAACATTCCAAAATTTTCGACGCGTATCAACTACCGCAGTTTTCGAGATATCGACCCTGTTCCAGCGCCATTGCGTCCGGTCTGGTCGGGAATGGTGTGCTTGTATAGGGCTTTCTGGTCGGACTTTGGGGGGCCCCGCAGGGGCCCCTGTAAAGTCCCAAATTTTCCCATAGGAAATGAATGGGCCCAAAGTTAACAAACCATAAATCAGTCAGTTTTCAACCTACGGCAACGAAATCCGTTGATCCCGGGTGCAATCTGAGGTGACATGTGATGCCCATTGGACCCCTCTGTACCACGGCTGGGCACTGGGGCCCCTGGCATGCCAGTGACCGTAACTCAGTCAGTTTTCGGCCTACGGCCACGAAATTCGGCAAGCTTGGTCCCGGGTGCAATCTGAGGTGACATGTGATGCCCATGGGGCCCCTGTTGACCCCGGGTGGGCACTGGGGCCCCTGGGGCGGCCAATGACTGTAACTCAGTCAGTTTTTGACTACGGCCAAGAAATTCGGCAAGCTTGGTCCCGGGTGCAATGGGAGGTGACATGTGATGCCCATGGGACCTCTTAGGTAGGCTCAGGGTTGACCATTGCAAGTGGCAATCACACTCGCATTTTCTTCAGGAAATGCACCTCTCTAGTTATTATTATTATCCTGAATTATTATGATATCTTGATTATCATTTTTGCTAGTTGTTGCTTTGCCTGGTTCTTTGTTTTCTGTTCACTGGGGGACTTTATAATAAACCTGCTCGTCTCTTACTGCCACATAACATAATGTCTGTAGCCATTTTATTGTCAGCCTTTGTTTTGATTTGTTTTAGACAACCTATATATATTTTTACTCATATCCAAGATATGACGCGTTTCTGTTTAAAAGAAGGTAATTGCTGTTGCAACTGAAAAATGTTTAGACTAAAGCCATATAATGAGTATGTCACAATATTTTCATTTCATGATTCAAGCTGGAAGGTTTTCATTGTAATGTACAGCAACATTAAGATGGATACTATAACCAATTCCAGACAAGAGCATTAAGGCTCATTAGTACACATTTAGAGATGTGTTATTTAAGCACTTCTCTCATACTGAATTTTGACTGTTTTTTCCTTAGGATGGAAGAGTTAAGGAGGAAAACATAGTGCAGCATTAAAGATGAGGATTAAGAAACTTGATTTTTAAGGCCCCAGTCAAATGTGATTTAATACTCATTCATTTTGACCTGGGTACTGATAAAAATATTAGAAAAATGAATAATATACATACTCTATATCACAGTGATACAATGTAATTTATTTTTCTATCCTTTTTTAAAACTATGTTGACCATAAAATAACATTGCCTTGAAAACTTACAGCTTTTTAGTTCTGCATTATAATCCTGTAATATGTAATAAGGCATGTTATTACAATTTTATTCACATTTTTATGTATTATGTGAGAGCACATTTTACCTTGGGCAAAACAGTGAAGAGTTAAGATGTGCATGCATATAGTATAATAATGATTTATTCATAATGGTATAAAAAAATTTTTATAATAGAAATTAATTATAAAAAATAACTTCGATGGTGATATGTAATAGAAATCAATACATCACCGATTGCTTCAATCCTACATCCATGCCAACACATTGACTTAGAAGTCCTGGGAACAGTCAACTTGAAGTCTCGATCAGGAAAAAATCCTGGGGAGTGCGTCCAATCCACAGGTGAGACTTAGGGCTGACGCTCTGAAAACGCTGTCTATTTATGCTACCAAAGAGAGCAGTGGCTACACCTTAGTTGGCATCTGGCCAGCCAAAGTAGGGGATTGAAGCAGAGCGAGCCTGGCCAGGCACTCATCTCCCAACTTACTCAAGGCCACTGCTCAATATTTAGATGTTTTTGGTACGTTTGGTTCTAATCATACGCATAATATGACCTTCCACTAGAAAATACAAATAACTTATGAAAACAACTCATGAAAGCATCTCAGACATGGCACGATTAAGCAAAAACATGTTACACAAGTAGCCTTGTAGAACTTAATACACACTTCTAGAATGCTAGGTGAACCCTAGGTGTCAGTCAATCTTTAAAATACCCATTCAATGTTATTACAAATACCCAATTTATTCCCTTTCACTACACCTGGTCAAGGTTGCAGCGACTCTGCTGCCTATCCCCAGAGAACAGGTATAAGGAATATGTTCCCCTGACTGAACTTCCCCTGTCTCAGACACAGCCAAATGTGTTCTTATGTGGTGTTGACCTGGTCAGGAGGCACCACTGGGACTCAAACTCATGATCCTGTGGTGGTGCTGTAGTGTAATAGATAGGTCTGTCCTAAAAACCAATACAGCAATATATCGCAATATTTATTTTTACAATTATACTACATCGAGTTTCAGCTCAAAATATAGATTTTTTTTAAATGGGGGTTAAACTACAATCTTTGCTCCTGTAGATATCGCAGTACAGTAGAGTCAATTTGTCCGCTGAATTGTGGTATGATGTATTAAGATGATTGTACACTGTAACTTATTTACTGTAACTTACTGTAACGTATTTCAGATGTTTTCATATATTCAGTGAACTATGTGGAATATTGCAATATATCGCAATATGCATTGTATCGCAATGTATTGTGACCCATGTATCGTGATGTGTATCGAATCGTGAAGTCCTTTCCAATACCCACCTCTAGTAAAAGACCACTGCACCACTAGGGCACCAAGAGGCATATTTAATTATTTGACCAAGACATTGGCTTGGTTTTAGGGGAAATATCTCCACTTCTATTCCACTAGTTCATAGTGTTTATGGGTAAAGTATGAGTGCCTTTTCCTCACACTTAAGCTTTCACTGGGGGGTAAACACAAGCAGTTGTTTGAGGGATCTGTTCTGTATGTCTAAAACTAAATAAGCAGTCAACCAGGAAAGCAGTGCAGCATAATGCAAATACTGGAAAGTGGGGAATGGACTGTCATAGAAAGAAAAAACACGCATCCTTCTCAAAAATGCCCAGAGCACAATTCCATATTTTGTGCAGTACGTTTCTTAAAAAGTCAAATGTGATTTAAAAGAAAGTACCACCATGCTTAAATTTAATTCCTGTTTTAAGCCACGGGGAGCAAATCAACAGCAAGAATGGACGCTCAAAGATTTCAAGGGTCGTAAATGGGGTTTCTTGAGGGTTATGGGGGTTGGACTGGCGCATAGATATGGTTCCTATTTAAAACAATCTACCAGTGCACTTTACCGTGGCCAAATCTTAAGTGCAGTCATATTTACAGTAATTGCTGAAACAAATACAGAGTTGTGTGTATATGTGTTCCGGCAGTGTTTGCTAAAAGTCTTAACCCTGTATAGCTTTGACAAACCCTCAAAGAAACACACTCTCCTTCTTAGATTTGGCTACGCCTGCCAGAGAAACAGTTTGGGAGGACAGTTGAATCGCATCTGGTGGCATTGTGGCTCCAGAAGCTGCTCTCTCGTCTCACTCTTGTATCTCACTCACTTACACTCTTTGTATATAAAGGATGAGGGCAAGGTCTTCCAGATATTTTCATTTCTTGCCATTTAGAGCATGGTCCTCAGCTTGAGATTGAGTGAACAAACTGCCTCTGGAGATGACAAGAGCTGAAGTGGTTGCTGGCAGAATGAAGGGCAAAATTACCTGTCAAGGCATAAATTAAGGAGAAGTGGAGGATGCCTCCATAGGTGTCGTTCTTCTTCTGTTTGGAAATCAGTGCATTTGTTGTCTTTCCTTGAACCCCCCACCCTCTGTCAGCTTGTGCCTTCTGTTAAAGACAAAGTCAGCATGGCAATTCTTTTCTGTGACTGTCATAATTGACACAGTTTGCCAGAATGGACACATTTACACAGTGATATCAAAACAATACAAGAAAGAAAAGATGTCGCTTCTTACATTTCCCTGACTCCACATCATCCTGGTTACAGTGTCTTAATATACGATACACATTTCCTATTAGTGATTGGAGCCAAACATCATGACCCATCTTGGCATGTCCAATCTCAGCACATGGCAAACTTGGAACAGCTGGGCACCGGCTGTGGTCTGACTCCAGGACCAAAATATGGCCCAAAACACCAGATGGCCAATTACACCTCATAATGCCTATTTGTAAATAATAAGGCAGGTGTCCAATCAGTCATAGCTACAAATAACCATGGATGCCCCAACAATACATCAGTAAAAGGGATACGATTATGAGTGAGTCCCTCCATTATATCAAACACCAATCTCTTTCTTGGTTTGCTGGTCTGCTCGCTGCTAGGACATGACTCACTCAAGGTCAGTGTTGTGACGCGGCAGTGTCCAACGTCTGTTATTCAGCAAGTCACATTTCTGTCTTGGCTGGTGACGTTCTGGGATCCTCTCAGTTGTGGCTTAATGGCTCTTCCCTACAGACATTCTGGTTAGTCCTTGGGCATTCTCTGCATGTCTGCATGACTTTGTCCCGAAATGTGATTAGCTTCCCTGCGCTTACCTAATTATAACAAACCTGCCCTTCTTCATGAGTTCAGACTCACACTCACTTTCTTGAGCCTCCACAGAAACATCTTCTCCTTTCTGCATGACATCAGACTGAAATGAGCTTTCTCATCTGATAAATCTTTTCCATGATTAATACTAAAAGTCAATCAGATACTGGTGCCATAAACCATCGCACATATTCCCTGTTATTTCAACAGAGCAATACAATAACCTCTGATCCCCATTAACGGATGTCGTTGATGAAGCGCAGATCAGGTGCTTTATAGCTCTCATGTCGCTTGCGAAAACCAATTAGGCTCTTTTTGACCCACTGGTTTAACAGGCTGTCACAGATGTAGCACTTTGCAGCAACAGTGACCATGGAAAATTGCATGAAATGAGGGTAATAAGAGAGAGGAAAACACAGAGCGAGACAACTACCGCAGCTCGCAAGCTGGAGATCTTTAGAAATATTGTTTTCCAGCATGGCAGGGCAATGCGAAAAGATGTAAAGGTTGCTTATCATGGCCCTTGTCTTGTAAACACACTAAAATTGTGTTTTGCTGCCTTCTATAAAGATGAAAAAGAAATAATAAATAAATAATAAAACTTCATGCTGTGAAGGACTGAAAGAGATGTGCTGATGGATGAGAGAGCTTGAGGTAGGGGAGGGATGGTATAATTGCAGGGGTGGTTGGGGTTGATGGTCAACTGCAACAACTTGTGGCTACAATATAGTAAGGTGTGTGATGAGAATATACAAGAAGAATCAGCAAATATTCATCACATATGACAATTATTCTTGTAAAGGTTTAGCTTTTCTTGTTCTTATCTTTTGGATATACAGTACTGAACAAAAGTCTTTGGCCTCCACTAGATTTATTGTATTAGCAATGTCATAATGACCACAATATAGTGGTGCTTGAAAGTTTGTGAACCCTTTAGAATTTTCTATATTTCTGCATAAATATGATCTAAAGCATCATCAGATTTTCACACAAACCCTAAAAGTAGATAAAGAGAACCCAATTGAACAAATGAGACATAAATATTATACCTGGTCATTTATTTATTAAGGAAAATGATTCAATATTACATATTAGTGAGTGGCAAAAGTATGTGAACCTCTAGGATTAGCAGTTAATTTGAAGGTGAAATTAGAGTCAGGTGTTTTCAATCGATGGGATGACAATCAGGTGTGAGTGGGCACCCTGTTTTATTTAAAGAACAGGGATCTATCAAAGTCTGCTCTTCACAACACATGTTTGTGGAAGTGTATCACGTCACGAACAAAGGCGATTTTTGACGACCTCAGAAAAAGAATTATTGATGCTCATCAAGGTGGACAAGGTTACAAAACCATCTCTAAAGAGTTTATACTTCACCAATCCACAGTCAGACAGATTGTGTACAAACGGAGGAAATTCCAGACCATTGTTACCCTCCCCAGGAGTGGTCGACCTACAAAGATCACTCCAAGAGCATGGCATGTAATATCTGGCAAGGTCACAAATGACCCCAAGGTAACTTATAAGCAACTGAAGGCCTCTCTCACACTGGCTAATGTTAATGTTCATGAGCCCACTATCAGAAGAACACTGAACAACAATGGTGTGCAAGGCAGGGTTGCAAGGAGAAAGCCACTACTGTCCAAAAAGAACATTGCTGCTCGTCTGCAGTTTGCTACAGATGACATGGACAAGCCAGAAAGCTATTGGAAGAATGTTTTGTGGACAGATGAGACCAAAACAGAACTTTTTGGTATAAAAGAAAAGCGTTATATTTGGAGAAATGAAAACACTGCATTCCAGCATAAGAACCTTATCCCATCTGTGAAAGATGGTGGTGGTAGTATCATGCCTGTTTTGCTGCATCTGGACCAGGATGGCTTGCCACCGTTGCTGGAACAATGACTTCTGAATTATATCAGAGAATTCTAAAGGAAAATGTCAGGACATCTGTCCATGAACTGAATCTCAAGAGAAGGTGGGTCATGCAGCAAGACAACGACTCTAAGCACACAAGTCATTCTACCAAAGAATGGTTAAGAAAGAATACAGTTTGGAATGGCCAAGTCAAAGTCCTGACCTTAATCCAATCGAAATGTCTTGGAAGGACCTGAAGCGAGCAGTTAATGTGAGGAAACCCACCAATATCCCAGAGTTGAAGCTGTTCTGTATGGAGGAATGGGCTAAAATTCCTCCAAGCCAGTGTGCAGGACTGATCAACAGTTACAGGAAACGTTTAGTTGCAGTTATTACTGCACAGGGAGGTCACACACCAGATATTGAAAGCAAAGGTTCACATACTTTTACCCTCACTAATATGTAATATTGGATAATTTTTCTCAATAAATAAATGACCAAGTATAATGTTTTTCTCTCATTTGTTGAAATGGGTTCTCTTTATCTACTTTTAGGACTTGTGTGCATATCTGATGATGCTTTAGGTCATATTTATACAGAAATAGAAAAAATTATAAAGGGTTCACAAACTTTCAAGCACCACTGTATACCAAATATAATGGTGGCCTTAGATTTTTGCACAGTATACTGTATAATAAGAAGAACCAATTCATTGGAAAAGGTAATTACACTTGGAACAGTTGAAAGGACAAGTGGAAAACGGTCAGCAGCAAGATGGATGGATACAATCAAGGTATCATGGGCAAATGATTAAGAAGCCTGTGACTCAAACAAGAGACGTTCTAGATTAGGTTTAGGTTTAATGTTCTGCACGCTATCCAAATGGTCACCAGCAATATATCTCAGTCACTTTCAGTTTCTGCCAGGGCCCAACCAGCAACACAGGGTGCAAGGAGAGAACCAATTCTAGACAGTCTATCGCAGGGCACGTGCACACTAATGCACTCTGGGACTCTGTAGAAGAACCAGCTAGAATGTAGAATATCTTTGAAATTTGGGAGGAAACTGGAGTACCCGGAGAAAACCCATTTTGTCATTTAGCAGAGGGCTTTTTTCAGAGCCACTTTACAACTGATACAATCTTACAGTCCAAACAGTTGTGGGTTAAGAACCTTGCTCAAGGGGCAAACATAGATGGGTTTTGAACCCTGGACCTTCTGTTCCACAGTCCAGTACCTTAACCGCTAGGCCACCACAGTCCCATCTGAAGACATCTGAAGCCAACACTGCCTCATTTTAAAGTGTAGTCCATTTACATGTACAACCAAACTCTGAGCAAAAATACAGCCACATTATTTGATAATTCAGTCAAAACCTGGCAACTGCTCAACTGCAAGTCACACAAGCTTACATAAGTGCTGTCAGGTTGATCACTGAAACCCATATGTCCCTCTAGACATAGGTAAATACATCATGGAATGTTCACTACAAGCTCTGAATGATAGATTATTTGTAAGTAAAGAATGTCCATGATGTCCTGGATATTCTCCAGGAATAATTGCACATGGCTGCATGGGTGACCTATCAATATGTCCTGAGCATTCAGTGCCCCTGGCCTCTCTCTGCCCATATTGGTTAAGGCTAGAGCCCAGCACATTGAGCTAAAACAGTGCAAGATGGCCAGTACATGATTGACCATGCCGATCTGAGTGTCTGGCACAGTTCCCTAAGCATCTGCTTCCCCAGGCACCAATCAGGTCATTGCAAAAGAGAGAGGGGGAACAAAAAGAGAAAGATGGGCATATACAACAATAAATAAGACAGATGAATGTAGGAAGGATGAAGACAGGGTTTGAGGGATTATGATGGAGAAAGAGTAGATGGTACCTTTCTGCTAGGTAGCTGTCTATGCTACGCTTCAGGCAATTAAACAGCCCACTTTCCCAAATCACTCATTTCCCACAACCCACAAGAAGGGGGAAACAAACATATATGCATGCATTAGCAGCTTTACAATAATGATCACAACCATGTTTATCTACTGCCAGTGTTACTGTTGACATATGCCTAAATCCCCTAACAGCTAAATTAGATCTTTTTTCAGGTTTCTAACGAATATCTGGCTGTGGGCTTTGGCTCACCCTTTCAGATGAATGACTTTTTGCTGGGTTCGCCTCCTGCTGCAGAACCAGGGGCTAGACATTAGCATCAGTTGCTCTGCTGAAGAGTTTTATCATAAAGCAGACATCAATAAGAGGAGCTGTGGCACTCCTCCAGACGTCCCCCCCAGCTATGGCTTGCACTGAAAACACACCACACAATATTAAGCCATTTTTATTATCTCCTAATGCCACAGAGAGCCTGATTTAGCACTTCAGTTTTTACCTTGCCCGTGCTGTTTCATTAGCATGCCGATGGTCTTTCTGCAAAGTATGTGTCTTAGGCAGAATTTGTGTGTTTAGGTGGGCATAATGGGTTGACAGCAAATGTATGCTCACTAACAGCCTTAGGCACAGCAGACGATGGCATTACAGTGATTGCTGTATTCTGGTGCTGTAAGTGTTACTGTGATGCTTCATGCTCAAGTAGATATGGATGAGGGAAGACATCATCTTTTCTATGGAAAATAAAGAAAATGTTTGGAAGGATAGGTGAACACAGGGCAGAACAGTTATATGACAGGACAGAGGAGACAGAATATACAATGGGATAGTTTAAGATGGAATTCAGTGGGATACGATAGGAAAGGATATGAAATGATTGGGAAGCCATACAATATGAATAAAGCACTGTAGGACAGGTTAACACTATTGTACAGGATAGCACATAGAATAGGATACAAGATATGACGAATGTGATGTGACAGGACAGTATAGAGTATGTCAGGGGTATGATTGTAGTATGGTTGTGATAGGACGGGTTTGCACAGATTAGGAATTGAAAAAGGCAAAACACAGATGAATATGTGTTGAAAAAGGCGAAATATGTGTGGGAGATGGTGACTGTGTATGTGTACAGAGGGATAATGGTCAATTGATTGTGTGAGAGGTTTTTTTTATGGAAATTAAAATAGATATGCAAAAGGGAATGACAGGACAGGGCAGCCTTGAAACGGGACAGGGCAGGGCAGACAGGATGTTTAGAGGCAGGGTAGGGTAGGATAGGCTGTTATTAAAAAAGGTTTCTGATTAATTGTTTGCTTGATTAAATTATTTTAGAGCTAGCATCTCTCTCACCTTAAATGACTTTCTGTATGGCCTCTACTGGAATGAGTTCTGCTTTACGAGTTGATATAACACCTTTAAGGTAGCCCCGAAGGACACACTTAAGAATGTTTTATGCTGTTAGCTGGATTCTTGGTGAGTGTGTCTAGATACAATATGTAGAATGACAAGGTAGAACAAGACATTATTGTTAGGATAGGATAGAGTGATATATATATTTTTTTATTATTGTTATTATTTTTTTTACTGTCTTAATTTATAGTTCTGTCTGTAAATGTTTTAGCTAATTAATTATTTTATTTTATTTTATTTAAATTATTATTTTAATTATGCATTATTATTATTATTATTATTGCTGCCAGGATATGGCTGAATGAAATATTCTGCTTAGCCAGACTTTTTTGCATTATCTTTATAATTACACATACTCATGTGTGCCCATTCTCTTACACAAGTAAGAGTTCCATTATAAGGCCTTGAGATCTGAGAGACAATTAAAATCATGATCAAGTAGACAAGTGTCATTCAAATAGTCAGTAACACCCTGCAACACACTCAGAATGTTCTTTATGTAAGTTCTTCTTGCACGCTCCATGTCCCACATCTGTGTTCTTTGCCCGAGGCTAATCATGTGTGCTCTAAATTGGCCAGGGCAGTGCCAGGTTAGCAGGCAGCTTGTTTACCCATGGAGCAGGTGGCAATAAGTGCTCCTGCTGGAATAATGAGGCGAAAAGCCATTCTCCGGATACAGTCGGCGGTTTTTGGAGCCTCCCACTGGCCTGAACGGCTTGTGTTAAAGACTGTGTTATGACTCGCTGGGACCTGGGACCCACCAGTCAGTCACATAGCAACACATTCGGCTCAGTGGAAAGCCTGCTACAGAATAAAATTTGCCTGGTGGAAAGGCCATTGTACTACAATTGGAGGATATGTAATTTGTATATTGCAAGGCAAAATATTGCTTAGTGCCACATTTATGTAGATAAATTCACATTTCTGTGAAACTTTGAATCAAGAGCCAAGAGAAATCATGAGCGTATTGTATAGTAATGGTTTAAAGTAAACTAAAATAAATAAATATCAATAAGCAGCTGTCATACAGCACATTTGTTTAATTCTTTTTTAATAATGAAGTAAGTATTAAGTTTCACATGTGTTACATTTAGCTACTATCTTACACTAGTTTGGGGACCTCTGGTCAAATATCTGATTTTGTTGAATTTCTAAATTAATAGATGTTAACCTCTTTAGCCAACAAGTATAAATCTAACATTTTTTGATTTGCCTATTTTATTAAACCATTAACCAAGTCAAAACTAAGTACAACAATAACTATGATATCACCTAAAATGATAGATTTCGGCTCAACCTTTTTTCATTTAGACAATCAGCAAATCATTTATTTTGATTTGAGTCTACATGTACATGTATATGAACGCCGTACATGACCTTCACTAACCGCATGCTCAGACTAGCTGCATTCATTTTAGTTTGTGTTTGTACTTACTTTTTTTCTTTTTCTTATTTTTAACTTCCTTCGCTGCTCCTTTCCACCACATGCTTTAGTTATGTACAAGCTTGTCACTGTGCACTTGCTCTCCTGGCATGATGCCAGAACAAATTTTCACTCTGCTGTCCTCACACCGTATCACTCACACACTCGGCTGGCTCTTGCCAATGCTTTTAAAGACTGCTTGCTTGGATATAATGTGATCTGGGCTGGCAGGCAAGAGCCTAACCACTACATTCCAGAGATAGAAATGATACAGAATGGGCGAGCGAGGAAGCTTAATGAAGTGAAAACACCGAGCCAGAATGAGATGGCGATGAGCAGATGAACTGCAGGGGTCACATTGCTTTTTTTTATTATACATTCCTGCATGTTGATTGAATTGCACATATTCCAAAGCGTACTCAAAGCCTCGGTTAATTGGCAAGCGTAGACTTCAATACACAGTGGATGAGTAATTAGAAAATATCATTAATTGTGCATATATGTGCTTACACATGAGTGGCTACACTATGCAGCCACACACTCACCTTAAGGCAATCACTGTTTTGAAAGATCAAATAAACTGTTCATTCCTTTAATTCAGTAATTATAATTATTATATTTGCATCACATTCATTGATCTTGACTTAGAAATCTGTTCCTTTAAAATACTGTGGAACATATTCTTGTGTTAAAGCTTGCAAAAAAGGAGTCTGGGGAAAGTTAATTTAGGTTCTTGTTAGTCAAGGTTAATTTTAGATTATGGGTGATGACTGGAGATAGCTAAACTCCATAACATTTCAGACAGATTATTAGGGCAAAGAACCGTGCCCTGTCCAGGGGTGGTTCCTGCCTTTGCACCCTGTGCTACTGGTTAGGTTCTGGTCCCCTGCAACACTCATTTTGTCGATATGAATGTTTAATGCTTTTGTTTTGTTGTGTAAATCCATAATCAGTTAACTTTAGCTAACTTAACATGGAAATTTCATAAAACATTAGATAGACATATGTGAACTTGCTAAAAGCTGTAACATTTTGGATATAGATACCAAGGGCCATATTCATAAAAATTCTTGCTAAGAGTAGCGCCTAATAATGAAATTCTAAGAAAAATCGTAGAATTGTGTGCGTTTCCCTTTTGAAGTTACGAGTAGATCCTAATGATCTTAAAAGTTATTAATAAAGAATCAAACTGTTAGAAGTAGAGGGGAGGACTTTAGGAGGCTTAGGAGTTCTTTTAAGCAGAGGAGAAAATCCAGAAAGGCAACCCCACAATGGCAGCAAGTCATTGAAAAAGAGCGAATATGCCTTTTCTCCAGTTCATAGGCTGTAGGCTACAGAAATGACCAGCACTGTAAATATACCATTACTAAAGTAAAGCAAATAAATGTAAAATACACAGAAATAGCCTGTTCCTGTTGAGTCTTGTAATAGGCTATACAGTATTTCCCTAATTAAGAGTACGGTTGTGTGTGTGAGAGAGACAGAGAGTGAGTGACGGGGGTGAAACCAATAACAATCTTCAAAAGGATGCAATGTACCTTGCAATCGGGTCAACTGCGCCTTATCACTTACTCATAGTCAGTCTCAGATTGCTTCTGAATCACTTTTAAGCTCAAACTCTTACCTAGGAGTTTTTAAGCTTAATTAGAAGCTCTTTAAGGGCATTCTTAGAATCGTTATGAATACAGTCCCTGATTCTTTGTGGATTTGTTTGACAATAGTGATGTTTACATCTATTATAGTCTTAAATTATATGTACCTGTTAATTATACTAGAGAGACACCATCAACCGGAACCAAATTCCTTGTGTGTGTAAACATACTTGGCGAAATAAAGCTGATTCTGATTCTGATCTATAAGAATTAAATCATTCTGACTGCAGACTCTGACTGATCTGCGTCTAAGTACAATAAACTCAAAAATCTGACACAAATCTCCATTTACATGTGCACTTCACATGATTATATTTATATATATATATATATATACTGGTCCTTCTCAAAAAATTAGCATATTGTGATAAAGTTAATTCTTTTCCGTAATGTGATGATAAAAAGTAAACTTTCATATATTTTAGAGTCATTGCACACCAACTGAAATATTTCAAGTCTTTTATTGTTTTAATACTGATGATTTTGGCATACAGCTCATGAAAACCCAAAATTCTATCTACTCACAAAATTAGCATATCATGAAAAGGTTCTCTAAACGAGCTATTAACCTAATCATCTGAATCAACAAATTAACTCTAAACACCTGCAAAAGATTCATGAGGCTTTTGAAAACTCCCAGCCTGGTTCATTACTCAAAACCGCAATCATGGGTAAGACTGCTGAGTCTGGAGGACGACTGGGGAGAAGAAATGCCAAAATGTCTGAAGTCCAGTGTCAAGTACCCACAGTCAGTGATGGTCTGGGGTGCCATGTCAGCTGCTGGTGTTGGTCCACTGTGTTTTATCAAGGGCAGGGTCAATGCAGGGTCTAGATATCAGGAGATTTTGGAGCACTTCATGCTTCCATCTGCTGAAGAGCTTTATGGAGATGAAGAGTTCATTTTTCAGCACGACCTGGCACCTGTACACAGTGCCAAAACCACTGGTAAATGGTTTAATGACGATGGTATTACTGTGCTCAATTGGCCTGCCAACTCTTCTGACCTGAACCTGATAGAGAATCTGTGGGATATTGTGAAGAGAAAGTTGAGAGACGCAACACCCAACACTCTGGATGAGCTTAAGGCCGCTATCGAAGCATCCTGGGCCTCCATAACACCTCAGCAGTGCCACAGGCTGATTGCCTCCATGCCACGCCGCATTGAAGCAGTCATTTCTGCAAAAGGATTCCCGACCAAGTATTGAGTGCATAAATGAACATAATAATCTGAAGGTTGACTTCTTTTGTATTAAAAACAAACATGGTTCTTTTATTGTTCGGATGAAATATGCTAATTTTTGTGAGTAATTTTGGGGTTTTCATGAGCTGTATGCCCAAAATCATCAGTATTAAACAATAAAAGACTGAAATTTTTCATTGGTGTTGGCATGAATTCTTAAAATATATCTGAAGTGTACGTTTAATCATTACATTAGGAAAAAGAATTAACTTTATCACAATATGCTAATTTTTTGAGAAGGACCAGTATATATACACACACACACGTGTGTGTGTGTGTGTGTGTGTGTGTGTGTGTGTAAGTATATATGTGTGTGGAACGGCGTTCGGCAAGTTGCCCAAGTTTTAAATCACTGTTAGTGTTTTTAATCATTTTATATTGGTAGCAGTCTCAGCAGAATGCACTAGAAATTTACACATTAAACATGGAGAACATTTTGACATATGTCCTGCAGCGTTCTTACAGTTATTATTATGAAAACCCACAGTCATTCCTTTGCTGAAATAGTTGTTTGAACAGATAATTATTCGGATCGTTTCGCCCATTCATGCATTTACAGTCTTTTTAGAGTTTGAAGCATCTGTTTTGTTTCTTTTACCATGCCTGCCGTGTTGAATTAGCTTAAGCAGGCGTTGTGACACAATGACGTGTGCACAGAAAGTACTCACACAGTCCTGACTGTAAATGTAATCGGGATTACCCACTTTGTTCAATCAGACATTAATTTCATTCAGATTGGCCACAATCGGATTACTCGATGTTAGTTGAGGTGCACATATGAATGCTTTCTATTCTGATTGAGCCATTAATCCGATTATTAATGGATTATTGGGTTGCATATGAATACAGCGATTGTCTTGACTTTGTCTAGTTTTGTGCAAATCCATTTTTTTATTTCACTCGCCACACTGTCTCACTAGCACTTTGAGCTTTACTTTCAGAAGTAAGTTTGCTATGTGTTTTGCTTTCTCTTTGTAACAGTGTGTTTGGGTCTGCCTTTGCCCACTTGGTGGTGATTCTCCTGCCTAGCCTGTTTCTATAAGTAGCTTAATATTTCATTGTGCTCACTTAATAAAGTTACTTCTTTCTCAGAGCATCACACTCGGAGTGCTGGAACTTCGCGCTTCCCTTTACTTTATTCTGCCCTCTTTGAGGCGTGTTTGTATATTCATTATCCAGTGTTCGATGTCTCACAGGTTTGTTTTTCATTTTGGGTATGTTATTGCTCTCTGTTCATTATTCCTCTCATGTTAGAATCCCTAGCACTCGTGACTTATTCCACATTACAGGATGGGACAAATTCCAAAAATAAAACCGTGCAAATAATGGCTGTCTGCAACTGGACAATTGTTTTCGTACTAAACCATTGGCCATGCAGTATGTGTTTAGTCATAAGTGAGAAGTCATAAACATAAATCCCTCAAATGTACATTTAAATGTGTTATGGAAAAGCGTGTTCTGATGGAGTTGTGGTGATTGCAGAACCTATCCTAATACATGGGTTGAAACTCACTGTGTGAGTGAATACATCCTAGACACAAAAACAGAATGTCTGGAGGATATCCACATGGACATGGGGAGAATATCCCATACTTCACAGTAACAGTAACCAGAGCTCAATCTCAAACCTTGTACCCTGGAACTATGTGGCACCAGCACTACCTGTTCATGGTAAAATTATATTGCCTTATTTATTATAGAGTGATTGCTAATTATGCATTCTTGTCAACCGAATATGTCAGTCCTATATCCTAACACACACACACACACACCCTGCAAGTAGTCACATTTATTATGAGTCTCTTAATTTTGCTGAGATGATTATATTTCACTGCTTGTCAGAGTTGCCGAGGTGAAGCAGAGCTGAGGATGGGAGTGTGTGGGTGGTTTTGAAGTGTGTCTAAGTTACTCTGTCAGGACACTGAGTGAATGTTAACTAGTTCTGACATAAATGGCTTCCATAATGAAACACTCAGGTCCTGAGTATATAAAAAAAGAAAGAAAAAGAAAGGGCCTTTCTCTCCTTTCTCTTCCACAGAAACCTGTTCTGTTGCATACTAACAGCCTTATCAATGAGTCAAGTTGTTAGCTGAGCGTGCTGTTTTTCCTGCGCAAACATATGCTCCGGAGACAAAGTTTTGATCGCTCTCACTTCACTTCTTCACGTTCTCCTTCCACATTACTTACAGTTGCTATGTTCTACCTCTTCCAGGTTGCTCCCTTGTGTTTAATGCGACAATCTGATTCCTTTTTTCCAACTATAAAGAAAGATCTGTCCTTTTTGAGATGCCATTATGTGGAAAACGAGATCTGAGGGAAGCTTTAGAGGCATTGGGGAATCCAAGGTTCCAGAGGAAGAAGCTGGTGCTCACTCGCAATGTGAATGGT